>CM070601.1:5274003-5587282 GCA_036346395.1 Hsuehochloa calcarea
TCATCCTCTGAACAGAATATGAGTATTGGGCCAACATGCTGCACATATAATGGAATAATGTTACAGATATCCACGAATAAGTTCATCAGCAATCAGGTTATAAGTCATGGTGGTGAATAGAGTGGCATACCACTGATGAGTATAGTGTTTCCCAATATTCCTTACGCTGTGCTTCAAATTTGCCAATGAAAAGAGTGTCTAGACCCGAGGCAATGCCTTTAGTCATCCACGTTAAGACACGAGGAGGTTGAGACATCTTCAGGACACTTGGGTGAAGGAGAAAGCGTGTGCCTAAATCACTAACAAAATCTACAGGACTTGAGTCGTACATTTGTCCGCACAGACAGTCTCGTACAAGTTGATACTCATCCTGTATGAAGAAGCAAATATATGAAACTTTCTCCAATAATTGTCAAATTGTACCTAGAGAATTTTATTTTTCGTGTACAGTGCTCTAGGAAAAATTGTTATGAGCAAAGGAGTATACAGATGGAAAAGGTAGGAAAACCATACCAGACTTAGTTGACCTTCACATCTTCTCTCTAGCAGCTGTCATTGAACAAAGAAAACATTAACTTAGATTCTACACCAGGCCACAATAGATAACCGCTTCAGCGAAAGGGCTATGGGGGGTTCCATTACCTGAAGAACCTTGTATGTGCAGCCTTTTGGCCCTCCCGAGAATGAGGCCAAGACAACAGGTACTGGCCTAGCCTTCAGTTCCTGGATATCAAAGACGAATTCAGCAACGGGTGCGTGATGGCAACAAACAATGAGATGCACCAACACGGATAGTCCACACACACACACACAAAAGAGTAATATAAGTTGAAAGTAGCGCAGTGCTGTGCATAGCCTAACCATCAGATGTAGCACTGACCTTAACGAGCTCTGCAAGAACTCCATCGGCGAGCACAGCAGCCTTCTCAGGAAAAAACCTGCGCGAACAAGCGAATGAGATTATTCAAGCGATTCAATCATATGAAGTAGACGGAAAATACAGTGCTCAGAGGTTTACTACGATTCATATCAGACTACAATTCATATCAGAGAGCAAACCACGCATATCTCCCGGGCTTTACGCAGTTCATCTAATTTAGCCATCTAAAATACTGTAACAGAACTACACATGCCTTTAGGATACACAGGATGCTGCAAGACCAAAATACACCAAGCTTCCTTTGCTTCTATTACAAATCACTGGAATCAAATAGAAGTCACCAGCTTCTTGAGTTAATCCAATCGATTAAACGGCCTAGAAATTAAATCATCTTCAATCTATGAGGATCCGCTCATACCCAAGAACACTTGTAATTAAGCAATAGAAGCTTTTTCTTGCACGCTTGCAGCACATCAGATCATCTAATTATTGGGATCGAGGCCAAGAGAGCACGCAAAGAAGAGTATTTGGTGCTGCACTCCAGCGTTTTATGTTTCTCTCCTCTATTGCTTTTCATGATAATGAAACAAACTGGTTACAATGTGTTTTTATAGCTGCAATATGATATGTAACCTCTCCACTAACACCACTACCTCCACTACATACACTAGCACCACTACATGCACTAGCTAATTACTCTATTAACTAATTTGCAAGCCACTAGCTCCACTAACTCTACCATGCAACTAACATGCAAATTTAGATAACAAGATTAATTTCTATCAATCACCCTCTTAATCTTGTTGCTTCTCCTATGCTCGCCGGCTCGTCTGCAAACATGAGGCTCTCCGCATATGGTGCTGGAGTTCGCGGTGTCGGTGGTGGGGTCATGGGCGGTCAGACCAATCTCTATATGCAACACCTGTAGTAGTAGTAGTCTCATACAACAAAGTGAACACATCACCACTTATGTGTGTAGCTGCATTCTGAAACAGCTGCATTCTGGAGCACAGTGCAACTGCATCAGCCTCCTGCTGACTCTGCATGCTCTTCACCATGCTCCATAGCTCGTCTTCCTTCACATCATATTTTGCCATGACAAAACCCGGCTAGGTGCGGCTCAGCCGAAGCAAGTACAATAGATTTCATGACTTATTTGCCCTGGACAGCAATTTTCTGTATTGGTCATAAATGCTCAAAATGCCTTCTTCCAACACCGTTTTGTAGCCATGCTCATCGAGGTGTCCCAAACTGATTATATTACTCCTTAACTTAGGTATGTAATAAACATCAACTAAGACTTTGTGCTCACCAGTTTAGCACTTGAACAACGTCACGCCACGGCCGCTGATTTCCACGTGAGATCCATCGCTAAATCTCACTGACCCTCGAACCGACATGTCCAAGCTGGAGAACAGCTCACGGCACCCGGTCATGTGATTGTATGCGCCTGTGTCGAGGCACCAAACATGACTCATCTCCCCGGCTCCCACCATAAGCTTGACGTTCCCCTGCTCCTTGCGCTTTTCTGTCGGCGTCATCACGGCGGGCGTCGCAGCCGATGTTGTTGTACCGCGTTGCTTCCACTTGCACTGGTTCATTGAGCAATGTGAGCACCTCGTTGGAGTTGTACTCCTTGCACGTCACGGAGTTCTTGTACACATCGGACAGGTGCGAGTTCTTGCCGCAGGACGGCCGCGAAGATGTCCGCGCGTCGGCGATCTTGCCGTTGTTGTCCTTGGTCAAGCAGCCCATGAAACCAATGTCGGCCACCTGCACCTGGCCGCCGCTGTTGGGGCAGCCGGTCTAGTGCATGCACACTGTCCAGGGCACCAACACGCGCTTCTCCACCTCCTGCGTCACCTGCAGCGCCCGCGCCTTCGTCTTGACGATCGCATGCCCACAAAATTGGTTGTCGATGCACGCCACCAAGCCCTTGATCAGCGGCGGCGGGCGTGGGAGAACTTCTCCGGCGGCTCGGCGATAGCGTGTCCACCTTCGTTCTAGGCGTTCGGGAGGGCGATGTTACGCTCCACGGTGGCGGAGCCCGCGAGCCGTACTAAATCGGTGGTAGGCGACTCGAACATGTCCGCGACTGCGCGGCTCACGGGCAAATCTTGGCCGGCGTAGGGCGAGCCTTCACCTTCTATGGGTGCGTCGAGGTAGTCCCGCCTCTCCCATTTCTTGTTGATGAGGTCTTCGTGCGGCGCTCTCGGCGCTCCATGCAGCATCCTCTACTCCTCCTTTAGCATGACGACGTCTGCGGCATGCTTTCATGCCACATCCATTAGGATAGTCGGCTCGTCATCCTCTTGGGCGTTGGTGAAATACACGGTTCTTTCTTGGCTCATCACACCGGGCCGAAATGGCCGAACTCCGACAATTGAAGCGGATCTTCGACTTGTCGAACTTTCCACAGTGCTTCTTCTTGTCGCCGTGTTGGCCACGGCCACCATTCTTCTTTGTGCATTGCCCGAGCCCTCGCCGCCTCTTCTCTTGGCGGCTTTGGCCTCCTACTAGGCGTGCATGAACAGCAGATGCTCTCCTTCATCCTGTCGCGCGCCGCCTTCAAGCTCTCCTCGTCGTCCTCAGCGCTGATGGCCTCCATCACAACATCTCCGATACATCGCCTCATTGCTCGATGGTGCCGGCAATGGGTAGGAATTTGTCGGGGGCGGAGTGTAGGAGCTTCTCCACGACGCGCTCTCCTCCGCGCCAGTGCAAGGCACATATCTCGTTGACCATGGTTGTGAGCTTCAAGCGAACTCAATGATTTTCAGAGTCCTCATGTAGATACGCTCGAACTCCTCTTGAGAGTTTGAAAGCACGCCTTCTTGACACGTCTTGGCGGCGTGCATCTCCTGAGATCCCGAAGCCTCCTTTGTCGTCTCCTTCTCGATATGACCATCCTCTTGGACTATGGCGGCGTCTAGTCTTTTTCTCATCGACCAAATCTTCGCCTCGGCTGCCGCCAGCATCCTTGCCTTCTTGATGATCTTCATCTTCACCGCCCACACCCCATAATTTCTCTCCGTGAGCATGGGGTATTGGAGGGTCACAACTCCCTCCCTCGCCAGCGTCCTCGACATTGCACCGTCGTGGGTGACGCCGCTTCCCAGCGACCTCTCCAATGACTTATCTCGCGTCATGATCTTGGGCAATCACAACCTAATCTCTGATACCAATTGTTGGGATCGAGCCCAAGAGAGCAAGCAAAGAAGAGTATTTGGTGCTGCACTGCAGCATTTATACCAATTATTGGGATCGAGCCCAAGAGAACACACAAAGGAGAGTATTTGGTGTTGCACTATAGCATTTTCTGTTTTTCTCTTCTTTATTGCTTTTCATGCTAATGAAACAAACTGGTTACAATGTTTTTTATAGCTGCAATCAGGGATCCAAAACCCATTTCCGGGGGAAAATCTCGGTCGTGTGTAAAAAAGCTGGCGATATACATTTCGAGAAAAACCCGAACAAATTTCGTTTGAATTTGCTTAAAAACCAGTCAAAATTTGAAATTTAAAGCGGCCAAGCCGGGAAAAACCGTAGGTTTTCAATAAACATGCATTCTTGACAAAATATGACAATAACCTCTCCTTCTTTCGCGCTACCATGCTAATTACTCTATTAACTAATTTGCATGCCGACGCTCGAGATGTAGGGTGGAAAACAAAGCGACTTCGGCTCGGCTCGGTAAAGCTCGTTAAGAAAAGCGCTCGGCTCGGTGTTATGGCGAGAATACGAGCGGCTCGGCTCCTTAAAAACTTCGAACTTCGGCTCGTTAGGCTCGTTATCAATAAACAAAGTGAAAATCTTAAAATGTCTTGAAATTTTGAAAGCATAGGTAAAGAACAAATCATCCATGCATATCACAAATAAACATTTATATCATTGCGAGATCCATGCGGTCTGAACATGCCATATCAATAAACATCCATAGCATTCCGAGCCACATGCGAGATCCATGCAACTCGGCTCGGCTCGAATACATAAACATGCATTGCATCCATGCAAAGCAATAAACATCCATGAAACTCGGATACATAAACATGCATTGCATCGGTTCGGCTCGGGATACAAGCGAGCTAAATTGCATCGGCAATAAACATCCGGCTACGGCTCGGTTAAGGTAAATGAGCGAGTTCGAGGACGAGCCAACCAACTTCGGCTCGTTAACGCGAGTCGATTGTCGGCTCGGCTCGCGAGTTTCAAGTTTTTTCCACCCCTAACGACGTCCAAATTTAGAAACACGATTAATTTCTATCACTAATGATTCTTCCCTCTACTAAGACGAATAATCCCGAGAAAGAAACCGTCAGACTCACTGACTCACCTCACAAACCGTAAAAAAACAGGTTAAAAACTAGTATAGTAAAATCACATCTTTACGATTCACGAATCACAACCATGGGAAGATGCGAGGAGGAGTAGGAGGAAGAGAGACGTACAGGGTGAGGAAGTCGGAGTGGCAGACGAGGCATGCCCACCCAAGCGCCGCGTACAGCTCCACGTACGCCCGCGCGTGCCGCTCCTGGCTCGACAGCCACGCGAACATCACTACCACGCCGCCCACCTCCCCTATTCCGCCGCCGCCGCCGCCGCCTCCGGCCCCGGCTCCGTTCGGCCGCCGGCCACCGCCCCAGTAGTGCCGCCCCCACATGCCGCCGCCTCACCCGCCGAATCCCGGAAGGTTCTAGAAGCTTCTGCAACCTTCGCCCGTTCTCCGCCTCCGCCGCCGCCGCCTCTTGAATTGGGGGAAGGAGACCGTGTCCGTGCGTGCGTGCGTGCGGGCGGGTGTGCGCTGTTTGTTGGGGTATCTTTCTGGGGACGTGTGGCGGTTTAAAAAGGCCGTGTCAGTGTTGAACTGTGCGGTAATAAAAACGCTACGGGGCACCGAGGAGTTTGCCACTAGAACTAACCCAGTGTAAGTGGTAGATTGGGTTGGAGTCAGCCTGATGACAAACTCAGGTGGTCCTTATAAACCTTACGGGATGTGACTTTTTTATTTAAAAAAATGTAGAAAATAGTTTTCAACCATTGGATGTAGATGAAAAATGATCAATCTTAAATTGTATAGTATAGCAAGCTCAGAGTTATCCATAGTCCACGTGTAGAGTTATCCATAGTCCATGTGTTAGCCTTACTAGTTCATAGCTTGTGTATACGTAATTAGGAATTCTTTAGGTGCATAAGAGTGCACAAAGCCTTCGTTTATCATGTCGTTTTTTTTATTTTTAAAAAAATAGTGAATACAGAATTCCCCGGGAACGACGTCACCTCTTTACCAACCGGCCATGGACAATGTCCTACGTGATTGCATTTAAAATTTTAATTAAAATGAGTGATTAGTAGTAAATTGATAAACTGCGAGAAGGGAAAAAAAACATCTTATCAGGTAACATGTGAAACCAGCTACAGCTTATTCGAGCTCGGACGATTAGATGCTGGCTACTCCACGCATCATGAAGCAAGCATGTGTAGCATTAATTATTTCTACTCATATTTCCTTTGGAGTAAAAGCACCTGAACGAGATCTCGCAGGCTGACGTGGCGTTTAGTATTAGTTTAGACCAATAACGACAAGATCTCGCAAGCTGACGTGCCGTGCGTGGTAAAGCTAGCTAGCTCAATCGATTGATGAGAAAGATCAGACCATCAACGACAGCAACATATAGTGGTAATCAATCGTGTGCTCCGCAGACTACCGCTGATTGGTAATTTGGTATTCGATAAGTCGTAAACAGGTGAGTAAGTCCTATTAACACTTTTCAAATTTTAATCCTGAACTGTCATCGGACGCGAGTTTAGATGGCAAAGTTACTCGTGTTTTTTTTTAAATGCTACGGAGGAAGCCAACAAGCACTAGGTTGACTGCTTTAAGATTCGCGCTAGTGAAATTTATTTAGAAGCAGTGTGGAGACTAGGACGCGGTGCATATACCCTTAATCCTCTTTCAGGCACGAGTAGCGTATGCGGATGCTCTTGTCAACTTTCAAACACGTACTGCAAAGGATAATCAAACGGTCGCGATGTTTGCAGCAGATTATCTTATGCGTCCGGAGGTATCATGGCACTCGATCTCTGTATCTTGATCTCTCTCTTCTTAAGTAAGACTACTTGTGGAAGTCAGGAACCAAGATTAGGGTTGCAATTAGTTAACGTCCATATATCCCGAGTGCTAAACCAGGTCTGATGGAGCCAACAGGTCTATAAGAAAGAACACCGGCCTTTCTATATCAATTTATTCATTGTGATTGTAACTGTTATACTCTGATACTCCTTCTTATACACAGTAGCCTCCTAACCTTTAATTCTCTAGCGCGTCTCTTGTTTTGGATAGGTTTATTTATGGTTTTTTATTCTCCATTACCACTCATCATGACTTTATAGGAATCATAATCTTACTAAGATTCTCCAAATCCTTGTAGCTAGCACACTTCTCCAAAATCCTAGTTGATTAGGATATGAGTCACCATATTCAACATTAATCCTCCTTAGTTAATTATAGTGAATAAAGTCTAATTAAGCTCCTCATTTTGAGTGTCAAAAAGAATAGAAATGGAAACTTACAGCAATCTATGCAAGGGTTAACCTTGTCATTCTTGTAGCATGTATCAGAGAAATTCGTGCAGAAAATTGTTCCTAAATCAAATATATTTACAAAGAAATTTTTTTTATCTCCCCTGAAAAACATAGATATCAAAAGTATATAGTACATCTCTGAAAAAAAAAATATGAACAGAGATGGCAATATATACTAGTGACCGTGTAAACGACTGGAAATTGACTATTGAGGCAAAGCAGAGATGGTGATGTCTCCAAGCATGATTGGGACGGAGATTGAGAAAGCGTGCAGGCTATCTAGCTAAAAACAAATTAATTAATTAATTAATTAGCAATCAGTTGTAGTAGCACCTATATAGTCGAAAGATAAGTTCCTCGATCAGTCCCTTTCTTTTCTTTTTTAGGTGGAGCAATTAAGTGGTGGTTAATTAGTTGCAGCTAGCAAGTAAGTGAGGGTAATTAATGAAGGGAAGCACTTTTCAGTTAGAATGCTAATTAACGGGCCAAGAATGTGATCGAAATGGGCTACCAAAGTTTCTGGGCTTTAATTTCTTCGTTACGAGAAACTACCAACTGCCCAACTTAGATCGTTCGTCAATGGCCGACGTATGGATTTTACAGGAATTTCGCAGGGATCTTATATAAATAATCATCGGGTATTAATTGATTTAATTGTAGCCGTCCAATAAAGCCTTAATAATGTAGGCCAAGCTCAAGCAACCGGAGCTTAGAGTGTGAGGATCCTCGCCGGCCGTTTAGGGATCCACCATTCCACCATACCATACAAGTGTTACACCGAATTTATGTTAGCAGCTTTCCCTATACGAGCGAACTGAATTGAGTTTAGTCGAAGCCCTCTCAGGAATCTATGCTGTGTTTGTAACGGTTTCGGTTTCGATTTTTTGCTCGAAAAAACCAAAAGTCATTCCAAACGTCTGTCTTTTCGTACCAATTTTTTTCAAAACCGTAAGCCCACTTTCTGAAATCTAGGCTGTTGTTAAATATCGTTAATTGCCATTAAATGGTATCAAATAAGTCGTTACTTGTCTTATGAGCATTTCAGATATTCTCAATCTCAAAAGCTATAATCAACATATCTAAAAATCAAACAACTAAACATTAAATCTTTTCAGTCTAACCGTTCAGCACTTGCAACCGTTGAGCCCAACCGAAACTGACAAACATGCCCCCTTAAATTCACACGCACCTGACTCATTGCTTGGGCTTCACTTTCTCTCTCTCTCACATGGTCGTCCTCAGCTTCCTTGGGAAACGGGAATCACAGAACTAGCACTACCATTATACTATCTATCGTGAAAATTCCCTCGCGAAAACTTTATATAAACTCGCTTCCATGAGAGAGGGTCTCACCGGTGTCCGCTGTACATATCCAGAGGACTCGAAAGAACTTCCTTGGCAAGTCGTGCGCTGATATATGTTTTTCTAGCTGGGAGATTGGTTTTCAGATGAGCTTGTGCCTTGCGCCTAACTACAACACAGCTAGTTCTCCATTTGCTCGAGCTAAGATCTCAACTTCACCTTGATGTAAAAAACCACATATCACGAGGCCCTCTTCGCAGAATTGTGGAAATAAGTTTCTTGGACGAACGATAAATAAAGAAGCCAAATATGGGACATGGTATGGTGTGTCGGAGCAATCAGTACTCGAAAGAACAAGGGCGGACCCAACAGGGGGGCAGCTTGGATGGGAGCACCCCTCTACCGTCGGTCGGACCTTGGGTACGCCCTGTAGCATCGACGTCCATCAATCATTAGAGAGATAGAGTGATGTTTAGAGATAGAAGAAGACTAAGGCTATGTGAGTATCCCTTCATTTTAATTCTGAATTCGTTATTGCGAAAGAATGTAAGATGCCGCACTTGGGGGATCCACCGAGAACCTCCTCCTCTCACTCCCTTCCACTCCACTCACCCTCGTGGTCTCTCCCTCTCACTCACACGATTTCCAAGCGTATTACCCATAAAGAAGATCATCGTAGTGTTTACCAAGTACCACACCAAGAATGAAGAAAAAGAGATTACCGAGTATTGCTAAGAAAGCAAGAGATTTGTGCATAACTCCTTTTTTCAGATAACCATTGTGAAAGATTTGCAACCCTTTTAATTCACTTACTCACACATCTTTTCCTTTCCTTTAAGAAAAGTAAGTGCTTTGAGATTTGTCTAGAAAGAAGCACATCAAAGATGCACAAAACCAAAGCACCCTAGCTCCCACTAAATTGTTCCCATCAACACTCCATGAGTGATGTTTGAGCTTTGAAAGACCTTAATCATCATCCATGCATTCCATGGACTATGCATGCATCATGCATGGGCATGGCAGCAGCAATTGATCTTATTTGTCCTTAAAGGAAAGGATACATCTAATCAATCACTTGTATATTCCATCTCGGATCCCGAGGCACGGAAGATGCCATCCATAGACTACTACTTCTCCTACTTACAAGCTAGGTGGCCCACAAAAAAAAAGCCCCGGTCTCTCTCTCTCTCACATAGTGAACGTGCAAACGCAAGCAGCAGCTATATGCACCTTCTTGCACCGTTACTGTTTGATTCGGCATTAAAAATAATAACAATTAAACTTCAAGGTGTTGACATGGTAAATACGTTTCCGACAAAATCCTTTCCTTAAAATACCACTCGTATATTCAGTAACAGAGGGAGTATATATATTTTTAGGTGTGTATATACTGATACGACTACAAGAGAAGGTTGGGTGGATATTCGATCCCTTTAGTAGGAATCTGACATTGTCCACTAGACTATACATGCTCTCTGAATATACCACCACCAGATACAGATATACCCTCTCCTTGGCTCCTACCAAATCTGCAGCAGCTGAGCTCCAGATCCAAAAGGCATCAGCAGTTCAGCACTAGGCCAATCACAAACCTCACACCTGGAGTGGTTAATAGCATGGACAACTTTAGCCTGACCCATCTCATTAATCTTGATTTGTACTCAAATGAGTAATTTAAGTGCAAGTGCCAAAGGGAGAAGGTCCCCCAAGAACACCAAATGATTAAGGCCCCTCAGAAAAGTGCAAAGCAGGGGCAAAGATTCCATCTCCTTTGTATTTTTGCTGCCTTTGGGAGGGTTTTCTTTTGCTTGTTGCAATTATGCCCCCAACAACCAGCTGATGTGTGCTTTTGACTTTTTTAAACATTAGCTAATTAAGTAGTGTAGTTTTTTTTTTCCTTTGGAGGAAAGTAGTGTAGGTTTTTAACATGGCATTAGGTACTATAGGTTAGTTAGGTCATGGCAAAGGCACATATAACTATTGGCAATAGTAGAGTAAAAATAGTAGTATTCAACAATTTTTATTTTTGTTTTTTTTTCATACTCAAATTAAAATAAATCCTTGCCCAAGTCAGTACAATGAAAATATATAGATTTGGTCCAATTTCCTTCTTCATGCAACGTGTAATCCTCATTTTGCGACTGTTATGAAATCTTTTGATGTGTTGAGTAAAAAAAAGGTTAAAATTTGACTGGATTTGCTACTGCAAAAAGAAAACAGAGAAAGAAAAGTAAAAGAGAAATCGAAGCATACACAGTTCAGGTACAAAAAAAAAAGAGCATACATGGACTTAAGAGAGGAGTAAAAGGCATGGCAATTGTACTTTTGAAGGTGCATGTTGATGCATAAATGAACTTTTGAAGCTTTTCCACAGGGGAAAGAATAGCATTTTTCACTCAGATAAAGCCTACAACTCCTGAAAATATCAGAAGGAACAAAAAGATTGGCAAAAATATGGAATAAATTGTACCCAAGGTGTGCCTTGCAAATCTACTTATACTTGCAAGGGGAAAAATTAATGGCATACACGATTAGACCTTGGTAAACAAAACGAATTTGCATAGATAATTTCCTGCAAATAAAACAATTCTGACAAAGGATTTTTGTAGGAAATAATTACTAGCTAGGACCTGCATGCAAATTCATATATATGAAACTTCTACGAGATTACTGCATTCCACACAGATTCTAAGCGTATATAACTCATGGCATTGTACCATATGGAGACGTGAAATTTATGAAGGGGCTTAAGCGAGGGTGAGGTAAATTTTTTTTGTAGAAATTTAGCAAGGGGAACTCAGAAGCTTCCTCCAATCATCTTAATTATCCTCAACACCTACCAGCTATACATGATTTTGCCAGAGATAGTAGTGAGCTGAACTAGTGATCAACAGCTACTGATCATAACAAGTGAAATTCCCTACGAGATCAGATAATTAAATTAGCAGGAGAAACAAAGCTAACTTCAGTTTCTCCCAGCTGCATCTCTTACGATTTATGAATTGACAGTTTTACCCCGTGAGGTTCCGTTCCCTCACGTGCTCACCGGCGCCCACTCGTAGCGGCCTTCGAACGGGAGGTCGAGGGCAACGTCGTAATTATACCTGCAGAGCGGCAGCTCGTATTAGCCAAAAAAAAACATTGTTTTGTTTAGGCTAAACAGCGCCGGCTGTGTAAGCTCGCACGGCGCTGCAGATTGAAGTGCTTACGTCTCTGCAAATCGCCGGCGTTCGGCGAGCTCCGCGGCCGCGAAGAATGCCTCGATCTCCGCTTCCGGTGGCGAGGACGGCCGGCCTGCAACGCGGCTGCTGTCGCTGTCGTGTTTCACGTCGCCGGAGTGGGACATCTCCCGTCTAATCCAACAAAATTCAGGAAATAAGATTGAAGTTAGTAACAGTGTAAAACTAAGCATTCTCGGAACTTCTTGTCTTGAATGTTTAGCAGTTAGCACAACTTATCTTGCCAATTGTAACATAAATTTTGTAATTATGCACGAGTTAATTAACACGTATGCAAAAAAAAATTCACTTTTTTGAGGAAACACGTTTGCATCCTTGAAATTAATTAAGAACAAAATTTAATCAAACCTGTCTCCACAGCCCTCGCTGCAGCCAACGTAGGAATTCTCCAGCAACGACGGCAGCAGCTGGCCCTCCACCTCACGGCCGCGCAGAGAATTAAGCACCCGTCGACGTCGAAGCTGCTGAGCAGCAGCAGAGGCCGAGGCGGTGGCGCTTTTGCGCGCGCTCGCGGCGTTGTTGCCGCGCCGGCGGCCTCCGCCGAGGCTGTGGCGCCTCCTGGGGCTGGCCGTGGCCGGCACGCGGCGGCCGCTGCGCAGCGTCAGGTACGCCGCGGCGGAGGCGGCGGCGGGCAGCGGCGACCGCTGCTGCTTGCAGCTCCTCAGGCACTTGCCCATGAACCCAGCTCCGAACTCCGAACTCCGAACTCCGAACTCCCTCTCTCTCTGTCTCGATGTCCAAGTCTTCTCCAGCTAGCTAGCTAGTTGTCGTGTTTGGGTGCAGTGTTAGTGCTAGTGTGCAGTTGTAGCGCACACTAGTTATTTGCTTGTGCGAGTATGAGATGGATACTTGTAGCAACGACGAATAGGCGATTTGCGAATTTTTTTTAAAAAAATAATATTATTATTATTTATTATTTTAAGAGAAAATTATAAAAATAAAATAATTATTTTTTAAACAAAACTAGGCTACTGTCGTCATTTAAAATAGCGAAAGGCCCTGTCATCATTCCAGTCATTTGAAATGGCAAAAGGGCCCTATCACCATTTGGTCAAAATGGCGATAGTAGCCGGGAGTATGACGACAGGGACTTGAACAGTGCAGAGAGGTCTATGTTGCTAGTTGAAATAAAGACAGTGACCTATCGCCACTCCAACTTGGCGATAGGACCAAATGGCGACGTACTCGCAAGTCCTTAATTTTTTTAATATTAAAATTTTAGAAAATCGTCATTTCAAATGACGAAGTGGATCGCGCAAGTCCTTATCATCATTCCAAATCTAGATATGGACGAAGTAGAATGACGTTGAAAGGTTCGTCTTATTGAAATATGTGTTGCTCAATGCTTTGTAATATCATTTTCATTTGTCGAAAAACTAGGTGATGACATTGTGCTGGATAGTTTGTAATACCAGTGTGATTTGTCGACAAAATATCTAAGGACGTTGCACTGAATGTTATGTAATATCATTGTGATTTGTAGATAAAAAAATGTGATGATGTTGTGCTGAATAATTTGTAATATTATTGTGATTTTTTCACAAAATATGTGATCAGAATTATACAGTTAAAAAATAGACAGAGGTCCCTGTTGCCACTAGTGACAGGACCATGTTGCCATTTCAATTGGCAACAGGGACCTCTCTTCATTGTTCTGCCCTACTTTCGCCATTTGGAATGGTGACATGGCCCTTCGTCATTTCAAATAACGACAGTAGCCTAGTTTTGTAGAAAAAAATCGGTTATTTATTTTTGTAAATGTCTTTTAAAATAATATTATTTCAAAAAAAACCCGACGATTTGCTATGGACAAATCAAAGCTTGTCATGTCACGACTGCGTACGTAACAGAACATCGCATATCAGCTCTGGTTTCTTCTGTGGCGCACATGGTGCGTTGCTATATGCTTGTCACTGTGTGGTGGGGCCGCGTGTGTGTGCTATTTACATAGATGCGAGCTCTATGCAGAGTACCTCGTTGTTGAGTCGGAGAATAATATACCGCGGCGCGAGTTTTCGGCGCATTTAGGCACTGTTGGCGTATGAATTAACGAAAATAGTCCTCTCTCCGAATCAATTGTAAAAATGACACTACAGACAAGTGGGGACGCGACACGTGGCTTATACCATGCCCCTGGTGGCCGAACATGCCTCCACTGTGCCCCTGGAGCGCGAAAATACACTCGTCCGGCCCTCAGGGGCACTGACAAGCCATTGTCCGTACACCAGGTGTGCGGATTCTCTCTTCTTCAGAAAAATACAGTTTGTAGGAATTTTTAAATAAAGCAAATGAGCTCCAAAAATTATAATTTTCTTGTGAAGGCTCATGACACAGTGTATTTGCATGTGTAATTTTTACATAATTTTATATGTTCTGCATTCTTCTCAAAAAAATCATTTTAAGCTATTGTTTGTAGGAATCTCTGAATACATAAAATGAGCTACATAAATTATTTTTAAAAAGGCTCCTTACACATTGTACTTGCTTGTATAATTTTTTTCAGAATTTTAAATGTTCTAAAATTATCTAAAAAATTAGTGTTTTAGGTCTCGAAAATTAGGGCTTTATGGAAATTAGGGTTTTAGGTTTAGGATATTAGGGTTTCATGATTTCATATGAACGGTTATTAGGTGTTTTAGGGTTTTGTGAAATAGGGTCCAAGTGCAACAAGGGCTAGGCATTTCACATGAGTTTTATTCTATCATAGAATCTGAAGAAAAAAACTTTCTCTAAAAACTACTACCTGGATATTTTTCTAATCTGCAAGCATAATTTAGTGCACTATTATGCTTAAAGAACAACTGGTACTAAACAAGGCCTAACCATTCTCATGGAATCCCTAAATCTTATACTAAAATTCCAACCTAAGACTAATTAGAAAACAGGGCCATCATCATGTTGACAAATGTGTAGCCCTTGTTGTACTTGTAGCATAATTCACAAAACCCTAAAACACCTGATAACCGTTCACATGATATCATGAAACCGTAATTTCTGAAACCTTAATTCCCTATAGCCTAATTTTGAGACAATTTCGAACATATAAAATTCTAAAAAAATTACATAAGCAATTACACTATGTTGGGAGCCTTAAAAAAGTTCATAATTGTAGGAGCTTATTTTCTATATTTATAAAATCCTACAAATAGGAAAATTAAATGATTTTTTGAGAAAAGTGCAAAATATATAAAATTATAGAAAAATTACAAAAGAAAGTACACTACATGGGAAGCCTCCACAAAATATTTTAGAATTGTAGGAGCTCATTTGCTATATTTAAAAAAATCCTACAAACAATACTTTTTTTTGGTGGGAGAGAATCCACACACCTGGTATGCGGACGGGTGGTTGTTTGTGCCCATGTGGGTCGGATGAGGGTATTTCCGCTCCCCAGGGGCGCGGTGGAGCCATAAGGAATCGTTGGGTACATGATAGCTCAACGAGTTATCAATTCATAGGGAAAAGTTAGAACCAGGGTCTAGTCATTTCGGTCTGAAAACAGATGGCAAAGTATTGTCACTTCGGTCTGAAAAGCGTGGGTCAGAGTGTTGTCTATTCAACATGAAATGGAGGCAACATGTTGTTGTCAATTCTCATTGAGTAGGGGTTGGCATCTAGTAGTGATAATGAGATTCATGTACCAAACCCCTTTTGTCGCGCTGCTGACTAGGGCGAAGGAGTTGTAATTGAGTAGCATGCCCCTCCGCCGTGGTGCTACCTAGAGGAGGTAGGACCGAGAATTACGTTGCATGTCTCATCATCGCGGTGTTGACTGGGGGACCCAAGCACCACAAGAAATGGTGTAACGCAGAGTTTTAAAGCATACAATAGTACACCTCCACTACTACAGAAAATGAGATCACAAACGGTTTAAAATCGTCATCGAAGACGGTTTTCTGAACCGTCTGACTTTATGTGTCTGTGATGACATGAGGTCATTACAGACGGTTTTTAAACCGTCTGTGATAGTTTTTTCTATTACAAAAAAATTGGATTTTGAATGTTTCATAGTTGGTACCATCACAGTTCCTAATATAGAACTTGAACCTAGAAGATAAAATATAAGGTGTCTTAGACTGAACAAGATACTAAATGTATATGTGAGCTTTCCATCTTCAGAGACTCTTGAAAATATATGAAAAAGGCATCACTCTCATACAAAAACCTTCCTAACCTCCCCTTTGCGGCCTGTGAGTACACCGATGCTGCCCATCTTGACCATGGCGTCGGCGAAAAGGGTGCCGAGGAGGCTTAAGTAGGAGTCGACGATGTCAACGATGGAGGTGTCGTTGTAGATCACGGCGTCGGAGGCGATGACAGCGAAGCCGTTGCAGATGTGAGCCGCTCCACCCATTTACCATTTACGTACGCGCACTCATAGGTTAGCTACCATGATCGACCGAGTCATCGAGGAAGAAGAAGTTTGTTTGCTTACAGCTGAGGAGGACGAGATCCTTGTTGTCGAGGCCTGCGGCGGCGAACTTGGACCGGAGCACGTCGACGGAGTCGTACACGTCTAGCAGCACATCGGCGTCCCGCAGGTTTGACACCCTTCCCAGCACATCCCGCCTCGACTCGGCTATAATATATAAGGACAGCGCTAAAATATTTTACCTCCCGCGCACGTGTTCAAATTTTTTTGAACTCCCGCGCTGCGAATCACAGACGATTTCATAAAAAAACAGTCTATGACGACATATCACAGACGGTTCTTAATACGAACCGTCTGTGATAAGTATCTCATCACAGACGGTTCGTATTACGAACTGTCTATGAATGATATATCTCAGACGGTTCTATTTACAAACCGTCTGTGACAATTACGTATCACAGACAGTTCTATGATAAGTGCAATATAGACGGTTCCAAAGAACCGTATGTGATTAGGCGTCCAGTATGACCTGTTTTGTAGTAGTGCTCGGTCAGATTGGTCGTCATTACGCCATACCTTGCGCCGTGGCTCAACACCGTCTTCTCGTCGCACGACTGAGTGTCGATCATGACTTAGTCGCGTGACGTGTCTTCGATTGTAGGCCGGTTGGGCTCAAATCGCAGTCCCATTGCGCGATTGGGGCTAGTTGTCTGATGAGCCAGCGATAGAGGATTATTTTGTTAAAAAAAAGTAAGTTATGGTTTATTTATGTAAAATAGTTTAAAATTAAGTTGTTTAAAAAAAATCAGGAAATTTAAACGTTGCCGCGCGCACGAACGAGCCAGGGGGATGGGCTACTTCTAGATAAGCCGTAGGACCTCTTGTAGGTTTTGTTGGACTTTCTCGGTGCTCTTTATCGAGAGGATTTCTTTTTTCTACTACTGGTTGCATCAGTTTTGAATCCGTCGATTCAGTAATCAGTATGCACAAGAAAAAAAAAAGTATAGGCAAACTTAAAAATAAATTGTTATTTGTAAGTTGTCTGATTTTTGTTAACCATAGGTCGATATTCTTAGCCTTTGGATTAAGTTTCGAGACAATGAGACGCACACAGTGTGATTCTACAATCGAGAGAGAGACATAACCATATGCATGCACTAATAACCAACCAAAAAAATGTTGTCCTGCACAGCACCGTGGATTCTTGGTTCGGTTCTTTTCACATCGAGCCATCACCTCGGCCGTCGCCGTTCGTCGCAAGCCGCTGTCCTCTACCGCGCTCGCGGCGCGCGTATACAGTGGGGGGCCGGCCGCGCGCGGAGAGACGGCCGCGAGACGGGCGGCCGTGACGGCATCTGGCGACGCGACGGGGGAAGTCCCCGTCCGCCCGTGCGGCTCTGCCTGCGATCACAGTCACTGACGAGCAAGCAGGGGAATAATTCCAGGGATGTGGGTACGGCGCGACAGTACCAAAATCCAGCGATTTTCCGGTTGCGATTTGCCATGCCCGTTCGCGAGGACACCACACTGAATGTGTCGTTGAATTATAAAGCCGGTGGTGTCTCTTTTCTTGACTTATGGCAGCACTAGCCTACGGATTGGCCACTCAGTCAGAAGCAGCTAAAGAACGGATGAATCTAAGCTATCCATTGCCCTTGTTTTGGACGGTTGTTTAGACCTTCATAATAAGTACTCCGATGCAAGGTTTCTACTACAAATTTCTAGTTTTTTTGACCCAATCAACCCTGCCGGTCAATACAATACAAAGGTGAATCGGTGATCATCAAGCTGCTGGGAGAGGCTGTCCGTAGAAACATGAATCAAATCTGCCGAAAGGCCTTAGAGGGCGGGCTTGAAATTCACAGTAGTAAGACAAGCTAGCCAGCCCCAAAAAATCATGCAAAAGCAAGAGGCATGTACAGGCAGGCTGCAGGAGCAAAGAACTCGTATAGATTCTTGTGAGGGAACAGTAGCAGACAGAGGTCCCGGTTTTGTCTGTCCCCAGCAAGGTCCAATTCAACTCCATGGGACCGTTTGATCAGTGATTTGAGTTAATGATAATCCAGAGGGGAGGACAACTAAGATCTAGAAACGTTGCTACTCCAGTAGGAATCTTTACTGAGATACGAGAAAGTACTCCTCTGTTCACCGAGCAAATCTGATCTCCTTGAATTGTGGTGATGCAGCTGCTGCATGCATGGGGCCAGGTGTGAGTGTCCGTAGAAAGGAGCTCCAAGTAATCATGGACAAGTAGTACTAAACAACAACAATTACATCATCAAAGTGTGGCGACTGGCCGGCTAGCTTGTGAGGCACTGACATACAGTGACATGCTGAGCAAAGCAATGGTAAAGCATGCATTGATCAGGCAGCGAGAGTGCCTGTCAAAGAGACCGTTTAACTTGAGCTAGCTTTGAGGCGCTTTAACAAAACAAAGATGGTACTAGCAAGAAGCAAAAGGCTGGGGTTTGGGCATTATGCCTAGCACCAAAGTCTGAGTGCAAAAGTGCACTTTGCCCCCCTCTTAACCACTCACTCTCCATGACCCATGCACTTCCCAATGCTTCTTACTTCTAAGAGTATCCATGTCCATGGGCCACGCATGTATGTATGAGGATCTGCTGCAGTCGTGGAGCGACCCTGTGTGCGATTGCAGGCCGTCGGATGAAGAATCGACGGTCCGGATCTACCGGGAAATGCGAACAATCCCCACTGCTACTGTCATAGTTACCATCTTACCGGCCAGGGGCAGCACAGCTCAATGGCATCAATGGCATCAAGTGCTGTAAGCTGGTGAAACCTAGGACGGGAGAAAAGGCCACTGAAGACTGACTGAAGTCTATGATCATTCCATCTGCACAAGCTCTCAAGATGCGCCCCATTGGGGCTGCTTGGGTGCAGGCTTTTGGGACGTTCTTGGACGCAATGCAATGCATCAGCCAGCATTCAGCAGCCGTTGCAATTCCCTGAACATACAGTGAGATGGATGGATCTGGCTGTGAGTGGGACCAGCTGCACCATGCATGTTATGCTATCTAGCCAGGGCCATGGCCAGAGAGAACTTTCCTGGGGTTAGAGAGAGAGAGAGAGAACTAGATAGACAGAGAGATGGAGATCCCATGGGTATCTGGGGAAGCGGAAAAGTCGCTTGTCGTCGAGCTGCTCATGGATCTGATCTCTCCTGAATTCAGAATCGTGTGCGCGTGTGCGCGCTTGCATTGTATTATGCGTTGCAGTCTTCTCTTATGAACAGTGCCCACACCAGGAAGAAAGCACCGTGTCTAGATTGGAGGTGGACAGATTGAGCGGCACGGCCTAACACAGTACAGGCTCGGATTGAGCGGCACGGCCTAACACGGCACAGGCTCGATTACGCACCGTCTGATCTGTCAGGCTAACTAAACAGATTGTATTGTGTCAGTCTATGAGCTCAGCCGTCGATCCAAACATGACAAGTTTAGCTCACGGGTTGATCGGCCCGTGTAATCCATCGTCGCCGCCGACATCCTGGAAGGGATGGACCAAGGCGCCGACCAAGACACAAAAGGGTTGGCCTGACAACAGTGTTTGACCGTACCATGTGCCTAGGTCACCGTGCTGTGTATCCGGGTCAGGCTAATAGTCTGTGCCTCGACTGTCCGGTAGACACGATCCATTTGGCTACCTCTAATCTAGATACATGCGTTTAGGTAGCTTGCTGCCTGCCTGAATGATTGCTCAATGGAATATTCTGAACTCGGCATTATTGGTCAGTGTCTGATCAGTATTCAGTATGATCTTGGTACAAGCTTGGCCCATGCTTGATGCATTAATGGAATCAGAGACCCAAGTAGCCGACCGCCAAAGATCAATTCCCGGCCCAAATGCACATGCTGTCACCAATTTGTTGATGAATCTTTTTTCCCCTATCAGTCTTGACTCTTATAGCATGCCCATAAATTATCATAGCATTCCAAGCTTACATGTTTATTGATTGCTTCAATTGCACTTTGTCTATGTCGTTTTTTGTGTGGCTAATTTGGTCCATACCACTGCTTCGTAAAATTTGTTCGAAAAATACAACTGTCGTTACTCTCCGTCCCTTACGGTGTGAGGTCAAAGTGTTTGATGAGGACTCTTTGTCTCAAACACGTCAATTTTCCCAAAAATGCCCTTGAGTAAAGATGCCACAATATCCCCAATCCTAACAATGTCGGCAAGGTGGCACGTCGCGCGCACGACCGAGACCGAGGGCGGAGCTGTGCATGCGGTGTGGTCGCGGTGCAGCGGTAGAGAGGGGAGAAAACAGAGGCAGAGGTGGCGTGGTGAGCGGCGACGGCTTGGCGACGCGAGAGGCAGAGGCGGCGTTGGCCAGCAACAAGGCTGTGACGTCGAGGTTGAGATGGCGCCGAGGCGAGCCGAGGGCGTCGGCAGCGGCGCAGGGGAGCGACATCGGCTCGAGGCAGTCGAGGGCGGCCTGTGAGTGCAAAGGAAGAGCGGCGCAACACACGTAGGTGTCAGTGGCGCAGTGGAGCGTGGCGGTAGCGGCGTCAAGGTTGGAGCGGCACGACGGTGGCGGTGTCGTGAGAGCCGAGGAAAAGCGACGCGGCACACGCTGGCACCAGCGGCGTAGTGGAGCACGGCGACACGGCGGCATGGCTGCAGCGGCTGCCGAGAGGGAGAGAGAGAGAGGCCAGAGGCGAGGCCGAGAGCGCAGGCCGCATTCCGACCAAACCAGTAAGCGCCATCCAAATCCCTTTGCGTCGAAACATGTTTTAGGGTCTCCCCTGCTCTTCCCCTCAGTCAATTTCAGGGTTCGCGCGAAGCATAGCATCACACCCTCTTCTTCCCCGACTCCTGTCAAAAGCCACCGCTATCGCCTCTGTTTTGATCCTGTGAGCCATCCTTCAATTCCTCTCACATGGAGCATCCCCGAACCCCCTTCTATCCTTCCCCACCACTCACTCTGGCTCCCTCTCACCGCGCCGCCTTGAGTCCTGTGCGCCAGCCCGTTCCGGCTCTCCTCCGCCCCCACCGTCTGCTCCCGTGAGTTTCCCTCAGCCCTCTGGTGCTCATGTGTGCCTCCTTCTTCCCACTCTTCCCCTTCGGCACCGTCACCCCATTTTCTTCCTTGGTTCCGACCGCCGCACTTCACCGTACGCCTGCCCTGGTGCACACCCGGCCGCGATGCTACCACTCCTAGGACCATCGTCCCTCCCTGGTTCCATTTTACCCACACACGGCCGCTGCCGTCGCCACCGCCGCCCTTGTCACCGCCGCTTGCCCTGCCTCCCCTGTTTCGACCACCTTCTCTGTCTCTGTGCTCTCCCTCTCTGTGTATCAGTGACAGGTGGGGGCCCTCTGCTTAGCTCTCTCTGCCTACTTCCTCATTGCTCGCTCTCTCTCTCTCTCTCTGTGTGTGTAACTGACCATAAGGGCTCCACTTGTAAGTATCTAGCTAGTGGTATTGTAGTGTAAGTGAGCACTCACAGTAAGGACCCACAGATTAGTGAGTAATGCAGTTAACAGATGCATAGTTTATTAGGTTAATCAGAGTTGGGTAGGTTAGTGATGATAGTGTTTAATCTATAAAGTAGGCTAAATTAGGAGTTAAATTAAATGGTCTCAATAACAGTAGGTCCTAGTTCGTCAAAATGATAATAACCCTGGGTTAATCAAATGGTTAAGGTGATTAGTGTAGATGATTAGATGTCAAGTAGTTTGTAAACCCTAGGCCAAGGCTAAGGTGATAAGAGCATCAAGAATACTTGACTAAGGTTAGTCGGTAGATGTTTTTTTAGAACGTGCAAAAGATTTATGCGTAGTCATAGATGTTACATGAAGATGTTAACAAATAAAACCCAATATCTGATAAAATTATAAGATAACCAGGGGATCAATGTGTCACTAGGCGATAGCCCTAGGATCCCCTAATCCAAGGTTAACTACTTTATGACACCAAGTAAAGTGTAATGGTAATAGACATTAATTGAATCTAGTTAGTAAAACATGGTACGACGAGTAGGCCTCTCACCTAACCAAGTTTTACTTAGAACTATAAGCTGAAATATAAACCTTGCAGTGTATAAGATTACTAGTACTACTAGACAGTCAACAGTCAAATGAATTTCGCTAGGCATAATGAAAATAGCACCTGGGCATTCTATCTTTCTTGAATTTCATCACCCTCTTTCTAAGTCGGTGTACAGGGGTGCAGTAACAGGGGATGGTCCTATTGTTTTCATTTTCCACTTTTGTGCTGTTCTTGTGTCATACTTGTGGAAGCTTCAACGCAAATAGTTTAAGCCTGTGCTGTACCAATCTAGCCAATGCACATGCAGAGGGAAGGCTGGAGTCTGCGTATGCCGTCATTATCTTTCAAGAACGATACCATCAAATGTGACCGAGGATCACACAAGATTTGGGCATTGAGGATCACACAAGTTGTCATCGTTGGGGAAAATGCATCTTTGGTCAATTAACCACCCTACTGATGCTAACAAACCAGATCGAAATAACGAGTAGACATGGGAAATTGGCGTCTATCATCAACAGATAAACGCCAGCACGTGAGCTCAAATAAAGATTGCGCAGAGACAATTCTGAATTCAAGAGTAGAGACAGGAAGGGAGCCATGGCAACAGAAATGCAAGTTGGCCGATAAATATGGTCTGAATGTGACGGCCATATCCAATATCGAGTATCTACAGTCCAAAACACAAATTACAGACAGGATGTTTATAACCTAGATAGTATAAATTATTGGGCTAATTAAACAGCCGAATGTCACAGCCTCACAAGCCTGAGTTTCACCCATGTATATGTTTCCCTTTGAGCGGTCAGCGAACCACTTGGTCAACTAGTGCCGATGAGGAGGAAGAAGACGAACAACTCAGGAATATCAGGCAATGCATCACTGTATGGGTAGAGGTTGCAGATATTAAAAGGTACCATTAATTTCCCCTTACCAGCAGCAGGGACCTGAAACAAGCTAAGGTATGACTTAACTACTTATTCTCTATAATTGTCGGCAAGTTAGCCATAGGAAATGCATTATCACTCTTACTCCTAATACAGCATCAAGTGCTGGGTTCAAGTAAACTTGCCATATGTAATGATCATTTATGTTATATTGTCGATAGGAACTTTTGGGTACGATAAAAGCTGTGCAAACTGAAGCAATGCTGCCCACTTAGAGCATGGTATGCGGAGCTCCAGGGTGTAAATTCACCATGAAGGTGCCTTTGACTTCTCCACGAGAATGACCCTACCATTCCACTCAGTCTCATCGCAAGCACGGATTGCAGCATCAGCATCCTCATCCCTCTCCAAGGATAAGAATCCAAACCCTCGAGAATCTCCAGATCTATAAAGAATGTAAACTGGGATAAGAAAAACTTATCTTGCTAACTGATTTAAAAGAGTACAAATGTAAAATGAGCTGTTCTTTGGAAGGTATTATTGCATGCTGGGAACTAACTGGTTCTTTGAATGTTGGAGTAAGTACTCGAGTTATATCATATACACATGCTGGGAATATTTCAATGGTGAGTACTTACAGAAGCTCTTATCACAGTAGAAAATATTATCTATGTCAGTCTCACCAATGCAATAGAAGCTTTCTCACGGCTAATCAGTAAAAGAGCAAACCCGCTCAAATCCAATGATCAATTGCTTTTAGTTCAATCCCAGTGACTGCTTTTAGTTCAATCATGGTAAACTTGACAGGATAAAATTATGCTCTTGCGTGCTGAAATACGAAGTTTAGTAATCACCCAAGAGCAAGCCTGAGAAGGCATGGGTCTCTTCTCTCATACCTCTAAGCTGTTCATTTCCAGTGTATTCCAATCACACGTATACCATTTCAATACTATATACCAAGGCTATTCAATTACAGATATCTGTATTTGCTATACTGTATTACCCAGCTCAGATATTTTGTACCCATGGTTATTAAGGCGTCGCCTAAGCGACGCCTAAGCGTCGCCTAAGCGGTAAGGCGCTGTGAGGAGTCAAGGCGTCGCCCCGCCTTGCCATCGCTCGTCGCCTCGCCGTCGCCTGTCGCCTCGCCTGCCGCTCACGAGGAGCCGGAGCAGACAGGGGGGGAGCAGGGAGGCACGGCAGCAAGGCTTCGGGAGCAGCGGAGCGCGGGGAGCGAGGAGGCGTCGCGGGGCGGGAGAAGGAGGAGGGAGGGGCGGCCGTCGGGAGGGAGAGAAGGGAGGGAGGGGGAGGCGCTTCTCCCGCCTGCCGTCCTCCTCTCTCTCCTCGCCGAGGCGAGGCGGGAGAAGGAGGAGGGGAGGCCGGCGGGGAGAAGGGAGGGAGGGGGAGGTCGGCGGAGGAGAAGGGAGGGAGGGGCGCCTCGGCGGAGTCGGCGGGGAGAAGGGAAGGCGTCGAGCAGCAAAGAAGCAGAGAGAAGGGAGAGGTCGGGATGCCAAGTGAAGGGAGAGGTGGCGCAGCGGAGATGAAGCAGGAGGTTAAGAGGCGAGGGCAGCGGGCAGGCGGGGCAGCGCGCCGGTCAGCGGGCAGGTGTGGCCCTGCTGGGATCTTCTGTGGCTTCCAACTGCTGTTGGGATCTTCTGCGGCCTTCCAGTCTGCTGCTCTGCACTGTCGCCTTAGGATTTCTAAGGCGTCGCCTCGCCTCGCGCCTTACCGCTTAAAAGGTGTGAGGGGGGTGAGTCGCCTCGCCTCGCCTTACCGCCTTAATAACCATGTTTGTACCATTAGAACAAATATGAAATATGAAACTATGGTTGTGCGTTATGTTATATATTCAGCAAATAAATTCAATCCCATCAAGCTTCAGGTTTACATGTCAATAAGCTAAATACTAACCTTATCAGTCTAGACTCCTTTGAATAGAATACTACAGGGAACCCAAACCAGAGGAATGCAATGTAATTAACAGAACAGTATTTTTAATTTGGCCACAGCTCCACAAATCACACAGTACTCTTCCCGTGTATTTGAGTTATCCGTAATTTAGTTAAACAAGGTGCACCTATTTCATGATTGCAAAAGAAAAATAGCAAAATAACATGCAAAATTGAGTGGCAATGGAAAAAGGAGTGTATCATCCAATGATGGCATGGCACTATGGAGCATAAAATGAGTGTTGATAAAATTGCCAAAAAGAAGCAATGAGGTACTACAAATAACTGCAAATGGAAGTAATTACCGTTTATCTCGAACAACACGTGCACTTGTTACACGTCCAAACCTAGAGAATTTCTTCTCCAAATCTCGCTCGGTGGTGGCGTAGCTAAAACCTGCAACAAACAGATTCCGTCCAGGCTTACCCAATCCAGTCTTCCTGTTGGCAGGTGGTGACCAAGGTCTTCTAGGCGAATGATGACGATGACTTGATGGAGGTGATCTGCGCCTTGGTGAATGCCTTCTTCTACAACATCAAGACAAACAGAAGCATAAACTAGAAGCAAAGACATAAAAAAAAGGTGAATGGAAAAAATCAAAACAAATACTTCTATGATCGTCCATGGAAGGAAAATAAGCCTATTCAAAGCTGACACAAATGTTTGGTTATAAATATCATTGGCTTGGAAGCATGCTCATTCAAAAGAATTCAGACTTTTAGAAGCTTGCAATTTACTCATGGAAGAACAAAAAAAATCACCTTGGAGATCGTCTATGGTGATCCCTTGAGTGGGGAGACCTTGACCGAGATCTACCATGTTCCCTTCTATGTCTAGAGGTGTCAGTTTTCCGTGAAGGTGACCTTGATTTTGACCTGTCCCTCCTTCCTGGTGGGGAGTCCCTTCTTCTTGGTGGGGAGTCCCTTCTTCTTCGTGGGGAGTCCCTCCTTCTCGGTGAGCTCCTCTTGGTCGAGGATCTTCTTCTAGGGGATGCAGATCTTCGTCGTGGTGACCCATCTCCATGTCGAGATTCCCTTCGTGCTTTCTTTTCTGGAGGAGAGTTCCGTCGTGCATGTGGAGTCAACTCACGTGAAGAAGCTTTTCTGCTGTTGGTGTCAGGGTTTTCAGGAGATCGGGACCGGCGTCTTGCTGGTGGGCTTCGAGATCGAGCTAATTTACCAACCTCTTTTGCAGGACGTTGCGACTCCAATTTCCCAGATGAATGAGCATCAGGGGACCTTTTAACTGGAAGTGAGACTCTCCTGTCTGGGGATGGTGTGCCCTTTTCCAGTCTTGGAGACCTTTCATAAGGAGAATCCCATTGATTGCCTGGGGTTGATATGCCATTTTTGGTACTAAGATTTTCCTGTTCCATCCCTTCCAAATAGGAAGGTGCAATTGCAGAGTTGAAGTTCTTGTCCCGTTCATCACGAGGATTAGCACTCCTACTATTCATTTGATCCTCCACTATCCCATCCTTTTCATTGTGGGAAGTCTCATGTAACTTTCTGATGTCCTCATTTTCCATCTGAAGCGCATAAGAGTTTGGAATTTCATCATCATCAACACCACTATTGTTAAGTTGGTGATCCCTACTGCTATTTTCAGTTAACATAGAGTCACCAAGATAGGCATCAGAATGTGTATTTTCTTGTTGAAAGTTTGACGTATCATTACCACTGCTTTCATGAAGCTCTGGAGGCAGCACGGCATCAACCACTTCTGTTTTCTGATGCACATCATAACCCACAGGAGTGGTCTGTGCTTCAGAGTCACCATTGTGAACTTTATGTTCATCTGCATCGTTTTGCATATCAGATTCTATATGCACGTGATGTTCTTGAGCTTGCTTCAGGGGAGATGCTGGACTAGTTGAAGCAGATTTCATTGCATGGCATGGGATTTGATCATTCATGAAGGGTAGAGAATCTGCATCCAAATATGAGATTTGAGCGGATGGATCATATAAAAGTCCTTCATTCAGTGGTGGAGATTCATGTTGCGGAACTCCGCCCCCATGATAGTCCATGTGCTCCAACAAGCTACCATCTTGATCTACAAATAAAGGACCAGGATCACCACAAGTCCCCTCCAGGCTTCTCTCAGGGGATATGTAATCCATCTGAACATTGAGTAAAGAGTGCATCATAAGGCAAAGAGTTAATAAAAGATAGATTGCATACAGAATAGTATATAATTGGCCCAGTTATACCAGTTGAGATATTAATTAAAACCCAATATTAGCAAGACAAGAGAGAAAGATAAGTGGAAGCAGCAAAATTATCAATTTCCTTGATGAGTTCGGTGCAGGATAGCCTCATATACACTAAACTAAACCAACTATGGACTTCTTTGCGTCGCAATGTTTACAAAGTAACAACTATAACAATCAGCATTAACTGCAATAATAAATGAGAGTATTCAGATCGCTGAACCATTAGAATGCACTACTTAAGGGATATCAACAGAATGCTGGTTTGTTGTTGCTACCAATTTATGCAGATCTCCCCTAGCACTTACTGCCTCTACTGCCTCCGGAGGAAGCATTTTTAATAGTTCCAGAGATACGGACTTGCATTGAATTCTAGCAAAGAGCAGGCCTTAAATGAAATCCCAAAGAGGATAGTAGTAAGACCATAAGGGTGCATCATGCAGCATAAAAGGAAACACTGCTACAGCGAAGTAAAAAATATGGGGAAAGGCAGCCAAAATATGCTCCTAACAAAATCGGAGTAAACTATTTTTTTAGCAGTTTGGCAAACTCAGCAGCATAGCAACAATAATGACTCATTCTTAGCAGTGTTTCTTAAAGGATAAGACAGGGTAATATTTTTGAACTAAAGCAGTTTCAATTTATCTATGTTCTGATCAGAACCAAACAAGACCAATCATGAGCCATGGTATTCAAACTGCTTTTCACAGCAATCGCAATATGTTTTCTACATGCCGAAGGGTTTAGTCGCACATTGGAAAAACAGTTCTCGGCAATTTCCACCCCAGGCAGCTATCTTTCCATATTTAAGAGACAGGAGTGACACTTCTAGTTCGTCAAATTGTTATTAATATACAAGCGAAAAGACTAGTCATAAAAATAAGGGTTAATTCCTTATATGCCACTGTAAATTTCCAAAATCCCTGGTTGTGTCATTGACACATGGGTTCTGGGCCAAAATGTCAGTGACACAATGAGTGACATATAAGGGATAATGCAAACTTTCAAATAGGGAATTGCAACAAAAAATAACCATTTTGGACACTTCAGACCAACACCATGCTACTAGTCATTAATAGATATTTTTTTATATTTTAGTGTTTAGATAGTCAATTCTTTTCTTGTTCCTTTCCTCAATTAGGCCATAGCTAATACTTGCTCTCCTTTTCCTTAATCTAGACTGGACATACAAAGCCACCAAAGAAGCGGCCACAAATGCAGTAGCCCCAATAATCATCTTTCTCCTCCTAACCATCCTCCTGTCCATCTACAATGCACGGGTTCAAAAAACTACTAACTGGTCGCCATGATGTAGAAGATATAAAATACTAACAATGAATAGCAAGTATTCCCACAAACAGCAAGCCTTTCACAAGATACTAGTAACCATGCACAGCAAATATGAATGGCAACCTACCAATGATCAAATGTAGCCCTTGTTCCATCTAATCTAGTCGTTGAGCATGTTGCACAAGAACTTGTACTAATTGAAAAGTATCTAAAACAAGAACATCTACTATAATTGAAAAGCATGTACTGTAACATTCATTTGTGCTGAGATTCTTGTGTGAAATATTTCAACAAGGGATCGTCGCACAAGAAAATTTCACCTTACAGGAAGCGAAACATCCCGAGCACACCAAAATTCCACTTCCCAATAGAAATGTAATTCCAGTACCAATTTTCCATGAATAGCAATGTTCACATCTATCCCAGATCTAGTAACAATTTTTCATGGTTCTAAAAAAAAGTACCAATTTCCCACGAATAGCAATGGGGAACAACCACGAATCTACCCAACACTTGTCACAAATCGAGCCGATTTGAGTCCATACCTTGGGTTTCGGGGGAGGAAGTCAGCCCAGAATCGAGGGAGAGGAAGAAGAACCGTGGATCCCGAGGCTGCCGCCGCGGTCGCCCAGACTTTCCCTCGTCGCAGCGGTCGCGGTCCTCCTCGCCGTCCCCTCGTCGCCGCGGACGCCGGCGTATCGCCGTCGCCGGCGACGGCGAGACCTCTCTTCTGGGTAGAGAGACAGGAGGAGGAGGAGGGGGAGGTGGGAGGAGCGGTTTGGATAGGGTAGTGCAGAGGGAGTTGAGAGTTGGGAGAGGTCGCGTCACGTGAGGGGCGCGCTGCGCGTGGGACGTGTCACGTGCTCGTCCGGGAGAGATCGCGGGACGGGACGACGCGGTACGGGCAGCATCTTCGGGAATATTCCTTCGGGTTGGATGGGTTTGTTCCGGGGTGAAATGGTCTTTATCCATCCACCCAAAGAAACACAAGAATCCCTCGAGAAAATAAGCCATATGGTCGAACCACACCACCTATAAATTAACAGCCATCAGACGAGAATTCCTTCTAGTTACAACCATCCGATCCGATGTTCATTCAGGTACAGTCACTCATGGGAACAAGCGCTCCCTAATCTCTTGGCTTTTGTTGTTACCGTATTGGTGTAGACGGTCTGGATATATATGTGAAGTATTTCTCGGATTTTTGGACTAATACAGTACATTTTCACCTTGTATTTATAAGTTTGTCTATCACTGATTTTTTTTTATAGATATAGTACTGTTATCGCACGATCACTGTGTTGTGGCCTCTCCCCACCCGCCACGTCAGCCCAGCCGTTGCCGCACGACGGCATACGGCAACCGTTGCCGCACAGCCGTCGTGCGACAACACCCCTCAGCCCGCCACGCGCCGACCTCTCCCCCTCCCGCCAGCACTCCTCTCCCCTTTTTCCACCGAAAAATGATGTCGTGTCGTCCCGTCACCTCCATCTAATCGCTGTATCTCCCCTCAAATCCTTGTCTCCCCCGAAATGCATGACAAACTTAATTAGCGCCCGCGGGAGAAGGATTCTCTCCTGCACCGGCTATAAATTAGAGGGCGAGCAAGCACGATTTCATTTCGTAGTCGCTCGCTCTCTCGTTCACTCTCTTGCTCTGTCGATTATATTTTTAGGGATATTTCATCGTTATTAACCGTCGTTGTTCGCAAGTAATTTGTATCTTCGTCGATTTTTTTGTCGTTTGTAATTTTTTTATTAACTGCGTACTTGAATAGTTGTAATTTTCTAGCCGCACCTATTATATGCTTTTGAAATTTTTGTAGGAATTTTGAAGTGGAGGCATACTTAAGTAGTTGTAATTTTGCATACATTTACTTAGTTTAACGTTGTTAGTCCCATGTAATTAGCGTTTTGGGATTTCCATAGGAAAATTATTTTGACTTTAGGAGTCTTATGTATGCTAGGTTTTCAAGTATGCATGCACCGTGCAATGAACACGCACATATGCAATTATTTTTTTAGCAAAGGGAAAGAACATAGATTAACGTGTATAATTATTGAGGGGATGTTAATTAGTTGTGAATAATTAGTCATAATTAATTTGTTTGTCTTAATTAATTAGTTTAAAGGGTAATTTCATAGAAAGCATCATCATTGCATGCAACTAATTATTCATGCATGCACTGCTGGCCATGCAAGTAAGTAGTTGCTAGGTATTCAAGTATGCACACACTATGCATTGAACACACACATATGCAATTAATTTTTTTAAGCAAAGGGAAAGAACAGGGATCAACACACACATGCTTTTTAATTGTCAGTACGCAGTTTGTCATAATTAATTTAGTCGTGTTTAAATAGTTGTTATTAATTTTGTACTACTAAATTAGCGTACATTAATTTGTAGTGTTAATTTAGTCGTAATTTGTAATTTACAGTCTTTTACGGCCATTGGTAACCTTCTCACTAATATTCCCTCTATTCTATATATATTGCAAGCCATGTCTTTACCGGAGCTTCTGGAACACTTCTATGATGAGGACCATCGGTGCAAGCTGTGGATCTTCGGTGACGCCGATGGCCCTCTGCCCCTGCTGCTTCGAACGAGGAGGGACTACTGGGAACTGGACGATCGCTACGTCCCGATCCTTTGAGACACGTGCTTGTTGCCCCTTGTGAGGCTGGTGTCCATCGGATGTCAGATCACCCTAGATGTCAGCCTGCTGTCGGCACTTGTCGACAGGTGGAGGCCCGAGACGCACATCTTCCACTTTTCGGTGGGGTGAGATGACGATCACCCTGCAGGACATCTGGCTTTTGACAGGAATACTTGAAATGAAGTCATGAAGAGTATGTGAAGGTTTGTTTACCATTTAATGGTAGCCTTTGATACCACTGAAGAATAGAACAACATTAAGCAAAAAAGTATATGCATTTATATGCTCAAAGCCTCGAACTAGGTTGACACACTCAACGATTCTCAAGATATTATTTTAAGGCAAAAAAAAGAGCAGACATAACTAGTGGCGGAACCTGCAACACAAGCTTCTGTGCGAAAATAGTGCGAATAGGCTACATATTTTAGAGGTAGAGCAAACTTAGGTAGTATATGTTGATAAACCGTCGCTGGCGAGTTCAATCTGAACGATCACCTCGTAGGCCCACATACAATCACATCAAACAATACAATAACAAAAGAACAGAATAGTAAATTGAACACAGAGATGTAGGAGATTTCTGGCTTCTCTTTATTGCTCTTCATGCGATCCAGCTTTTACTATGAATAGTACCTCTATTTATAGACTAGAGACCCTACTAGGATTTTGAATGGGGCGCCCATATATGAACTGGCTGTTGGGCTAAACCCATGGTTTCCAAACAGTATAGACTCCATATGGATGCCTCCAACAGGAATTTCCACAGTGCCTATGAGGCACTGATCACTGTTATCAATTGAAATAGACCTACATAACCATAATACAATGAAATAACTATTCAAATAAAATGCTAGTTGCATATGATGAAATAAATGGTTAAATAAAATTTCCTAGTCATGTAACAAACATAAAGAATGCAAAATATTTGATTTCACTCCCCATAGTGCAAAATATTTTATTTCATCCCCCATAGTGCTATCAATATATAGTACTACACGAGTTGGGAGAGGTAACACCGTAACATGTCATATCATTCCAACAGAAAGCATGCACTGAGAAAACACACTTCTATTGCTTGAAACTTTGAGCATCAGATCTTGATAATACACCTAGTTCTAAAAGCTCCTGACATATTATCCTGGTTTTAAAGTATGTAGCATATAAGAATTTTGCAGAACCAAACCTCTTGCAAATGAACTTGCAATAATCACAATGAGCATGGTACTACTATTAGATGGTGCAAGGGCTGGACTATTTGTTCCAGATGTTGTCGGCGATGGCATCCCTGTTGTCCCGGGTCTATTTGAAGTCTATCGCCGCCTTCCACTGCGGCCACACGGCACCACCACCACCCGTGCCGCCGCATGCAACCAAAATCAGAGCTCAGATAGCTCGCTGTCACAAAGAGACGTGAGTAAAGGAGGTGACTTTATCTTTGGAGTTTAGGGGGGTTTACCTTTGGTGTCAGGTTCAACGACAGCAGTGGCGGTGGTGGCGGCGGAGGCGGGGACGGCGGAGGAGGGAGAGGGTTAGGGTCCGAAGTGGGGAGAGGGAGGGGGTGGCGGCGGCGAAGGAGGAGAGGTGCCGGCCGCAGGTCAGCATCTCGCTGGCGAGGTGGTGGTGGGAGATGGCCGGTTGGTGGTGGATAGGGCTATAAGAGAAGGGTGGTGTTTTGCGGAGGGAGAAAAGGGGGAGAAGATATGGACAAAATTGTCTAAAAGGATAAATAATTGATTGTCTCTCTAACTTTGTAGTAAATTATTAAGCGCAACGAAAATACTTGCAAATGATAGAAACCACATAAAAACTGATGCAAACGATCGATTCCCCCTTAGAACAATGGGAACACAATAACCTCTTTTTTTTTCTTGATGCTACATTGCTTTTAAAAGTACAGACAGCGGCACACAAAAATTTGTTAGGTCTCTGATCGTTTGTACACGCTTTGATATATTAATACTATATAAGACACATATTTGCGTATTGATTAGGTATGAAATTTTATGTTAGTATCAGGACTTCGGGAACTTATTCATCGACAAGTTCAATAGTTTGTACACACTTTATATATTAATGCTATATAAGACACATATTTGCGTATCGATTATTATATTAGTATTAGGACTCTGGGAACTTATTGGACGATGGATGAATGGTGTAAAATGATCTAGCAAATGATGACAAACTTGAAAGCTAGAGAAAAAAAACCACCTAAATAGAGTAGCCATCTAGGGCGAAGTCTATTTGAGATTTTTAGAGAGACAAAGAAGGGTGATTTGGTGTGACTAGGCATGTAGAGGAATTCAAATAAGAATTAGATGATCATAATTAAAGAAAAATCATGAACAAATATACACAAGCATGCATAATGCTTGTACTCAAGTAAAAAAATGCATATAATCGCGTGCTCTAAAATTGTCCTAGCCGTTATAGAATATGCAGAGCATTGATCTTTTAAGAAGTAATTTGTTGTGCATGTTACATTGTCAGGATTATCTTTCATACATTCATCTCCCTCTTGATTTTTTTTTTGCCGACTTTGAATATTAATTAGTAAAATGATGCTCTATATCACGTACGTACGTGTACCGTGTGTATAACTATTACGCGTCACGAATAAAATCAAATCCGTATTTTACAAATCATGGAACACATCCTTTCCTATATAATCATACAAATGAACTTTCATCAAATGTTAATGTAAAAACATTTGATCAAGATCTTCCTCAATTGAAGAGCATGAAGCCCTCTCCGTACAAGTCAACCAAACTCAGCCTAGGATGAACGCGTAGTTATTCCCTCCCCATTTTTTTTTAGCCGTCACCTCCACCTCCGCACGCGCACACACTCTCCTCCGCTCCGCGCATCTCCCGGCGACCACCACCGCCCACCTCCGGCCGCCGCTATCTCTCCTCCCGCGATGGCGCGCCGCGCCGGCGGGCAGACCTACGGCTTCCCCATCTACTGCGCCTCCTGGCTCCCCCTCGCCCACATCCTCAGACCCTCCCCCTCCGCCGAAGACAGTGCCGATGCGGACGCATCCGCCGCCTCCTCTCCCCCGCCCCCCATGGCCGCGCTCGGAGGCGGCGGCGGGGAGGGACGTAGCGGCGTGCCCAACGCGCTCGTCGTCGCTGCGCTCGACCCCGCCGCGGAGGGCCCCGGCGCTCTCCCCCGACCCGGTGAGCGATCCGTCTCCCTCCCTCTCTCCCCAGATCCTGTACCGATCTCGCGTGTGGTTTCGGTGCTGATTTGTTGCGGTGGTGGGGTGCAGGTGTTCAGGCTGGAGACGGAGGAGCGGGTGCCGTACAGGATGGCCGTCCACCCCCGCGGCGACGGCGTCCTCTGCGCCTTCCCCAACGGCTGCAGGTACCTCTTCCTGGATCAAATCTATAGGTTTGTACACGAGTTTATGTGCTGCTGCTGCCTCCTGGTAGTGATATTGGTTGGTTGTGAATTGTGATTAGCCCACATATTAAAATGTGATCGTTTGGTGTTGCTCTCTGGGATAATATGGTTAGTGTGCAGTTCCTGTGGTGTCTGTGCTTGGAATGTTGGTTATATAAGCTAGATTGGTTGGGAGTATTTGGCTATTTGTGAATTGAGAATGTGAGTTCCTATGCTGCTTTTATGGTGAATTCTAAGCCAAATGTCACATTGTCTTTGGTTAGCGATAATGATAAATGTGTTCGTGGTATACTCTAAGATCCAGTCGTGATTAGCAAAACTTAGCCTAATTGGGTTGTTCATTACTGGCAGATGTCAAATGAAATTATGTTGTTTTTGCTCTTTGTTTCATAGGTGAGCCAACTGACATCACTGCTGCCTTTTCTAGGTAATGATGCCCTTTTGTTATGTAGCCTAGGATGTTCCATTCTAGAGGATAGTTTGCACTGCTAATTCTTGTTTGTTACTTATTTGTTATCCATAGTTATGAAATGTTGATTTTTTTAAATAAAGAATTTGGTTTTTGCTGTTGTTTTTGTTGCTTCTGTGCCTTGGGATGGCATGTTTGTACAAGGCAATCCTACCACCTAATGAACCGTCGGTATACCGATCTATTGATCAAACGGTACACATCACATGGGTTGAGACATGGCACTTCCACACCTGCAACTAAGACCTAACTGTGGTCAAGTAAAATTGCTGCAAGATTGTTGATCCTTGTACTAGATTGAATCTCTTTTGACCCATCACAACTCACAAGTGTGTCCCATTGTCAAATCGGTATATCACAGTATAGTTTTCAATTGACACAATGATGACATTCTTGAAAATCACAATAGAGTATCACACTTTTAACATTATGATGTAAATGTAGGTGTAAGCAGTAAGTTGGATATGTTTGGTCTGAGAGCCGTAGAAACCATTACTATGTTTAGATGATAAGACACTAAATAGTTTCAACTACAATTTCTGGGCTTAAGTTGGTAGAGTTTCTTTTACCCTCACTGCCAGCCCCGCTTTATGATGAAGCTAAAATTTGGGGCATGTGGATCTGTTCATGCTTCTATAGGTAAGTTAATGTCAGTTGTTGACTTGTTGGACTTATCTCATTGGCCTTATTAGCAAGCATATACTGGGCTTGTTGAGTTGTTAACATTAGATGAATTAGTGGTTTAGTTTTAAGTGTTAGCTGCAAAATATACCTGCTATACTTTGTCAATCATCTTAAACTCTACAAAAGATGCTGGGATGTCTTCTTTTTTCCTGAAAGATTCGAACATGGTTGAAAATTTTGTCTGATTCTTCAGCATTTCAGAATTTTGACCATGTGTCACTCATATAGGTTGTTTCGATGGGAATCACGGAAGGAGAGGAACCACATGAACTAGCTTTGAGATCCGACCAAGAGGCTTTAGTGGAGCTAAATGATGTTGGTTTACAGTTGGCCGTGTCGTTCAGCGGAGAGGGTTCAATTCTTGCCGCTGGTGGTGAGGTAATTGAATATAGTTTGATTTTTATACAGAATATAATATTCTCATTGATACACATCTATTTATTTTACTTCTTATTTCCTTTATTTGCCAATTTGTCTAACATGAAATTCTATGGGTACCTATGTCTTTATTTTGATCGATAACCTATTTATCACCTTCATTTCCTCACTAAGTTGCTTTTTTTTCTTCTGGTAGTCATGCATTTGCACAAACTTTGTTTTTCAAATGCTGACATATCATGAATGGCATACAGTGTCTTTAGAAGATCTGATAGCTGTAGACGTTTATAGAAGTAATAAGCATCTTATACTTCATGGCTTCATGCAGAAAGTAATGTAAACTATGGATATCGATTTATTGTGAGCAACAATTTGAGTATAGGCTAGTATAGCCAAAAAATTAGTAACCCAGTCTGACAACTTAACTAGCATTTCACAATATTGACAATATTAATGGTGATCCATATGGTGAGTTAGGTAACTGAGGAGTAGATATATAATGTATTTGGCCAAACAGGTACTTCATGTTTCATGGTCAGCGTGATACAGAAATGTTTAGCAACAACATAAAGCAGGTCCCTTTGTAATAAGTGAACAAAATGTTTACAATTAAACATATGACTGGACCACATGAATGTTTATGTATTGCCATGATGCACATGCACTTGTTTGGTATGTTCTTTTATGCGTTGTAGTGTTGTTATAAGCTTCTATGAATTGTGCCTGTTGCTTTATTATTTCCCAGTAGTCACTTCTTACAGGCAAAAGATTCTTCCAAAGCTAATTATTCGCCTTCCCATTCATTATATAGCTATTATGGTTCGTTGTCATTTAATTTGTAGTTTTGTACATTGCACACACAATTATAGCCATGCATCTATGCTTTGAGGATCCATCAATGATTTATAAGATTTTGTGCTTTTGTTGGAGCTTTTCTATGGCAGTTAGAACTTATATGATTATTAAGCATGTCAAGTCATTTCTTTCTGCACTGTATAGGATGGGCATTTAAGGGTCTTCAAATGGCCTGCTATGGAATCCGTTCTTGAAGAACCTGATACCAAAACATCGGTTAAGGATCTCAACTTCAGGTCAAAAAAGTGCAACTCGAAATTTCTTTTGCCACTTGCATATTGATTGCATGATCCTGATGGGTTCCCTCTGTTTTGAGACACGCTTTCAGTTCCGATGAGAAGTTTCTTGCCGTGAATAGGAGCAGTGGCCCATGTAGAGTGTGGGACTTAGAGTCATCAGAAGCTGTAGCTAATCTGCCAAGAGAAGCAGTGAGTGATTTTTTGACAAAATGTATCTTGTCTTTGTTTTATGTGAGCTTCTGATTTGTACATTTTCAGGGAGAAATATTTGGCTTCTGCAGATTCTCTAATAAGGCTGACAACAGTCAGATCCTCTTTGTTACTGCAATGCAAGGTGACATCAATATTTGAGTTCACCCTGTTTTGAATTTAATTATTTCCTAAGCTTGCGGCCTGACAGTTACAGAATAACTCTGCTTCTTAGGTGGCTACGGCAAAATAATTTCTTGGAATACTACCTCATGGACTAGAATTGGATCAAAGAAAATAACTCGTGAGGCAATTTCAGCTTTTGCTGTCTCGCCAGATGGTACACTTCTTGCAATGTGAGCTAGGAAACATACTGTTGGCATCTTATTGCATCGTAGTTTGACCTATGGAGATTACGTGGCTCCTTTTTTTGGGAAGTCTAATTTGTTTGCCTTTGCATATTCAGTGGAACAGTTGAGGGAAGCATCATTGTACTAGGTTCAAAAGACATGCGGGTGCTTGTAACAGTTAAAAAGGCACATCTTGGCATTGTTACGACATTGTCCTTCTCTCAAGATTTAAGGTCAGTAATTGTGCTCTCATTCTGCTTTAGTTGATGAATGCTACAAATGTGATTACTCAATGTTGGTATTCTATATTATTATATCAGGACCTTGTTGTCGACTTCCTTCGACTCAACTGCAAGGGTGACATCAATTGGATCCCCAAAGAGTAGTGGTATGTCAGTCACACATCTTTAGTTCTTGATTTATTGTACACTTGCCAATTTTTGCGAGTCCTATCCTCAAATGGCTGCTTGTTTCCACAGGTATAAATCTATGGTCCATGATACTAGTTATTATCCTCGCTGTTTTGGTATATTACTGTATACAGCACAAAGAGGATCTCTTACCAATGTTGCCGCATTGAGAAATTTGTTCAGGCTCTACTGCTATATCATCGCTTACCAATGTGATTATCTGATCTTCTGCTGGAGATAAATACAGTATTGTTTTCAGAGTTGAACATTTTTTGTATTGAGGTCAAAAGTCAAACTGCCCAAATTTTCTCCTGGTCTTCTTAATGGCAAATAGGCTCCAGGCCTTTACCATGCCACGCTTGTATAAAAAGGACCATGTTGTCCGAGTTTTGTAAAACTGGTGGCCCTATCTTAATCTGTCCCCCTTATATTATTGGCTACGAAACGAGCCTCTCATTAGGCCACATCGTCATCAAATTATTAGCCATCTGATTGTTATAAAAATGTACCGCCACCTGATTTTGTCCACTAAACTTTCTTGATAAATCGTATCTACCGAGCCGAAGAGCCGCATTCTCATCCGAATTGTTTCCTGCAAAGCTCGAACGTCGTTTACTACTTTGACAGTTCCCGTACTTGCTAACAGTCACGCCTCATCCTTTGCCAGTCACATAATGTGCAACGGTATCTCAAACTATCAAATCTCTTACCACCACCTCATCCATGAATCCATCCCCTCGAAAAGCAACCACCGCACCGTACAAGTCTATCATCTTCGACGTCATCAACTGAATCGCGTCCATTCGGGGACAAATCTGATCTCCCCGGCTCTCTTACGGCGGTGCCCAACTAGGGGTGGACCTAGGTCGAAAAAAAATGAGTTGGGTATAAGTGGGCTGTCCGCTATGTCAAAAAATGAGTAGAGATAAAAGTATGCTGTTGATCAGACTGAGTGGGACGAAAGTGGTTAGACATTAGACTACTCTACTAAACACTAAAATTTGAGTAGAGCTTACACAGCCTTTTTTTTTTTTGAGTCCGCCCCCGTGCCCAACCAGTCTCCAGTCAACATGTGTTGATCTGCACATGGAGAAACGGTGCCACTTTTCATATATTCAATCCAAATGGCGTGAGTGGAAATATAGAACTGATCGGCGAGTCCCTGACCACCTCGCCGCCGACGACCTGAGCACGGTTGTGCAACTCCGAACCCATCTCCTAATTACTCTTTTATTGAATAAAATGAAATTGATTATCGTAGCATTTCTTTGATACAAAGTTGTTTGTTGCCTGGCTATGGTGCTGAACACAGAATTACACATGCTTTCTTGTCACAAAGATGTTGTTTGTTGTATGGCTGTGGTGCTGGGTACAGACAGGGACGGAGCCAAGATTTGGATATAGAGGGGGCCAAGTTGAAAAGTTTAAATTTTGCATAGCGAATGACACATACTAATCATATTAATAGAGTGATTTTGAAGGCTTTTCTTGTGGGCGGCATATCCGGTAAAATGCAAATTGATGAAAAATATGTGAAAATCAAACCAATAAGTTTTTAACATTCTCAAAAAATTATGAGATGTAGGGAAGATTATGTTCAATATCTATGCACAATTTTATGATCAAACTCAATCGCGTTTTCTATATCTAAAAAGACAAATGCGATTCTTGAAATTTTGCAGAGATATAAAACATACCCTCCCAGAGATTTCACAATTTTTCATAATTATGATATGTAGGCCAGTGCATTGATTACATAATTAGATTGATGCTTGTATATAGTAAAAGATAGATTAGCCCCATGAAGAAGAAGAAAAAGAAAAAGAACATTAACAAGATGCTTCATTGGCTGCCTTAGAGACATATTATTTGGGAGCAACCTGATTACTAAGGTCTAATACTAGTTTTCAAACAACCATACGGGGCCAGGCCCCTGTCAGCCCCCTTCCCCCGCCCCTGGGCACAACAACAGTGAGGAATGGTAAGTGGTAACTGAAATAGCAAAAAGCTGTATGCATAGTTTTGACAAGTTTTGATTTTTGAGATCATATGCATGCTATTTTTTTAAAAAAAAATATAGGAAAGAGCAGCCAAGAAACCAGACATATATCACTTATTTTTTAAAACAAGCATTACTCACTCCATTTATAATTAATCACATAGTTTTGACATTTAATTTGCGATCTGTAAGATGGAACATTGAAGATCATATTTCACAGAGTAAATTTCGTAAAACCATACTACATTCGCGAAAACTATCACAAAATTATAACTTTAAGTAACAATTTCAGAGAACTCTCTATGTATAACGTTTCACAAAAACCACACTTTTAATCTATGTAGTTGGATACAATAGTCGTGACGTCCTGAACCCACTTGTCAGAGTAGTTCACGGAAGTACTACTAAGAATTTCTCCTACAAATTACGATCTTTTTTCTTCCTAGATCACAGTTGTGGAATCGGTTGACTATGGTTTTTTAAAGAGCACTTAGCCCCGTAATAACACGCGGGAGGTATAACAAGAGCCCAAAGAGTGCCACATCATCATATTTTGTCCCAACCATCCGATCTGCATCCAATGCACACAATGCATCTATGCATATTAGTTAATAAAGCATGGGCATACTGGAAACTTCTATATACCTCTCTCTTAGATTTTTTTATATAAAAAAACTATACATCCCTCTTAGATCTTAGATGGTTATAAACTTACAATATATATTAATCTTCTAAAGTTCTATGGATCACACTAGAAACTTCTATTTCTATCTCTCTCTCTCTCAGTCTTAGATGGTTATAATATATAATAGTCTTTCTTACGTTTTCTTCTCCCATCCCATCTCACCAAGGTGCTTGCTTTCTACTTCATCTGTCACACACTTGACCCCCCAGCCAATAACACCACGGCAGGGACTCGTCCGTCTCACTTGATGACCAACAATGACCCGCAACTAATGTTTGGTCGAAATTATGGATGCACACCAGGGAAAACTATGCTGTTTCGGAAATTTTATCGGAATAGAATCGGTAATCGTCGGTTGCCGGATATTTCGGTAAAATTTTGAGCAAAATTTTTGAATTGAAATTTGAATTTTTCAGATGTAAAGAAGAAATTATCTACATTTTAAATCGAAATTGGAATTAGGATAAAAAATAGATAAATCTATTTTTTTAACCCGTTATGAGAATTTATCGATCTTCCGATGGCACGGTAACCGACGGTTACACACTGGCTTCGGAAGGTGACCGGGCTCAACTGCCTACCTTGCCCACCGCTTTGTCACACTGTTTAGCACGGCAAATGGAAGCATCGTTATTAATGCGTTATTAATGCAGTGCTAGTGAGTTTTTGGCGTTATTAATGCAGTGCTAGTGAGTTTTTGGCGTTATGGAAGCATCGTTATTAATGCGTTATTAATGCAGTGCTAGTGAGTTTTTGGCGTTATTAATGCAGTGCTAGTGAGTTTTGTTTTCTCTCTAAATGGCACTGTTGTGTATTGCTGAAAATGTCACTACGGACATATTGGTACTCGACACATGTGCAATACCGGATCTCCCGCGTTCGAATTTAATCCCCGCCGCATATCCTTAACCCGAACGTCCCTCGTGCGGACACGTGCCCGCCTCCGGTCGCTTGTGGCCTGGACAAACTTGTCCATGCGCCCCTCACCCGGACGCTGCATTGTCCGCACGCCAATGCCTTGGATGCTCCGTGTGTCGCTTGTCCGGTCACTCGTGGCCCGGACGCGGCCTCGTCCACACGCCTATGCCCCAGGCGCACCATGTGTCGCTTGTCCGGTCATCTCGGGCCCAGACGCCGCCTCGTTCGCACGGCTGTGCCTCGGACGCGTCGCGTGGCGCTTGTCCGGTCGCTCGTGGTCTGGATGCACGTCCGTGTGTTAGGTAATTATATATCTTCTTATCGACGACGCGATCAGTGTAGTGCCGCGGTGTGACCGGAGATGGCTGGATGGGCGGATGCAAGCACAGTGCAGCGCACCAGGACGTCGTGCAAACTGTAGTGCAGAGTAGATGTGTCATTTGCTTGGCCTGAAGCCTTCGACAATGACTTTGTGTTTCTTCTCTCTTTTTTTAAGTGAAGGATATGGATGCACGTATATATGTTGCTGATAATCTCATTCCCTGTGAGTGGAGTAGTACATATGATTTACTTATTTTAGGTGTTTTTTATCAGGTTACGGAAAACCCTTGGTGTGATAATTCACTGAGAATGCGGTGCTTAGGATCACTAACCATTGTTGACACCATGTATTCGTTATTTAGAATGAATGAATCCAGAAATTCACAAGACACACTTCAGCCTTAGGGAAAGCACATTCCTGAACTTTCATGATTCAGAGGAGGGTCGATCGTGTAGAAAAATAGAATGCACAAGGGGTTGGGCTGTAACTTTTACAGGAATGACCATGCAGTTCTAGACATGCAAACCGAACCCGTCGTTGCTTGCTTCAATTAATTAATCTGCGTTGCTAGCTGAGGCCTGCCACCATTGGCTTTGCCCCCACCAGTGTTGGTTTGTGGCAGGTAACAGGCGACTGGACAAGGTGTGTCTCCGGCACGGACGTGCGGACGAGGTGGCGTCCGGGCCATGGGCGACCGGACAAGCGACACATATCGCGTCCGGAGCACAGGCGTGCAGACGAGGCGGTGTCCGAGCCACGGGAGACCGGAGGCGGACACGTGATCGTACGAGAGACGTTCGGGCTAGGAAGGTGCGGTGGAGATTAAATCCAGGTGCGGAAAGCCTAGTATTGTACATGTGTCGGTACCGTGATGATATTTTCAACAATAGAACACGACCACCATTACTTGGGAAAAAAAAGGACCAACCTTACCATTCAGGCCAAAAACTCAGTGCCAGTAGCATGATGGCGACATGGCAAGGTAGGTGGCATGTCGTTGTAACTTCCTCGGGAATCCTGAATCCTGAGGCAGGCAGGCAGGCCATTCTATAGAAGAGGGAATCAGGAGGCTTCAGATGGTGCAATGCCTAATGCTGTATTTTTAGTGAGCAGGATTGGAATAGGATCCAATTCGTATTGGATTCGAACAGAAGAAATTCCCCAGCAGCAGCCACAAGTTCACACATCCTTTCCTGTTCTTGACCTTATCAGTTATCAAAGGGTAATTTCAGAGGTTGAAAAGTGTTGGAATAAACTAGGTGCATACTTGCTTTGTTAGTTTGCAACCTGAAACCTTGTGAACTTGCAGATCATGAGGTTTCACAAGGGTAGTTTGTATCTAAGAATCAAAAGCAATGGTTCTAATTTCTCTGGTAGCTAAAAATTATGGATACAAGGTGACCACATAAGCATAGCCCAGAGAATTTTGCTGAAGACTATTACCAATAACAATCGCAGATATTCACGGTGGATCATGAAAGATTCAGAGAAGCTAGAAACTAAATAGAAGGGGTGAAGCAACGATGTCCTTAATTAGCTCATATCATTCATGAGCCAGAATGAACAGGCAGTAGTGATCTCCATATCTTAGTCTCGCATACAAAACATCATTTTTTGTCAGGAATTCTTATTTACAATTTCTGACAATCCGCGGTGTATTCACATGCTCATGATATTTACTTAGTAATTATACATGAAGCTAGGAACGATACCATTTTTGCCTTCCCTTGTGGCAAACAAAACTCTGCAGGCCGAACACCAACCCCAACACCTCTAAAACTGCAACTTTAGATCATTTTACAGAAAGAGCAGCAGCAGAAGCATCCAGCAATTCATCGAGACATCTCGTCGGTGTTGATGCCGGCGGCCGACGGGCCGGACCTGCCCAGCAAACGCAGACAGCTCGCCGTGCCGAACGAGAAAGACCTGCATACCCCGATGCTGGCCATCTCCAGCGTTTCTGACAATTTGAGCAGTCTGCTTATCTTTGCTAGGCCCATCTCCCCCACGCGTCCACTGTTCGACGCCGGCGCTCGGAGCGAGACGTCCGGCCATGCCCGCCTCGGCAGCGCCACCATGGACGCGGCCCGCCTCGGCAGCACCACCATGGACGCGCCCCGCCTGACAGCGTGCTCCGATAGGGCGCTGTCGCGGTCGGCTTCCTCGGTGCCAGCACCACCAGCCGCGTGATGATTTGCCGCGGGCTCGCCGCCGGGGGCGGCCGTGGCGGCGCCCGGCGCGGCGTTGGTGCCAACGGCCTGGTCGGCGACCTGGACGGGCGCACGGCAGAGCGGGCAGTTAACGTGGGCGCGGAGCCAGGTGTCGATGCACCCCCGGTGGAAGGCGTGGCCGCAGCGCGGCAGCAGGCGCAGCGTCTCCCCGTCCCGGAATTCCGCGAGGCACACCGCGCATCTACCGTCGTCCCCTCCTCTGCCGAGCCCCACGCCGCAGCCGCACTTCTTGGCGTCGTACACCAGAGCTGTGATGGCCGCGATGGCGCGCTCGTCGAGCCCCACGGTCCGTATGTACCACACGTGGTGAACCCCGCCGTCGTCCGCGTCCTCACCCTCCTCCACCGCCACAGCCGGCACCGGGACCCCCTCCTCGTCGTGGTGCGTCAGCGGCGCCTCCTGGGGCGCGGTCTGGCGCCGCCGTTGCCGCTGGCGGTGCACCATGCGGCGGACGAGCAGGGTGATGAGGAGAACCACCGAGACGGCAAGGAGGGACGCCGACAGCGCGATGAGCGGGGTGGGTAGGCGGGAGGACCGGAGATGCAAGGTGGCAGGGGCGGGCGGCGGGCAGAGGCGGTAGTAGGCACACGATTCGGAGCAGTTGGCGGCGCATGCCAAGGGGTCGGGCGGGCCCGGCTCCGGCCGCGGCTTCGGCTCCGGCTCCGGCTCCGGCTTTGGCTTTGGTGGCTTTGGCTTCGGCCCCGGCAGCGGCATATGCCCCCCCGGCGGCGGCATGGGCGGGTCACGGGTGGGTTCTTGGGCGCGCGGAGGCGGAGAAGAGGCTGCCTTTATGCGTGTGAACTGTGAAGCGCGGCGTGTGGTTGCAGCTGCAGCTAGAGCTACTACTACTCGTTGCTCAACTTGTTGTGTAGTCGTGTGTGTGATGCGGTGGAATGATGACCCGTAAAAAGCGCTCGTATTACGTACATCAGAATGGATTTTTTGGAGATTTGTTGATAGGTGTAGGGTAGTAAAAAACAACAACAAAAACGGATTTTTGGTACGCGTAGCAAATGGGTTAAAGCGACCAGCACGCGATTTGAGGAGTTTTTTCTTTTCTTTCTAAGGTGATATTGTTGCATCGTAAATTAACAAAACAGATTTGCTAAACAATATTCGACAGCTTTCTTTTGTTAAAATAGTTGAATTTTTATCCGTCCGACATGCTTTGAGATTTACACTCTTCTCATATGATGAATTGAGTTCGAATTTATTATGATTTTTTTCAGAATATAATGGATTCACCACGTTGCCGTATTTTGTTGATATAGAATTTTGTTTTTTTTGTCTTTGTTTTGCTCAATATCTCAAAGAATATGTTAGATTTTGAATTATGTGATGGAAATATGAGTTATTAAGATTTTCGATAATAATTATAGTGACCAAGAACAAAAATTATAGTAATAAATTATATTAATTTATGTATAATGAAATTGTAAAAGAACTAAAATCTAACTATTTTGGGTTGAGAAAATAGTCCAATCTTATATAGACGGACCCTTAACAAAACTAGTCGTTCGTTCGAATCAAACACAAAAAAATATCACCGCGGAGTCGTGCGGACTCACCACGTCGCAATTCCTGCCCCTAGGGGCACGAAATCCCTCTTGTCCGCCCCAGGGGTAGGGGTGTCAACAGATCGAATACGAATCGAATAGTGGTCTTTCCATATTCGTATTTTATAAACGAATTCAAATTCGAATATTGTCGAATACGAATCGAATGTTGTAACGAATACAAATACAAATCGAATACTTATTCAATTTGGTCGGATTCGGATATCCTCATAACTTACGTAATTGCAAGATATTTATAATACTTTATCCTCGTACATAGCAGACCTAATTATTCTAGTTTACCCATTTCACCCAAAAACATGAATTCGTATTAAACTAAAAATATTCATCCAACTAATTAGCCATACAACAATAAAATATGTACATTGTTTTATCGAATTCAAATACGAATATGAATAGTGCGGATAAAACAACATTTCAGATGGCAAAAGTCCATATCATATTCGTTTCCACTTTTTTTTATGCGAATACGAATACAAATAGGGGAGAAATTGTTAATCGGGTGGAAAAAATGTAAACCATATTTGCTACCAACCGAATTTGGATGTCGGATAATTCGGATTCGATTGACACCCCTACCTAGTGGCACTGCACCCTCGTCCGGCCCCCTGGGACACGGTTGAGCCTCGACCGGCCCTCTGGACCATAGCAGCTCCACCTCCTGCGGGCTGTATTTGGCTTTTATCATTTTATGCAAAAGTTAGGGTTTAGCGAATGAAATTTGGAAAATAAATTTGTCGAACTTTTGCAATAAAATTTGAGAGACTTCGCAACGAAATTTGCTAATTACATTACATGACGCACAACAGTTGGTTACGTCCATTAGAAACGACAACATGCACGAATCAAAAATCCAGAAAACACCTATGATACATGCATGGCATTTATGAATCGAAAAAACTAAGGATCGAAATTAGCCTTGGCGGTGCATCGGTCCTTTGCCCTTGTCTCCCGACTACCCACGGCGGCGATTAGTCTTGAAGGAAGCTCTGTTCTGCGAGGTGGACTGAACGATTGAATGATGTTAGCAGAACGTTATGCCAAATAAATAATTAGAATAAAAATTGTACATAGCTCACATCTTCGATGTATGGAGCCTCTCTGCCCGGACCACCTTGTATTGGCACAACGATAGGTCCAACTCGTCGGGTCCACCCCGTACGACACTGTCATCATAAAACACAACCAGGTCTGACACGTTCAACATTTACTAAAGCCACAACCACCCAATTTACCGTACACCAAATAACCACACCACCTATAAACACACAAGCAAGTTTTGCATGTTCGATGTTTCCTAAAGCCACATTAACCCAACTTACTATACAAAAAATAACCACATTACCCAACCTAAGCAAAATAACGACTTTGGGGTATTTAGTGCAACAAAACTATGCAAATAAACTATAGGGCTCATTAATTACGACTAACTAACAACGACTAATTAATTGCAACTACGTAATTAGGACTAATTAATTACGATTAATAATTGATGACTAATTAATTTGAACTATTTACTTAAGCCTGACTACTAACGATTAATTATTGATGACTAATTAATTAGTAATATTTACTTAAGCAGAACTAATTAGGACTAATTAATTACGGTTAATTATTGACGATGAATTAAAAATACTATGTACTTAACTAATTATGATTAATTAATTACTATTAATTATTTATGATTGTTTAATTATGAGTATTTAATTAAGCTTATTTAATTACAACTAAAATTTATGAATAACTACCTAGTACCATTTAAATAATTAAACACAGCAAACTAACAATGAATAATTTAATGAAGCCTAATTAATTACTTTAATGAAGCCTAATTAATTACAACTAAATTATTACGTTAATTAAATATGACCATTTTAGTTGCAATCTTAATTCTGACTAGTTAACCGTGATAATTAATTACAACTAACTAACCACGACTAATTAAGTACGACATCATTAAATAGAGCTAACTAATTTGCAAAGTAAAATACGATTAATTAATTACAACTATTTCAATTACGACGGAATATTTACGACTAACTAACTACGACTAAATACTTCAACACTAACTACGCAGTTCATAACTATGAAAGAAACTACCTCCTCTAGAAGATCTTCAATTGATGTCAAACTAACTCCACTAAAACGACCGCTATACACTTCTCTAAACACCCTCAAATAGGTAGAGAAATCGGAACTAATTTCGGCCGATCGCGCTTCCTCTCACTCGATCATTCCTCTTTCTATGTAGAGCAGAATGGTTCTAGCTTGGGGGGAATGAGAGCGTGTCACTCGGTTTATAGCCACGCACGATGCGAAGGGACGAAATCATCTGGTTTTTCACACATGGGGGCAACTCGAATCCTAGCGCCGAAAGCCGCAATTAGGTTTAAAAAAATAAAAAAAAATCAAGTTGGGGAGGGGGTTGTCGTGGCCCGTGGGGTCGTGAGAGTTCTCTGCGTGCCTAGGGGCGCAGACGAAGGCTAAAGTGCCCTTGGGGCAGGACGAGGTGCCATGTGGCACTAAAGTGCCCCTAGGGGTCAGATGAGAGGGATTCTATGCCCCTGCGGGTCGGAATTGCAATGTGGCGAGTCCGCGTAACTCTGCGGTGACATTTTTATATTAGTTTTGAACGGAGAGCCATGTCTAAGCACCGTGCAGGGTGTGCAACCAGTAGTGAGCAGCGTGCTTCTGAATTTGCTATGATCTTTGGCCCCCTTGAGATTTTGCTCAAGCTCCGTCACTGCGAATAAGCCCCACGCCGTGATAGCTAGAGCTAGAATTAAGGTTGACTTTCACATCTACATATATAGTCACCCTCGCACAGTCGTACCATGGAAAAAGTAGCAGCTGAATGAATAGCCGATCAAGCTGTAGGGCCTGAGCCGTCTCAAACGGACGGTTTTTCTCCCCCGACTTTCCATGAAGCCGTCAGCCGTTACAATGCATGGAAGCCAGATACTTGAGAGTAATTACCAGCTTTTTGCCCTCAAACAAAACCCCCTCCCCACCGCCCCCGCTCGAACCCTAACCCTAGCTCCTACCCTGCCCAGCCCCATCCTCCTTCCCCCTCATCCTCCCATGCACCCCTGTCCTCCCTCCTCTTCCCGCGTCGCCGCCCCGCCATGTCCTCCTCCCACGCCGCCGCGTATGTTGACGATTTTTAACATAAACCGTCTGTGATTTTACCATAACTTTAAAAATGCCTTACTCCCTGATTTTACTATACCTAAATGTGATGAGGCGTCCAGTACCAGCCTTTTGTAGTAGTGAAGGGTTAGCACTGGGAACTTCATGTGCACCCTAGCTAGCAAGAGAAAGAGAGTCAATTTGTATCCTAATTTTGATATTGTCCATGAATTGGTATAACTACAATCTAAACACCATTTTTTGCCTTGATTTTGGTATTACCTAGGTTTTATCGTGGCAAAATTTTTGGTCTGCCTATCTGAGTCAGAGACCAAACGGACCCTTAAATTCCTTATCTAGATGAACTGGTGGTAACTGGAAATCAATTTAAAACTCGAGACAAAACTAAGCTGTAATGACCAAGCATCTGGTCTCCGACGAATTCGCAGGTGTCGTGTACTCGTGTACGTGTAAACGCTTGTACGTCCGTACGTTGTCGGCCATGCAGGGAGTCCAGTCGAATTTTACAAGCGGTTGAGGACCTGCATGCAATTGATACCGAGTAGTCAACTACTCAACTCTGAGGTGGTTGGGCCGTCGCCAAGGGCGGCACGCGCGGCCGCCGCGTTCACCAGAAGAGCTACACGTCACCGGGCGGTCTCACGCTAGGCTACAGCTTTTTGAGAGAAGAGGACTTAGATCCCTCCCCCTCATCTTCAATCACTATCTTCTGCAACACCGACAGTATTTGAGTTTTTGCCCTTCCATCCGCTTGGGTGACTCATCAATATCTGGCCCATAGTACCTTACAAATTCACAGTGCATCTCCACCAGCTCCCCCATCATTAGCTTTCCAATCCTGGCTGCTACCTCTGTCACATAAATCCTTCGTACCTTTTAATTTAGTTGTGTTCAAACAGACTACCGCTGATGGATAGCTCGATATTCAGTAAACTGCAAACAGACGAAAACATCTCCTAAATTTTAGTACCGATCCTGGCCGTCAGCCGAGCATGGAGCAGCAACAGCAGGATAGTCGTCGTCGTCGTCTGGCTTCTCGCGCGGCGCGTCCAAGACCAGGGGCGACGCCTTCGCTCCGCCCCGGTGGATCCGCGAATCCAAGTCGAAATGCCCATGCAGCTCGTTGAACCAAAGACACGAGTTCACGCAGAAAGTAATCGGCGATCGGCAAACTGGCCGGCCGGCCGGCGTCTGAAGAACCGGTGTAATGATCGATGCTAAGTTACTTGCTTCTCGATTGGATCGTCAAGAAACTCTGGGCCGGGGTCACGCCGTGTTGGCACTGGTGTCAGCGGCACAGGACACCAGGCAGCCAGATCAAAATTAAATCCTCGTGTACATAGGTAGGTACAGTATCATCAGAGATCATTCATCATTGTCCAGGCAAAACCTGGCTCCGTGCAAGCAACCAACAGGCCGAATTTATTTACGTACATGCAGTGATGCAGACCAAGGCAGTGCAGGCCAGAATCTTTTGAGTACTTCCCCAGCTCCCTTTTTTGCGTGTACAGTGTAATGTGTGCGGTGCTACCAACTGTGCAGATACTACTAGAAGGATCTTAATCTTTAGTGGATAATACACGGATGGCTCTGTAACATCTCAAATTTTGTTTCAATTTAAATCTGCATGATTTTTACGAGTTTCAAAAACTTTAAGTTGCATATCAAAAAGTTCTAAAAATATTTTCCTTGTAATTAAAATTTTAAAACAATTTCCTTTGCAAGAATCAAGATTTGCATAAACTTAAAATATAATTGTGTGCAACCCAAAATTAGTTAAAACATGATTATTGCAAAACCTCCTCAAAACTCAAATTCAAACCCAAATCAAATTTTGAAATGCAAATAAAATTTCAAACATTAAACTCAGTCATCGCCCTGGACTCTACTCTCCCCGGCCCAACTGTCACCCACTCTCTTCTCTTTTTGCTCTCTTCCCTCACAACCCACGAAATAACTAAGGCCTAGCAGCAGCTAGCCTAGCGCTCTCTCTCTCTCTCCCCCTCATTAACGAGCAGACCCCTAGCCCCACGTATCAGCGCAGAGGGAGAACCACTGTTTCTCTTCTCCCTCACGCCATCTCCCCCCCGTTCGCCCATTGTGCCCGTACGCACGTGCGCAGCGCGTGTCAGAGCAGTCACAATGTCATCCCCTCTACCTCGAGCCCTATAGCAAGCGCCACGACCTTGTCAAATTGGAGTCGTCCCGTCAAGCTGAGTTCACGCGCTGCTCGCGATATCTCGCGCTCGAGCCCGTTGTGTGGATATCATAGGGATATGCTCCAGATCTTAGGATGATGTGACAATTGGCAATGGCGTTAACGGTTTATCGTTTCACGAGTTTTCGACAAAGTTTCAGGCTTTCTGGACAAGGGCGGTCCGACCGGCCATAGCATGGCGATCGACCGTGTGACCAAAAATAGTCGAAATAATTGGGCCAAAAATAGAGGGTGTAGGCAAGTGAGGATCCCAATGCACTTGGTCTCATAATTTTGGAGTCTCGATAAAAGTTCTATTGGTTTAAAGTTTCCATGAGGTTTGGATTTTCGGGGTTGAAAATCGGCTAAGTCCTTCGAGTGATCGGACCGCCTATGGTCGGCGGTCCGACCAAGCAAGGTCGCGGCTCGGCCGCCCACGAGGGCGATCGGACCGTTTGTCACTGAACGTCGCCGTCGTGGCGGCGTTGTTCGATGGTTAGGTCAAAGTCATGAGTTTGATGCATATGTGTTGCATGATGCATGTTTTGACTAACGTGGGTCAAGTTGTGAAGAACTTGTTCTCGGATTCGATTTTCTTGTCTATTGTTGTGCAGGTTGCTTGGTGGTCAACGACGGTCAACGGCGAGTATGATCGGGACTACGCTTGGAGAATCGAGGTCGAGCGATCGGCGATGCGGGTGAGTCAATGAACTCAAGTATGGTGCGAGAATGGACAAGGATGACCGAACAGACGATTCGGTCGACCGGTTTGATCAGCGGCGCGAGTCGGTGCAAGTGCCATGGTGGTTTCGGTGGGAGCCGGATGGGAGAGACTTGCCGACATGGAGAGAGCCGTTGATCAACCTACACGTGGCGGAGCAGGCAAAGTGCTTCGCGCAGATGGATTCGGTCTTCGGAGAAGGACCGAGAAGGGGTATTTTGGTAATCTTACCAAATACCACTTTGGTGACCTTTTGACAACCCGCGGCGTAAGACGACGCAAAGAGAAGCGGTTTAGGTCAAGATGTGTTGAAGACGGCGCTTTAAAATGCGTGCGTGTGTGACCCGTTTGTGTTGGGCCTTAACGCGAGCCCATTTAAGTTAAACTTCTAGAAGGTCTAAGTCTCCACTATAAATAGAGGAGGAGGTGGCTGCACTTCCCTCAACCCTTTCATTATTGTTGAAACTCTAGTTTGGCTTAGGGAGAGGATTAGTGGAGCTTAGGGTTCTAGAGAGTTTTGATTTGATTTCGTGCTCTTGGATTGAGTTTTGTCCTCCATTGATGGAGTGACTGTAAACCCAAACCCTATCAAATCAATCCAAGGAAAGTTTGATCAAAGATGTGTCTCTTTGCCTTTCTTCTCTCTATTTGGTGATTTTGAGTCTTTCTTTGATTTGCATGTTTTTGATTGATTTCTTCACGTGATCTAGCTTGCTGTGACATGTGGGAATACATCTAGGATCATCTTGATCATCAATCACCCACGAGCAAGTTTTTGGATCTAGTTTTCGTTTTGACTCGGTTTTGAACCATCCTCCTCTCAAACGAAGAAAGGTCATAACTTTTCCATGGATCTCCATGATCTTCGATTGGAATAGGTTCCTGACATCCTAGAGAAGGTGTGTTCCAAGTTTCATCAAGTTTGGAGTTGTAGATCAAAAGTTAGACCTATTTGCAACTTCGTTTTTCGGGCTGATTTCACTGTTCATCAGGCTGGAGGTCAGAGCGCCCTACGTAGAGGTCAGACCGCCCATGGACCGGTCAGACCGCCACTAAATAGAGGTCAGACCTCCCTACACTTGGAAATTAAGTTTTGGTTGATTTTGGTTGTTTTGCTTCGGGGTTTTGATTGGATTCAATCCTAGTCTTCCGCTGTACTGGTATATCGATCTTCATAGCTTCTATAGCTATTGGAGTGAAATTTGTGTTGAATCTAATCTTGGTTGAAAAAGTGAGCGTGCTCCTATTCACCCCCCCTCTAGTCGCCTTTTCGGTCCAACACGTTGTCTTGTCCATCTCCTTCCACTCCCTCCCTCTTCCTCTCCATTTAAGTTGGGCTCGAGCACGTCACCGTGTTCGCCCGTTCCTCCTTTGCATTTCCCCCAACTTCTCCCTTCCTCTCCGCCTTCATTCTCTTGTGCATTGTGGTCGCCTCGACCTTCTCTTCCTCATGCTCACCTTGTCGTTGCCGCCTCATTCCCTTCGTTCTAGTGAGGTTCGAACTCAAATCCCATGTCCATCTTGTTCGCCTCGGTCCATTCTTCCTAACCCCTTCATGCTTTTCTATTGTCATGGGCCAGAGTTTCCAGAATGCCTTCATCACTGTCGCCGGACCAGAGCACGCGTAGACCCGCCGCCGCACTTGATATCCCTCTCCTCTCGGTTTCCATGTTAGCCCTTTCGTTCCCATGTGTTCTAGTATGAGGCAAACCTCGTAGGATAGTCAATGTCACATCTAGATGTCCGTAGCACAGTCGCCCCATAGCACCGAGCCACGCCAATGTAGGTCACCGTGGATAGCACTCCCCCACCGCTTCTTCTAGAGCGTCGGGAGCACCTTTAGCTTCATGTTGCCAAGTAGATGGTAGTGTCCGCTTCAATTTGTAGTTTCTAGCCACGTTGGTAGTTGTCCTCATCTAAAGTGCCTCTGCCGCCGCCTCCGGCCATCTCCCGCCGCACCGTCGGCACCGATAGGATCGCCTAGTGGTATAAATGTTTAAGCCGTGCTCTAGTTCGCAGATTGCGTAGTAATTTTTGGTAGCCATCATGCACAATGTCGTCGCCGCCGCCACCCCTACCGCAGTGCAACAACCATCGTGGTTGCCGAGATCGCCGCATCCCATTTCGAGGATCGCGGGTGGTAGCCGTGGCTTCCTTCGTAGGCACCAAGTCATGGTTTCCCTTGAACGGAGAATATGCACAATAGCTTTGGCGAGTGGGCCTCACGATCATTAGGGTTTGGTTAATTGTGGTTAATTAGAATGTTAGTATTAGTATGACATATGAGCCCTCGGTAATTAGAAAAATCTTATTAGAAGCTATATTAATGTATGAGTGTGTGACATGCGGGGCCCACCACTTAAAATACCATATATAGACTTATTACATGGACCATACCAGCCGATATGTGTGCCCACGACCCTGTGACCCGTCCCGTGAACCGAGTCCATGTGGACCACAATTCTATTTGTCAGTCTCTCGGGTTTTCTTAATAAAAATAATTGTAAAAGAAATTAAATATGGCCGGACCCCACCTGTCAGCTACAGAGGACTTTACTTAGCAAAAATAATTGAGAAAATAAATTAAAATCCGATCGGACCCCACCTATTATAAATATCGAATTTCTAGAATTTCCTCGCGGGTCAAACTTTGGAGAGTCAGTTCTCCCTCATCTTAAATCCAAATGACTTAATTTTTGTTTATAAATTCATGTAAATTCAAAACCTTTCCAACAGTGACAAAATAAAAATTTTTGGAGTTTTTTTTGTACACACCAGTTGATTTAATACATGACATCGTATTCCCCGTTACTTTGGTGGTACTAAGTCAGGATACGTTTACTCTCCCAACAATGGTTTCCTCATAGTTTAATGTTGTCCTAACGCTCGAGGATCGAACTCATTAGATGGTATAGTATTACGGCGAGTTATTGTAAATGCCTTGTTATGATCTACTTAGTCGCACACTTACGAAAGTATGTCGGACGGATATCACAAGTTGATCATATCTTGTGGATAAAGTTGTACAACCTCTGTAGATTGTATAATCTATTTGAATGGCCGTGACCTTGATCATGGGCGTGGTGCAGAAGGCCACACTTGGTTAGGATGTTGCTTTCTTGATTTGAAGTATTTTTTTTCCTTTTTCCTTCTCTCTTCTTGGGTTTGCTATTTGCCAAGGATGTGTAAGTGATGGAGAAACCTCTTGGAGGTCAAATCCCATCCAACTAGGCAATCTCCATAGCATCTCCTTGAAGTTGCCTGATTTTGGTTGTGCTTTTGGTGAATCTTAGCATACCTTTGCTCACGGGGTTTTGGTGTGAGTCTTGTTGTTCTTAGGCTTACTAGGACGTATGAGAAGTGATCCAAGGTCACCTTGACCATATTACTCCTACGGGCAAGTCTTGGTCTAAGATTTGGTGTTTGGCTTGGTTCTTGAGCAACATTCCCTCGGATGAAAAAAAGGATGAAACTTTGGCAAATGTCTTTACGATTGTTGATTGGAATGGTTTCTGAGGTCTTAGGGAAGGTGTGTTCCAAGTTCATGCAATTTGGAGAAGCGGATTGAGAATTGTGGTAGTTCTTGTGAAGTTTTTGTTCTCTTTGTCTAGCTCGACCATCCTATAACCTTAAGGAAGGACCACGAGGGGGTGGACCATACTCCTACAGTCTTTGGGTTCCTAAGAAAAGTTTTGCTCGGTTTCCTTGTGTTTTTTCTGCTGTGAGACTGTGATCTTCTAGCTTTTTATAGCTATCAGAGTAAAAGAATTTTGGAATACAAGCAGGAAAAGGTTTAAGATGCAGCATCCCCCCGCTGTGTTTGCCATACGGATGCTACATATTGCATATCAATTTTAGCACGCAACTCTGCCTCCTAGTGGATATATATTACATAGGGAATACGCAAAAAGTTCCAAACCCATAGTCAACTCATATCATATTTCTCTGGCCGGCAGATAGCAAATTTATTCCTAATATATATACAGACTGATGAACTGTGTTATACGTTTTCGCTTTGTTTAAGCGGTAGGTTTTTGTAATGATTGGCTAGTGATTTGTGTTCTTCTCGTTGACAATAAAACATGCAGCAATCAAGCTGTAGCTAGTGGAGTAAGATATTCGGTCTCGGTGCCAGACACCTCGATCCGAGGCATCATCGATCGATCAGCTGTTCAGCTGTTCCCCGCATCTGACCATTTGATTAATTCGAGGGCTCGACCGGCGAAGATTACATCTACACTTGCTACCCAAGTGTGTTGTAGCTTTCCAACCGCATGCATTCTCCACATGAAGATCACCGTGCACTCGTCGAAGGCCGTCAAGCCTGCCTACGGCGGCGGGGTCGCTCCGGCCGCCGATGTCGTCCCGCTCACCGTGTTCGACAAGGCGACCTTCGACATGTACATCTCCGTCATCTACGCCTTCCGCGCGCCGGCGTCCCCGCCCAACGCCGTCCTCGAGGCGGGGCTCGCTAGGGCGCTGGCCGAGTACCGCGAGTGGGCGGGCCGTCTCGGCGTGGACGCCAACTGCGGCCGAGCGATCCTGCTCAACGACGCGGGCGCGCAGTTCGTGGAGGCGACGGCCGACGTCGCGCTCGACAGCGCCATGCCGCTGAGCCCGACCCCCGAGGCGCTCAGCCTGCACCCGAGCGGCGACGACGCCGAGGAGCTGGTGCTGGTCCAGGTCACGCGATTCGCGTGCGGGTCCCTCGTCGTGGGCTCCACCGCGCGGCACGTCGTAGCCGACGGCCGCGCCGCCACCAACTTCTTCCTCGCGTGGAGCCAGGCCACCCGCGGCGCCGTCATCCACCCCGTCCCGGCGCACGACCGCGCGTCCCTCTTCAGGCCCCGCGACCCGCCACGTGTCGAGTTCGAGCACCGCGGCGTCGAGTTCAAATATCCTCACGACAAGAAGGCAGACAACAGCCACGCCGACGACGAGGTGGTGGTACACAAGGCGCACTTCAGCCGGGAGTTCATCTCCAGGCTCAAATCAGAGGCGTCGGCGGGCAGCACGCTGCAGTGCGTGGTGGCGCACCTATGGCGGTGCGTGACGAAGGCGCGCGGGCTCCACGGGTGCGAGACCACCAGCGTGCGCATCGCCGTGGACGGGCGGGCGCGGATGACGAGCCCGCCGGTGCCGGACGGCTACACCGGCAACGTCGTGCTCTGGGCGCGTCCGACCACCGCCGCGCGGGAGCTGATTGCCCGTCCGCTACGGCACGCCGTGCTGCTCATCAGCCGGGAGGTGGCCCGGATCGGCGACGGCTACTTCAAGTCGTTCGTCGACTTCGCAAGCTCCGGGACGGTGGAGGTGGAGCGGCTGGTGCCGACGGCCGACGCGACGAAGACATTGCTGAGCCCGGACGTCGACGTAGACAGCTGGCTGCGGATCCCGTTCCACGAGATGGACTTCGGCGGCGGCCGGCCGTTCTTCGCCATGCCCAGCTACCTGCCGGTGGAGGGCTCGATCATCGTCGTGCCGTCTTTCTCCTGGGACGGGAGCGTCGACGCCTACGTGCCTCTGTTCAGCCGCGACATGGACACCTTCAAGAGCTGCTGCTACTCCCTGGCAGCGGTGGCAGACGCACGACTTTAGGTAAGCCGGTGTGCCGGGCAAGGCGTCCTGCACCCCAACTGCCACACATATCCGCACCGTAGCCTGTAGGTAGGGGTGGTGTGGTGGCTTGCATGAGCCAAACAGTTTAAAACCCCCCGCTCAATTGCATATTAGGTTATGCAAGTATATATTTCTGCATTTGAAAATAAAGTTGTACTTATTGCATGACTCCAACATCTATATTTCTGTATTTGAAAATAAAGTTGGAGGCCTGGGCCGAGCAGGGGGCGGCCCCGAGAAAGGGCCGACGGCGAGACGAGCAGGCGGCCAGGCACATTTCGGGGGGAATGGAAAGCAGTGCGGGGGTTGAATTGAAGATGATGTTGGTTCGGACGGGGGGTTTTTCGCAAAGTGAACTCGAGCGGGAGGCTCGCTCGCCCTGCGTCGTTCCTTTGTTGATGGACGCCTCGGATCGCTTATGTCCACATGTGCACAGATATGGTCATGTCCACCGGATTGCCGTCCTCATACAAGTAATGCTAAAAATAACACAACGAACACGCCGTCTATCGACATCTGTCCACGTCCATGCCCCTCTCCCGCAGAGCTGATATGCATCGTTCCTATGTGGCCCGGACACCTCCATTTCTACCACGTTGTTACATCCACGCCACCGTAGCCCGTATGCCCCCTGTTCGCGCCACCCTAGCCCAGATGTTGCCTTTTCCGCTGCGCCCTGGCCCGGACGCGCGATCTGGCGTACAGCCGTAGCTCCATGGCCCCGACAAGCCTTGATCGTCCACCTGGCACGCCTCTGGCCCCCCTCGCCCAGAAATGGTCCACTTGGCGTGCCTCTGGCGCCCCTCGCCCGGGCACAGTCCACCTGGTGCGCCTCTGGCCCCCTCCCCCGGACACGGTCCACCTGGCGCGCCTCTAGCCCCCTCGCCCGGACACGATCCACCTGCCGCGTGTGGACAGCCTCTGCTTCTACCCTGCCCACGCCTGAACATGCCACGCGGGCAGCGCCGCGCTACCCTAGCCCAGACAATTCGCATGCCTGTCTCCCGTCCATCGCTTTATTCCCTGTATGTCCATCAGTCGTGTCTCCTGTCCTTCAATCGCATGCATGCTGCCCGCGTGCGGGAGGGAATCTGATTTCATCCCGTCGCTCGATGTCTCATTCTCGCTATAAATTCCGAGTAGCGAGCGAGACTCTTCGTTCACTCTCATCCTCACTCACTCTCTCGTAGTCTCGATCGGTTTCGTTTTTGCTATAAATTGTAGCCATCGTTAGCGGTCATATTAACAGGTAAATTTTATATCGTATATATTATCTTTATTAACTGTGTAGTTAGTTAATTAGTTGTAATTATTTAGTTGTAGTTTTTTAGGCTTAATTAATTTAGTTGTTATCATTTACACGTAATTAAATTTGTGTTATTGATTTAGTTGCAGATGCTAAACTAGGATGCGAACGTAGATGCAGACGTAGTAAGCAGAAAGTGGCTCAAACGTATGAGCCATATTGTATCCCGTGTGTAATTGCAATGCATAGATTTTATGTGCTTTTGTTGCACTATATTTGTACGCCTAGTGTCCGATGTTCGAGATCTGTCCAGATGGACTCAAACTTCCGCCTTTGGTTCTGCAGGCACAACGCCTTGAACATCTTCATAAGTTCCTAACTGTGGAACCACGTGAAGAAGTTCGATGCAAGATGCCTCATGCATCACCAGATTTCCACGTTGTTCCACTGGTGAGGGGATTCCGTCCCATTCTTTATTGTGTTTAGAGCCAACAACAACCCAGTATTGAGGTATGTGATAAAGCATACATTGGGCCGGACTTCCACAACCGCCCACTTCACATTCGCTAGGAACCACCACCAACTGAATGTGTTCTTATTCTCTACAATGACAAAAGCAACCGGGAGAAGCTGGTCATTCACGTCGGCCGCCATCGCGGAGAGAATGGTGCCCTTGCACCTCTCCATGAGGAAAGTGTCATCCATCGTGAGCATAGGACGATAGAACTTGAAGCCCTCTATAAAGCAGTTGGGGCTTCCATTAGTATATCCATTTTCAAGCTTATTTATGTACGTACCAGGGTTTACTTCAGCAATCTGGCGAAGCATCATCGGCATAAGGTTGTACGCCTCTTCGTATGTCCCGTACATGGACTCAGATAACCTTATGCTTGGCTCATCGGACCTTACTATAGCTTGTCCGGATAACCAACCAGATTGACGACATCTTACAACAACATCTTGAGGGAGACAGACACGTCCTCCGCAACTAGGTGGTTGATGAGGCCTGCCACATATGCGAAAGTCGCATCCCGATACTTCCGCAACGGCTCGTTAAGCTCGCAAGTATGGTCGATCACACCGTGAGGACTAAGCCGCGGAACTTTGCTCGGTAAGCGCTGACCTTGCTAAAGCAGCCTTCCACTACACACTTCATTGTGTAATGTCCTGAGTTAGACCGGTGCACCTGGTATACCCCGACTGATGAACAAGGCTTACCGTGCAATATCTTGCTGCACGACCACCTTGCTATGAAAGTGTTGCCCAACTAAGAGGGTGTCAGCATTAAACCCCCACTGGGACCCTTGTTGCAGTAGTACGAACGATCGCACTGCGTTATCATCAAGTCAAGATACTACGTACGGCACCTCCAAATACACAATTCTGTCGGTAGGACCAGCACCCTTGGGTGTGTCCACCTCACTACCATCCGAGCCTGGGTCGGCGTCCTCGTCGGACTCCAACCCGAGAGGCTGGCCCGATAGATACTCGTGGTAGTCAATACGGGCCGACCACCACAGTCCCGCCCCCTTATTTTGCATAAAATTATGCTAACTCTTCTCTCGTGGACTTTCTCCAAAACAACACATTCCGTGCTACTGTCTTCAAGGTCCGCTTGCGGTCGCCCGCTTCCCGAGGCACCAGCACCATCAAGGTTTCCCGACGCCCTGTGTACGAAATTCACTTGCACCATCGACTTCCTGTATATCGCTGCCTTGGGCTGGGAAGCAATATGCATGTACTGGCCTTTTGCTACGCTTTTGTTCGCATTGACTAGCTCCCATACGCCCTGCCCTTGCCTACTTATGCAGGTGATCATCTCGATGACAAGTTTCTTCGTCATTGGCTCCGTGTTGAACTCCTTATGGATACAACTCTTAAGCTCGTGAATATCCATTGCATCGAGTTCCACCTTGTACTGACATATCAATAGATTCAACCCATCGGATCCAACCTATGCGAGATCGCTTCCATAAAACATCACCAACTCGACTAGCAAACACGGGCGAGTGCCATCTAGTCTTCTTGACATCTGTGGATAAAGATATCAGATCCGATTTCCAATCGATAAGAAACCGACCTTAGCTCAGTTGGTAGAGCGGAGGACTGTAGTAAGCTTGCAGACAAATCCTTAGGTCGCTGGTTCGAATCCGGCAGGTCGGACAGCTCGTTTTTCCCTCTCTTTTCTTTCCCGACGTGTGGTGCATTTGACGATGCTTCCTTTGGGAACAAAGCACACATGTCTTTTTTTTTTTTAAAAAAAAAACTCCGTACATAAACCGTGCGATTTACATCACCGAGCAAACAATACCAATACCGGCCCGGTAGAAGGCATATAGAAAGGAGCACTATATATATATATATATATATATATATATATATACATCGTCTCATCGTGCGTGTGTCATCAAATTTCGTTCTTACTACGACGAAGCGCATAACTCAAGCAATCAAACAACGGCCCTGTTTGTTTAGGCTTATGCTTTTTGGCTTAATTGGTTTATAAGCCCTCTAGCTTTTAAGCCAAGCTTTGGTGTTTGGTAATCTAGCTTTTTATAGGATGTTGGCTTATTGAGTTGTGTGTGAAGGATAAAAATTCTGAATTGCCCTTGAGGGTTTGAAGAATGTTTTTAAGGATGAATTTAAACTTATGTTTTTCATGGGATTTGTAACTATGACGATACGTGCAAGTGTACATATGAAACAAATTTTTTTTTGCTTGTTCGTGCATATATTAATTATGGACATTGCGTAATGAAAGAAATTAATATAGAAAGACATATTTTAGCCAACCAAACAAAATAATATCCGATCATATCATATCCGACGGGAGAGGAGGGGAGGAAAGGATCGGGAGCGACGGGAGGGGTTGGGAAAGGGTGAAAAAAAAAGAGAGATTCATGTTTATATACCGAATGACATTTTGGGGGTAATTTTAGCGAACTTTAGTGGTAATCAGTTATTCTATTCCACAAAAGCCAAAAAAAGCACCTCTTCCTTGGCTTATGGCTTTTAGGCTTAAAATGGCTTAAGCTTTTTATAAACCAGATAAAAAAGCCACCCCTTTATTTAGGCTTAGATTTTTTTACTTATAAATCAGGCAAAAAGCCTAAACAAACAGGACCAACGTTTTCGCACAGACTCAGGCTAACCCCCTTGCATTCGGAGAGCTTTGACTCGGGCTGGCATGGCTCAACCATTGGGCTTGGGCCACCCACGCAAAGAAAAGATCACGCCCTACCACCACTCTCTTTCCATCATTAAGCTAGTGCAAGGTAACGTCAGCTCATACTAGCTACTAGCAGAAAGAGAAGTTAAAAGAAGGGATGTACTGCCAAAAATCAAGAGGAGGCTATCTACAAAGATGGCGCAAGAAAAATGGAAAAATATTAACCTTTAACTTTACAAAAACTAGGGATTGGAGAGGGCAAAACTAGTTGATTTTTAGTATAAACTACCGGCTTCTTAACTACACGTAAAAGAGATATTAAAACGAAGAGAGGTTACGGCCCGGACTGACCGACATAAAGCTCCTCCCCTGCCGCGCAACAAATGCGGACCAGACGTTACTAAAACTAAAATACTAGGATGTATCATTGAGCAAGTGGCGTGCGTTGCTGCTGCCGATCAGCCCCTGAGCTCGCCGTAGCGCAGTGCGGCACGCGAACGCGAACGTCCCAGGTGCCCACGCGGGAGGCGGTGGCTGGCGCGGGCGGGTCCCGGCCGCCACGTCGGCACAGGCGCGGATACGCGTTGGGTCCCTTTGGGAGAGTGTGACTGTGCCACTATGCTGTGGGCCAGGCCGGCAGCAACAGATAGAGCTTCTGGTTCTTTCTCCTTCCTAAATATCCTGCAGTTCGGGGCCCACAGCCCAGCCTGTGGAACCTCCCCGCGACATGCATGGAGGGCTCGAGGGCAGATTTGACCTCGTCACTAATACTATACAGGACAATTCTTCTCTAGATAGGATAATTCTCTCGTCCGTTGTACTAATCTAATACCTATGCTTTGTTACGGATTAAAAAAATTATATCTCATTAATCGTCCTCATGCTCAGCCTACTATGTAAGTGATTCGCCGACAACCCGTTCTTAGAAAGATAGATGGAATTTTTGTGTTTTTTGCGCATCAACTTGAGCAGTTGGGGTGGGGAGAGTGGAGAGGAGATTATGGGTGGCCAACGACTCACATCTCATAAAAAAAAGATAAATCTAACGGCTCATATCGTATAAAGAAAGATGAACCGCCCATCAATTCCTTCTTTTAAGTAACAGAGATAACACTAACGTGTCAGTCTATCTCATGTGTCAATAACACAAGTAGAGTTTTTGAAAAAAAAATTAGTGGCATGCAAAAAACAAAAACATTTTATATATCATAGTGTGAAGCGAACTTCTAGCACTGCACGAGCACAGGCTGACAGGCATAAGTGTCTCGTGGAACTTATCGTAACCAAAAAAAAAAGTGAGCAGGTGGCTTCGTGGTTGAGAAGCTGTGGGCTAATAACGACTAGGGCAAATCATGAAAAACACTGTTAATTTGTCGAAAAATCGCAGCTTTCACCGCTCTGATCCTCGTTGAAATTCTGGAGCTATGTAGGAGTTTTACTTGTTTCGTTCTTTTTTCTCACCGTGGTTTTAATCAAGCGGCTTACATTGGTGCCATGCAAACAAGCTTGGAAGTAGGCAATTGTGCACGCGCGTGGCTTAACCAAGTGCCTGATTTCCTTTGTGATTGCTACTCCTGATTCGTACCTAGATCGGATCATCCCATATATGTTCCGTCCCTATATTTGGTCGAAGGGATGGAACCAATCTATCCGAGATGAGATGATCCAACTTTGGAGAATTTTCCGCCCAGCTATTGTATCAGCTCGTTTAGAAAAATTGGGCAAACCATCTCGTCTCGGACGTGTCCGCTCGCTCGCATGGGCTTTAGGTGGCCGTTGCGACCACTGCGACACCTGTTAGGACGGGGCTATAGACAACGCCACCGGGGGAGTTGTCCTGGGCAAGGTGGCATTGGGGGTGGAGGGGGGGGGGGTGAGGCAACGAAAGGAGGTGCAGTGTCGCTGGGAGGCAGCGGCGAAGGGAGACGAAGAAGAGAAGATAACGTCTGTAGAAGAAAGAGGAAAAGAAGAGGAAGGAAGAAAAGAGAAAAAGAGACAAAAGTGTCGATCGGCGAAGCAATAAGAAGAAAGGAAGAAAACAAGAAGGGAGAAAGAAAAGGAAAAATGAGAGAAAAAAATAAAAATAAAAAGAAGAGAAGAGAAAAATACTATAGACGTAATCTCACCCATGTATGGAGAAAGTTACCAAACTAATTTTACCCCCCTTAACTAAATACCATCTTATACCATCTTAGATCACCTCATACAACCAACCAAATAGTCTGCCAATACTGTCTCATCCAGGGTGATTCCTATCCTATTTGTATCATCCCATCCCATTAAAACTCATCCTACCAACCAAACACACCTTAATGAATGAGAAGGAAGCTCCTGTTTCGAGAGAAAAAAAATCCTTTTGTGCGCGACCATATAACTAATTAAATGTGTCTATCTATGAGTTATCGATAAGTTTACAGAGTAAGTAGGGACGCTAAAATGCCACAAATTTTACTGTATGATCTTCAATCGATCAAAATGTCGTTTAAAATAATCCAAGCTTGAACCACCCTTGATACTCGTTTACAAGATTGATAAGAAAACACATGAGCCACCTTAGGTGTCTTTTGAACTTGTGATTCCTATTTCCCTTGGCGCAAGACCAACACCTGTGGAGCCATTCACTTAACACGTGCACCATGTTTGTTGTAAATTACGGCCTATTTTTGGTTAAAGAATGCCTTTTTTGAGATTACAAAATCCTAATCTCATGGACAGCTAAGGGAGACACCAAAATAGGTTATTGCTGAGATCAAGCTGCATGATAGAGTAGACTCTCCTTTCTATGGAGTAAGAAATTGGGAAGTGACAAAAGCTGGCAATGCTCTTTGGTCATCAGAAGCGATAGCTGTCCATGAGAAGAGCAAACAAGTGAGCTTCGAAACACAGACAAAAGGACAGATCAAGAGGGTAGGATTTTATTAAAGTTCAATATCTGTCTAGTGTAACAAAAACCCAGTTTTATACTCAGTTCCATGTCCTAGTCATCGTTGATACCCTTTTTTTATGTTGATAAAAATAAAAACTTCCGTAATAAAAACAATTGAAGTATAGAATAAAGATGAGAAAAGTCAAATACTTAATTTAATTGATTAGTGCAAATCTGAAGAACATATGTTGACTAGCGGGCATTCATTACAAATTTTTGGAACTGGTCTTTCAAAAAAAAGGAAGTGAAAGACCTCTCCCTGTCAATGAAACACCCCTAAAAATAACAAGTCAGAATCACCCAAAGTTTGCTTGAGGTGTGATCTGTTGGTAAACCATGAGCTTAGCCCAACAGCCAGTCCATGGGTGGGCGCTCCATCCTAAACCCTAGCAGGATTTATAGATTATAAATAGGGGTGATAGCCATTGTAAAAGGTCGATCGCTTGATAAAGGAATAAAGAAGAAGAATAACTCATACATCTTTATCTCTCTATGTGTTCAATCTACTATTTGTTCTTGCATTGTTTTACGTGATTCTACGTTTGTTTACGAGGTGATCGTTCGAACTGGACACACCAGCGACGGGTTCTCAACATGTTATCTACACAATCAACTCCAGCCTACCTCTACGTCTACTCTACTCAGATCGAAAGGTAACCGTCGTAGCACAACGCTCGTAGATTGAATCGCCTTTTCTAGACCGCTTTCAATTCCGCAAATTTGGTTTTCTAGATTATTTTCTACGGTGCAAATCTGCTCTAATCTAGCACGAGCCGACTTGAAGTCACCGACCAAGCCAATTGGTGGGTTGCACGAAAGAGTAGATAACGATTTGCGCTGCAGATTGTACATTGTATGAACGACCACAGCGCGGGCGCCGACGCACTTCTTCGGTCCCGTACTGTCCCCGAAGGGCTCCGCGCAGGCCAAAGCCGCACCGGCTTGAACGCCGAGCCGCATCGCGAACTCAGCTGCTCAAGAAGCACTAGCCAGCCACCGGGCGAGCCATCGCCGATCGGACCGCCGTCTCCACCGCACCGGCCCACCGTCACTCAAAGTAGCACTGGCCAGCCGGAACTCCGTCACTCAATGCGGAACTCTGCGCTGCCTGAAGTTGCACAAGTGCAGATGGGTTATGTGAAGAGTCATCTCATAAATCATATCAACCATAAGTTCTTCTATGCCCATGAATTACAAAAGATGGACAAAATTAAAGTACTGCATATTAAGTCATGTGAAAATCTTATAGATTTATTCACTAAGCCACTTCTAGCGTCTAACCTTAAAAGATGCATACTTGGAATTGGAATGATGAGACTTAGAGAAGTGCATAATTTAGATGAGAATCTTCATAAACTCATTATTGAAATTTGATTACAAAGATCGAGTACCCAAAAAGTAAATCCTACAGATTAAATGAAATTAGGTGGATTGTACTCTTTTTCTCTTGACGAGTTTTTCTGAAGTTTCTTGGCTAAGATTTTCAATGAGGCAATTCGTGCAACGCAGCAGAACTGGTATCATATACTCTTTTTTCAAAAAATTTCCACTGAGTTTTAATGGAGTTTTGACAAGACATGAATATGTGAGGATAAATGCTCGATGGAGAATATTGGAAAACTATGAGTTTAACCCAGCAGTCGGCACATATGTGAGCGCCTCCATACCAAACCCTACTAGGGTCTCTAGACTATAAATAGAGAGTGCTAGTCATTGTAAAATGTTAATCGCTTGATGAAAGAATAAAGAAGATGAAGATGAATACCCTCTACATCTTTATCTCTGCGTGTGTGTTCAATCTACTATTTATTTTTGTATTATTTGATATGAAACTATAACTGTTTACGATATAATCGTTCTCTCATCCAGCGATACGAGAGAGGGAAAGGCAATGAAAACAAAAGGATTAATGTATGGTTACAGATGAGAGGTGGGTAGGCCAAAGGTAAATATCCAACTGTAACCACTAGGCCCCAGCATCTCCCATAAAACCAAAATCACAATCAGATCAAATAAAAATCACTGGAACTAACCAAAGCTACCACGTATACGGGGGACACCATCAGCAAGAACAGAGATCCCGTAAGTAGAAAAGAAAAGGCAGGAACGTAGCTTCCATTTTAGGAAGGTGAAGAGGGGGAGAGGAGAAGCCAGAGCCAAGAAGCCAACACTGCAGGGAAATCCAGCCAAGGGGGGGTGGACTAGGAGGAGATGGAGGAGAGGGAGAAGGTCGTGTGCATGGCCAAGCTGGCCGAGCAGGCAGAGAGATACGATGGTATGGTGCGAGGGATCCCCTGGTTCGGTTGCGCCTTGCTTGTGTGCAGCGTGGTGCTTTTGCATTTTGGGGGATTGCTGATCCTTTCTTTTCGGAGTATGGAGAGGAGTTGGGGGTCCTTGGTTCATATGCTCATTTGGGATCTTTGCCATGTGATTATGTGTGTTTTTGCAGCAGTCTTTGCTCGCTTTCTTGGACAGTAACCTGCCGGCCATTGCGGCCATTTTGTTTCTTTCTTCTGGCCATGAGCAAAATGTCTGAATGTGCAGCAGTTTGACCGGAAAGGCTGCTTCTTCATGATTATTCTGAGCCAATTTCAGCAATTTCTTGGTGGTTTTGATTGTATCCCATAGTGCGGGATTCGATGTGTCCCGTTTTGATACAAATAGGATTGCTTTTTGTTGATGATTTTGGGTGCCAATCTTGTCAATTTTGAGTGGTTCTGACTGGTCTTGATTTTTTGCGGGACTTCTGATTAGTGTCTGCAGAGGGGAATCATGAGATCATGCATGTCTTGGCCTATTGGAACAGATTGTGGGGGCCAATTTTATCATTTGAGTGTCCCTGAGTTGCTTTCCACTGTTCCTGATTTTCCTCTGAGAAAAAAAACAAGGATCTTGGAATCATGGATGATGCATTCGGTTCTAAAAATGTGTAAATATACCAGTGTATCTGTATCTGTTTCTTTATAACCTAACTGCACATGATCTATTGAACTCTACAAATGTGTAATAAGTGGAGCGATGGATCCCACTATTTTTGTTTACATTGGTTAAAAGAGATTTATCAATGCTTAAAGTAGTGTACTAGTGTGGTCTGAGTAAGCATCCCTTTGCCAGAATCAGATAATTCTGGACTCTTTTGAATAGTTTTTGCCCATCTTTCGGAGCACAGTTTTCGGTAATTTGGTCGCAATTGGATGTTTATGTCTGTCAACTACAAAGTATGTCACTATGTTTTTTTTTTTTGAAGAATCACTGTGTTAGGATTCTTTTACTTGGATCTTTGTCATTTATTGACCTTAGCATCTAAAGATCGATCATGGCATCCAAGTATAAAAGGTTTCTCTAATTTATAGACCACTTTCATAGTGCACCCAGTTCCTTTAATATACCAGATGAAGCCATGAAAGTTCTTGTAGTCTTCTACGCTTCCATATTCCATCTCAAAGTGGTAGACAACATGATCTCCCCTCTGTTTCCCGCGAGTCTTTGTTGCAGTGAACTTACCTAATGCTTCTGATTGGATAAGAGTTTTACCTTGTTTTTGGGCAAGACTTTTCCATTTTTCATCGGCCAAAAATAAAGGGGTGGAGTACACATGAGGTGGATACCTTTTTTGCAGTAAATAAAAAGCATTCCAATTAATTTTGTCACAACGTTTGAAATGCTTGTACTGACCAAAAAAAAAAAAAGAAGTGAATTCATGTGCTTACTTGGGTTGGAAAACACTTCTGCTTGAATTTGCTCCAGTCCGAGCAATATCTAACTTTCATGTAAGGTAGCGACTTAAGTAGTGCTTGTATTAATTCAAGATTTATTGTTAGTCTTCATATAATATAAAATCAAATTTCAAAATGACAGAGAATGTGAATAGTTTTGACATGGTGAGCTAACATCTTCTGATAATGCTACCTTTTCTGTTGCAAAACCAATCCTTCATGTTTGCCCATGATTAGAATTTCTAAGGTGTACCGTGATTAATTATGTTCTATTTGGTTGCACTTGTTTCCCTGAAGTTAGTCTTAACTCTTAATGCATGACTGTTCCTGCAGATATGGTAGAATTTATGAAGAAGCTAGCTAGGATGGATGTTGATATGAGTGCTGAAGAGAGACATCTATTTTCAGTCGGTTTTAAGAATACAATCGGTGCAAGGAGGGCATCATGGAGGATCCTTTCTTCACTTGAGCAAAAGGTGGCAACTGGTGAGCAGGCTGGTGTGATGATAAATGGGTACAAAAAGAATGTAGAGGATGACATAAGGACAGTTTGCAATGAAATATTGTCAATCATCGCTATTCATTGCCTTCCCTTGGCCAATTCGGTTGAAAATGTCGTGTTCTTTTATAAGATGTATGTACCATTCCATTTATTCAGTGCCTTCTTTCTCAATTGCGTTTTACTTTTCTCATGTTGGCCCATTTTCTGATGATTACGTTTGGAGTTTATTCCCAATCAATAGCTCATTATCTTTCCAGGTAAATTTGATAATACAACGTTTCTTTCAAAAAGAATATACAACTTTGGGCTAAAAATTTCCTTTGAAGAGCATTGATTTGATTCATCCTAAAGACTTTCTACTAAATCCTCTTCCTAAACATTGCATGATTAAACATCTTGGTAAATAAATCCCAGAAGAAAAGGACAAACCTGTTCGATTATGACGTTTTTCTGACAAGTTGCGATGACAGTGTCGCCAAACAAATACTCATGATATTCGCGATTCTGGTTAGATTTGAACGTATGCAGATGGAGCAAGAATATGTTTTTTTGAGCGGATGGTATCATGTTTGGTACATGTCTTGTCTAGTTCTTTTGAACGGATGGTGTAAATGCTAAATAGTCCAGTGTCAAAATTAATAGAGGGAGGTAAGTAGGGGTGTATAGTCAGTTGGTTACTTGTTTCAGTTATTTTTGGTTTCTTTTCCAATTTTAACCAAATAAATAGACCAACAACATGGCTGAACATAGTGGACACTTGAACTAAATTCGGTTTTCATTTATGTTGGTTTATTCTGTTGCTAAGATGAAAAGGATGCATACTAACAGGGCAAATGAAATACTTATAAATTTCACGCCACTGCGGATTGATCTATTTTTAGTACCACTTTATTATGAACTATATCTGAGGGTAGGCTCTTATGCAGTCTTGCTAAGTTGTTTTCCATTATAAAAAAAGGTGGGTGAAAATTTGTAACATGCTGTTCTATCTTTTTGGAAAGAGTATTATAGTTCTTTACTTCTTTAGGTTTCTCAATTATCTTGCCCATTATTATTTTCTATACTGCAATATCGAAAGAATTGAATGGTTCTTCACTAGTTCTGAAGCTCTCCCTCAGTCCCTCATGTATCTGATAATGTAAGATGATGGTAGGAACTTTACATGCTCTATGTGTGGCCCTGTAATCCATTCGACAATAGGACTGTTTCTCCATTTTTTCCAATGATCGTCCCTTCTTCTATGCATTTGCATGTTCACATGATACGCTTACACCTTATCTGCTTTATACATGACTATTTTTTTAAAATTATTACAGGAAAGGTGACTACTACCGTTACTTGGCTGAATTTAGCACTGAAACTGAAAAGAAGGCTGCTGCTGACCAGTCACTTATGGCCTATCAGGTGTGAAAATTTTCAAACATCGTGCATAGGCTCAAATGGACTTCTGTTGTTAAACCTGTTCCTTCCCACCTTTGGCAAACTAACAAATGTTTCTGCAGCACGCCATGGTTGTTGCCTCCAGTGAGCTTTCACCTGCCCACCAAATCAGGCTTGGTGTTGCCCTCAATTTCTCGGTCTTCTTTTATGAGATAATGAACTCTCGTGAGAGGTCATTCATCCTTAATGCCTTTCTCCCTTTTTATCGATATTTGAAATTTTAACATATTTATTGCTAATTCTTCGTGCTTCTTGTTTTGAAACATAGGCATACCTACCTACTTTATTTGGTAGGTTAAGTTTTATTTTTTTCAAATATAAATAAAAGTGTCACAGAGCATTTACCAATTTGCGTAATTGAACCCTGCAAATGCAATATTCAATAGTCAAATGCTAACACTTTGACAGTCTGGCCCCATTGGTGGAGTTTTTCTGAATCTGCCCTTGTTTTTGAAAGAATAAATAGATGAAAGTTTGTTTTTGGTGATTCTGCATGTTGGGACCATGGCAGCTTTCACATCATCCGGTATGCTGGTTGGTACAAGCCACCAGTTTTCGAAAGCATCAAATAGTCAATGAGATTTCTCTGTCTCTCTCTCTTTTCAGAGCTTGCCAAGTGGCAAAACAAGCATTTGATGAGGCTACTACTGAGATTAATTATGCTGGTGTGGAGGGTTACAAGGACATCACACTTATGATGCAGCATCTGAAGGACAACCTAGCATTGTGGACGTCAGAACTAACTGGAGGTAAAACCATTATAAGAAAAATACTTTCCAACAATCAACTAATGTCACCTTTCCGCTTTCTGGTTCAGACAAAAATTTTGATGTTGTAAAATCTTTTTATATGGTATCATTATGGAAATATCATTTGTGATTCGGTAGATAGAACAAGTAGAGATTCTGCATATATGTCGTGGCTATTCCATCATAGTATTTTGTTGCATAAGCTGTCAAATGTCTGGTGCAATACCACGCACTTGGATCCCCAATACGGAGGAATAGTAATACACAAGCGAATAGATGTGCACGTAGGCAGTTGTCACGACAAAACCCCCTCTGAATTACTACAGAAGATTTGATTAGGGGGTTACAAGACATGAGAAACGACTAGTAATCAGTCCATAGTGACATAACACGTATGCCAAGTGAACTGTGCGATGGATCCTTGATTATCTGAGAACCGATTATGCTTGCTTTGCTTTGTCATTCTGCCCAAACAAACTTACTTGTAATAATGCTTACTGGGCCACCTTTGCATTTATATGATAACTTATGCAAGTAACAGAGATCCTAATAAATTGATTCAAGTTTGATGATCAGAGTAACTCAAAAGGTACAGATAATTTGTACTTCCTGAGATGGTGATGTAGATCCCATTTATTGCTATTCTGTCAAATATATTCACCAATCACCAACGCTAACATAGCTCTGCTATTCTTGTCTGACCTCTAAGTGCAAAATTGGTTATGGTCAATGCTTAGTCTTTTGACACTTACAAATTCTTCATGATAATTATGGCACCAAGTTTCTAGTTTATCCCTTGACAACCACAAATATGGTTCTTTATTTTGACAGGTGAAACCTCTAAGGATAGCGACATCGATATGGAAGTAAGGTGTTTCTGCCTATGACATGCATGCATACCCTTCTCTTAGCAAAATTCTATGTGTTTGAAGGTTCTCAAGGTTGATGAAAAAAGTAAATAATCCAGCACAGAGCATACTACCATAGTAATTATGTTATAGTGATATTCCCAATTAAAAACCTGGATATTATATAACACTAAAACTTCCATTAACATTTGCAGTAAAAGCCTTGTAGCCTTGTCCTGTTGCACATCTTAAAAGTATCTGTTTATAGATGATAATTTTGAGCATAACATTCATTGGATAACTATTAAAACCACAAAGCATCAAAGTGAAGTACGATAATGGTTACTACTAAACACAGTGAATCGTTAAACAAGTCTTGTCCCACTGTTCTGTTGATGTACTTAACTGAAACACCTAGTGAACTCTCACATACAGGTAATATGCACTTTAACCAATGAGTTGAACTATTTAGCCAGTTTTCTGCGAGTAATGGTTTATCTCTAGACTGTAATATAGCTATGGGCAAGCAAAAGTAGTTACTGGCATATTTGTAGTACGATCATACTTGCTGATGCTTGCGTGCTAGACATAATATTTAGCAAGTTTTCTGCAAGCCATTGTTTATCTCTAAACTGTAATATATCTATGGCCAAGCAAAAGTAGTTACTGGCAAATTACTAGTATGATCATACTATGCTGATGCTTGCATGCTAGACATAATATTGGTTCTGACATTTGTGCTGACACATTTTCGATGTTTTGGCAGGACTAATTGAATTGTGTTATCAAGGCCCCTAGCGTGCACGCGAAATAACAAAAACAACAATGTGATGCCTTATGTTTTTCTGCAGCTTCTTTCTTTCTTTTTTTGGTCATCGCGTGGTGTGATCCTTAGGTGACATTGGACTGGTAACCAGCCAGCTTTGGTGATATTTTGAGAGCTTGGATACTGGTGATCACCCAGCTTCGGTGTTTTTGGTTTTGTTTTTCTTCGATGCTTGGCGAGAGCATCTTTTGTATACCGATGAGGCGACGAACTGTATACCCTATCAATGACTAAAAACCGTCTCTTTTATCTATGAACATGTTCCAGTGACGCTGTTGGGGTCTACTGTTACAGTGAGGAGCTTCCAACTGCGCTCTGCAGATCCCGAATGGGTAGCAAGCTGAGAGACAATATTTATATTCGCATGCATATCATGTTCTTGAAGTTCTTAACAAGTATATTTAGAACAGTGTTGTGAGCTTTGGGTAGTAGTAGTACTATCTATGTAACTTTTCCCCTGTATCAAGGTGCATTTTGTTAGAACCTCCTGCGTGAAGAAAATACAGTGGCTCGTTAGCGGGAAAAGAAGAAGAGGAGAAGAAGAAGAGGAGGTAATCAAAAGAGGTAGGGTTGGGTTGGATCCCACTCGATCGGAGCACCACGTGTCCTCACTAGTCCCTCCCCCGCCCACGTCCATCCAGCATCGAAACCCAGGGCAGTGGGTGCGCGGCACGGACGGCGGGGGCTGGTGCCGACACATGTCTGTCGGTACATCTGCAGTGATATTTTTGTTATTTCGTTTGAGAGGGGATTCGTTTTGTATTTTCAATTCCAAACAGAATTTTGTAACTTTCGCAAAGAGTTAGAGCTCTCTGTAATTGGTGAATGTTTACAAAATCTCCTATTTTGCGGTTACCCGCGGTGAGGCTTTCTCACGGACAGGCCTTCCGCGCATGACATGGGGTGCGCTTGCTGTTTTGTCGTCTTGTCTGTGGTAATAAATCAGACCGAAGTATCTCGAAAAACAACAAAGCACCAAGTAAGACTACCAGTTTATTTCGCTTGTAAGACATAATCAGACCGAAGTATCTCGAAAAACAACAAAGCACCAAGTAAGACTACCAGTTTATTTCGCTTGTAAGACATTATGTCATGTGCTGTACTTTGCATTTATCTTTTTTTTTTTTTAAAAAAAAAAAATGGTATCCAAAGTATACAAAGTTCGTCCTATTGTATCATTTTTTTTTCCTTTTGTCATATACAGATGTTGTCAAATAGTGATGACAGCGGTGACTCAAATGATGAACATGCATTTAATCTAGAGATGATGCGTCGATAATAAGAGGCGATGAGTAATCTAACTATTGTTGCATCTCTTGTGGAGAATTATTCCTCAACCTACCCAGAGAAGAATGAGACTGGGATTTCACGACTCAATGGAATGGGTTTCGTGACAGAGACTCTGGCCACTCCTGGGAAAGCCACAACATGATTCGTATGAATGCATCAATTTTTCATAGTTTGCATGATCTTTTGGTGAGTACATACAACTTGAGATCAACTAACCATATCAGTTCAAAGGAAGCACTAGCTATGTTCCTATACATATGTGGTGGTTGTGAGTCCAACTGAAGAGCTCAAAATTGGTTCAAGCATTCTGGTGAGGCAATTTGCAGAAAGTTTGATGCGGTTTTGGAATGTGTGGTCAGCATGTATAGAGATTATGTCCAATCCAAGGACCCTAACTTCTATACTATTCATAGTTGAATTAGAAATGATCAGGTGATGTGGCCACATTTCAAGGATTGCATCAGAGCTCTCGATTTATATACTTGCAACCGTCCGCCCAGAAGATCAAGTTAGATACATTGGTATATCACGAAGTACAACTTAGAATGTGACGACGATATTTGATTTTGACACGCGTTTCACATATGCATCGATTGGTCAGACATGGGCTATGCATGATACTAGTATGCTATATCATGCATTGGATGTAGATAGAGATGTCTTTCCACATCCTCTCCGGGGTAATTTTCTTTCTTGCTAACATTTCACAATTTCTCCACTTGTACTACTCATATGACTATTGCATCTTATGTTACATGGAAATATTATCTTGTCGATGCCGGTTATCCAAACCGGCCAGGGTACTTGGCACCATACAAGGGCCAAAGGTACCATGTTCCTTGTTTTCGGGGAGATCCTGCACAAGTGGTGAAAAAGAGAAATTCAACCAACTGTACTCAAGTTATCATAATGTTGTTGAGCGATCTTTTGGTCTATGGAAGATGAAGTGTTGAATTTTGCTAAAGATGCCAAGCTTTCCCATGCAAAGCAAAAGATGATAGTAGCAGCAACCATGGGACTCCACAACTTCATCCGTGAGTATGCTACGACGGACATGCATTTTCATAGGTGTGATTGGAATCCAGATTATGTACCCATGATACCGTCAAGATATGCGAGAACAAGAGCTTGGTTGGCGACGGAGACAATAAGAGCTCAGGAATAGTTGAGGCAAATGGGGAAAATAAAACCCTAAGTTACTCTTTGGTGAATATTTATAGCCGCCGGTTTGAGCAAAAGATCGTGGGATGCTAACAGTTGCAAATCTCTTCGGGAGCCGTTCGCAACTGATAGAATTTGCAAGAGACGGTTGGCATTCCTTTTTCTGTCTATTCAGAAAAAAGAAGTTTTTTTTTTTACAACTCAAGTAAAAATACATTCCTTGACCAATTCAATTTCTGGTCAAAAGAAAAACCAGGTCGAAGATGCTTAATCTTCACCTGTATACCTACGACCCCTTTTCCAAGTAAGTCATTTTCACTTGAAGTTGGAGGGTTAGATGACGAAGATCTAATAATCCTCAATTAATTAGGTTATTTATATGTAATATTATTATTATAGATAATAATATTGCTTATATAACTTTCAAAAGTATTCGATATTAACAATGAGGGAGATCATACATACCTAGTGGTCGTAAGTTATTCTACAACCATCCTGTATAGTCGTAAGTCTTACTACGATCACCCTATGGTCGTATGTTCTTCTACGACTACTTATTGATCATGAGTCCTGCTACGATCACCTCATGGTCATAAGTCTACGACCAGGTCAGCTATGACCACCCTATGGTCGATAAAGCCTATAGACATATGGGTCCAATCGACTAGGGATATTTATACACTGTGTTTAATACACGCAGTAGTAAGTATGTGTCGTTATTCCTGAGATAACTGCACATATTAAACCACTGTCCCTGACATAACCGCAAGACGACGTGGGGGTGTGTCTTTGGCAATAACCGCCTTTAAACATGCGCATTGCATCAAACGACAAGGTGCCTCTTGACGTGGAAAACTGCCACCCCTTTATGCGCTATATAAAGAGAAGAGGATCAAGGGATTCGACAGGCACAATGAGAGACAGAAGTCATCAAGTCCTATTTTTAGTGACTTCTTCCCGGCTGTAAACACAATCGATATAACAACATAGGAGTAGGGTTATTATTCTATCAAGAGAAGGCCTGAACCTATATAAATTTTCTGTATCCTTTTATGTGTGATTTCACTCTAGGAGAGCCCCCTAACATTCATTCATAATATCGATACTAAATCATCGACAACATGTGGACCCAATCGACTAAAGACTTTATGCACTATGTTTATTTATATGAAGTAGCTAAATATGTGTCGCTATCCTGTTATATAACTACATGTATCAATCTCTGTTTCTGGCATAAATGCAAGGTAGACGTGGGTTTATACGATATTTTGCGATCTTTTGTTAGCAATTATTTATCTTTGAACACTTTTATATATTTATGCGGTCGGAAAAATCGTTGATTGCTTGTTTGGCACCAAAGATTAATGATGATCAGACCATTTGTTTGGCAAGACCATTGCTTATTCGTCAAAATCATTCTTTCTTGTGTTTTGGTATGCCCATCAATGTTTGTAGGATTACGCACGATGTAATCAATATACGTATCACAGACAGTTCTAACCATCGCATGAGTACGCACATTTACTATATACTATGTATAAATACTCTCATACCCGTCGAGTTGTACATGTATGTGCCAGTGCTGACCCGGATTGCAGTGCGATTGCAAATTAGCATGGCCAATCTCTCCCGCCCGATCCCGATTCCCGACTCTAATGGAAAAAGATGGACAGTACTGTGCACTGTAAATACGTTGTTAAATACTCTGCACTGTAATGAAAAAAGATGGACAGTACACATGCTTGAGATATGAGATATACGTCTACTTGTTAGCTATACGTGTAGTCGTGTACATGTGACCCGGATTGCAGTGTGATTGCAAACTAGCATGCCCGATCCCGACTCGGATCCTGATCGGAAGAACAGTAGGCACGAGATTCCTAACCGTATTCCTCGTGTCGTCCGACGGCTGCAATCGGACGCCAGGTGCGCTTCCAGTTCCACCGGAGATGTCCGAAACCGATTCCCATGGCCATTCCTCCCGCCATAAATAAGGGCACCTCTCCTAGCTGTTCGTCTCATTGCTTGGTGCCTCGCATTCCCCTTGCTTGATCCGTCGACTCGCTCGATTCAGGCGATCCGAAGAGCGCGCGATGGACAAGCATCTTTCTGGAGTTCCAGTGGTTCGCCTCGCCAGCCGTCTTCAGCTCGCCACCTTCTTCCCGCCATCGAGCCGACGTGGCCGACGCGGCCCGGCAGGACCATCCCCACCCCCGGCGCTGATGGCGGACGTGAGGGTCGTCATCAGGAGGCACTTCCCCGTCGGCCCGGACAGGCGGATCGTGGAGAAGGTGGCCGAGGACATCGCCCTCCGGAGGCAGCCGTCACGCAAGCTGCGCCGCCCCGAGCTCGTGGAGCAGGCCCTCGCCGCGGACATCATCCCGCTCGTGCAGCACCCGTTCGACCGTGGCGCCGTGGTCGCCGCGAGGAAGGAGCTATGCGCCTACGTGTCCGGAGCCTGCGCCGACCCGCGCCTCGCCAAGGGCGGCGTGCAGGTTCTCGTCTTGCTGGACACCTTCGCGTGCCCAACAATACTCCGCCCTCCGCCTTGCAAGCAGATACGGTGCACTGCCGGTCCAGCTAAGCACGTCGTCGTGAGGACCAATCCATGTATGGAGATGGAGTTGGGGAGCACAGTGCCTGCCAAGAAGCCGCTGTCTGTTGGCACCGTCGGAGACCGGCGGCCAAAGCCGGCGAAGGAGGAGGCGCGCGTGGAGGATATCAGGTTCAGCGGATGGATGCCGTGGTAGGACTAGAAGATGGTTCGTGGCCTCGTGGGGAGGAAGTGTATCTTTCTGAAATTCTGATGCGCATATGTAGTTAAGGGGTAATTCCTGCTATTCCTCCTTGTCCTTGACACAATAAAGAAACTTTTTCCATATGAATTTTGTAGAAACCCACGTTCAGTGCAAGTGGAATTTTCTTTTCCTATAAAATTCTGACACAATTCCCGTGTTCATGATGTTTCTTTTCCTATAAATTTCCGACAAAATCCCCGTGTTCTAAATGGAATGGAATTATTTTCGAGGCAGGGAAACATGTAACGTGTCCTAGATATGAACGCTAAACGTTTGGCCGTTTGGGTAATCCATGAGAACGAAGCATAAGCAGGTAAATTTGTTTTAAAATTTAAGGCACAAGCAGGTAATGACGAATTCACCACTTCATTCAGCAGCTCAGCGTAATTATTTAGAGGTACACAGCTTCCAAATTGAAGCAAGAAAAATTACTCTTTTCACCAAAGAAAAGATGAAAAGAGTGAAAGAATACATGCAATAGCAGCAGCAGCACTGGACGAATCTCAACCGAACGAATGGTTGATCCACAAACTGCCTTCTGCTTCAACCGTGATTAGAGTCCGATCTTTACATCAGGAATTGTGCTTACTCTCTCGGCTCCTATGCTCCTGCACCAACTCTCCAGAGCCTGACATCCACTTAATGCCAAATAGGAGACATTATCAGGTAATACCATGTCGCCGGCGCTTATTACCAGCTTAGGGACGTCGCGAATTTCGAGGTATCTAAGAGAACTCAGATCGCCCAACCCTGTTGGGAGAGTTTGAAGATCAGTGCAGTGACGAACCCTAAAGTCTTTGAGTGCTTGCAAACCCCCAACAGAGAGTTTTTGGAGTTTTGGGCAGGATGATATCTCAAGGAACTCAAGGGATGAGAGCTCCTCCATGCTGCTATCACCAGACACTAACAAAAGTTGTTTAAAACCTCCAATCTTCAATCTCTTCAATGCACTTAACTGCTGTAACTGTCGTAGATCCCCCGTTTCCGAAAAATACATCAGGGTTAGTGAGGTCAGAGATCTGAGCTTGCTGATCCAGCTGATGAGTTTGTCACTGCCTCCATGAATGACTAGATTGTGAAGGTGTTGAAGGACAGGAAGAGAACACAGTCTGATGCAGTTATTTATCTCCAGCTTAGCAAGGCCACGGGGAAGATTTGTCACACTTTGCAATTCGGGGCAATGGGAAATATACAGTTCCCGGAGTTTAAGAAGTTCTGCTTCCTCTGAATCGCACCATGTCTGAAGATTAGGCATGTCCCATAAAGTTAGAACCTCCAGAGAAGGAAAACCCAGTAGTGTGCCCATGCTGTTCATGTTGTGCATTCCTTCAAGATGCAAAATTTTGAGCTTCGGCAGCACTCCAAGAGGCGGAAGAAACCCAAGCTTTCTGCAGTAGGAGATCCTCATATTTTCGAGATACTCGAAAGAATTTTCGCCCATCCAGTCAGGAAGTTCTGTCCCAGGGTAGCCATCAATCCGTAGGCACCTCAGCCTGGCATGAGGACGGAGTGATTCTATAACCACCAAGCTTTCATTTAATGCTTGACTATTGTTGTAGGCGTCATCACTCCAATGCAGCATTAGATTCTCAACATATTGCTTTCCACTCAAATCAGCCTCCTTGGCATTATTGTGGGTGGCAGCTTCCAATTTCAAGAGGCAAAGCTCACCACGTATGTTCTTCATGTTCTTTAATTCCTTCATGTTGTAGTAGGCTTCAGCAGGAACAGCAGTTACAGTAAATCTGGAGAGTGTTTGAAGAGAAGTTAACTTGTCGATCCCTCTTGGCATTGGTATAGGTATCATTCTATCCCATTCAAGGTGCAAGCAAAGGTGCCGCAAGTTGACTAAGCGGCTCATCCGTTCAGGTAACTCCATCAGGCGGTAGCATTCTGTGAGATCTAGTGTCTGCAGGTTGAATAAGCTGCTAATTGATTCAGGAAGCCTCTTAATCAGTGTTTTGCGTAGGCCAAGGTATCTAAGCTGTGTCAAGCATCCAACTGAATCTGGCAACTCCTCTAGCTCACTGTGACTCATGTCCAGTGTCCGCAAACAACTTAACTTGACGAAAAGCTCTGAGGGAACACATTTTAGAGGAACCCTTCCTTCAGTACACAGTCTCAAAATCCTCATATTTTCATAACAGCAGATCATATTCAACTCAGGGCGTTTATCCTTTTGGCACAAGATAGATCCATACCGTACCAGTTTCGAGTTTTTTTCATCCTGTAAGTTATCAGGCTCAATACTCAAAAATTCACAATTGGAAACAAGTAGCGCAAGTTCGTGCATAAGATTTGGCACTCTGTAAGTCTGATTTGGGAAACACTCAGAGGTTTCAAAGAATGATCTCCACAGGAGCTCGTCGAAAAATCTTCCTGCTTCTGCCTCCAAACGCCTCCTAGCATTGCATTGGATCAGGCCTTCTGCAATCCACAATCTGATCACCTCGTCCTTCTGAAATTCATGCCCAAGAGGAAACACACAACAAAGAGCAAACAACTGCTTCAGATGATATGGCAAGTGATGATAACTTATCTGCAAACTTGGCAAGATTTTACTATGGTCATCTTTAAGAATCCGCATTTGACTTAATATATTAAGCCATTCTTCTTCATCCCCATTAGTATCGGACAAAAGCATCCCAAGTGACTTGGCAGCTAATGGGGAACCTTGACAGCTCTCTGCAATACCCCTCCCAATTAACACCAGATCATCCTTCTCCATGCATTGCCCTGGCTGGAATGCATACTTTTGAAGGAGGAGCCAGCATCCTTCAACTTCCAAACCCTTCAAATGTATAGGAAGGATCGTGGACGTCCTTCTCCAAACTCTTTCATGTCGAGTTGTGATCAAAACCTTACTTCCTTTCTCCCCTGCAAGCAATGGGCACCGCAGCGACTCCCAAAAATTGTAATCCTCAGACCAGAGGTTATCAATCACCAGTAAGAACTTCTTAGCGCTTAGGTGCTCACGGAGTCGCTGCTGCAATATGTCCAGGCTCAAAGCATCACATTTTACTCCCGTTACAAATTCCAAGATCATCTCTGTAGTCCTTCTCACATCACATTTGACAGACAAGCAAACCCAGATTTTAGTAGCAAAGAACCTATTTACCTGAGCATCATTGTACACTTTTCTCGCCAGTGTCGTCTTCCCAATGCCCGGCACACCGTAGATGGAGATCACGGGCAGAGGAATGGCATGATCAGATAACAGTTCTTGCACAATCTCCCTCTCCTCCTTCGCACGTCCAAAGACCTGAGATCTATCAGCATGGCACGACGCAGCTTCAGAAAACCGCGGTCGTTGTCCCGGTTGAGCCCTCCTCGTCGCGTCACCAGACTGGAACCTGAACCTCTTCCGGCTCTTAGTGATCTCGTCGAGCCGTTCATTGATCTCGGTGATCTTCGCGTCCAGCCTCCAGCGCTGCCGTGGGCCGAGCTGGACAGCGAGCCAGGAGCGCTTCCGCTTCCGCGACGGCTCCGCGCTGTCCAGCTTGGCCACGGCGGTCATGGTAGTCAGGCGGTCGAGCAGGCTCTCGGAGTCGAAGGCGACGGCCTTGAGGTCCCGGAGCCAGAGCTTGACGGAGTCGTCGTCGATGTAGCGGTGCTCCTCTGCGTCCTTGAGCAGCGCGCGGATGCGCTCCTCGGTGCGGCCCAGCTTCTCGGCCTCCTCCTCGACGTTCCACAGGCGGGTCCCCTTGGAATAGGCGAGGTCGAGGAGCGCGCCGCCGATCTTGTCGGAGACGCCGGACAGGACGGGGAGCTTCTGGAGCCAACTCATGGTGGAAATCAAGAATGCGGAGGAGTTGACTTGGGCTGATTGGAACGGATCAAAGAAGCAGTGCTTGCTTGGCACAAAGGCTCTTGGCCTCAACTGGTTCTTGTAGTGGCCTGCGCCTGAACACTTACTTGGAATTGGGTGGGAAGTTGCCGGGTGAGCACTACGCAACTACTATGTCAAAAGTGGATCTTGCGAAGGCAGCAGCACTTCGATGAATTTTCTTGGCAAGTGCAGGAAGTTGGAGTAGACTCGGTAGAGTATTGAGCTTCTCACAGGCAAATGAACAAGCACAATGCGGGCAGGGGTCCAGGTTCCAGCGATTAGCATAAACTGGAGCAGGAAATGGGAACCGCTCTCGGGACGCAAATGTGAAGAAATGCGCCAAGTTTGCTTGCCTGATTACGGCGGCGGAGGAGACTTGGAGTTGACTTGGCGAGGGGAGGAGCGGACGACAGGTGCAAGAGGGGCGATATTGCCAAGAGGAATCTGCACGTGAAACTCGGTGCAAGCCGGCGGGGTAGGTGAGCCACTCTATGAGCTGTTGGGTGAATCAACCACGAGCAAACGAATCTTTCCGGGGAGCACGGATGGAGTGACGGTCTTTTGCTCTGTCTCTGGGTTTGACGGCCACGCCTGCCAAAATGCACACTAATTTTGAAATATTCGAATGAAACCGTACTTACTTTTAACAAAAAAAAGTTTTTGGTATGTTTGGCACTGTTTATATACGAATTAGCTATTCTAACTTTCTCTTCACGTTAAATTCAAAAATAGCACCGTGAAAGCGGTGGAAACACGACACATTGCAATATGGTGGGTTATGCATTGTGCGAATTTTCGGTCAGGGTGTTACACATACGATGATGTCGACATACTAAGCACAAAAATTGCATTAATTTTCTGAGTGTGCTGTACGTTTGTGATGGTTTGACAGGGATAATTGCAAGGTATGCAATGCCCGTAATATGCATGTAAAAATAAGCAAAATAACAATGCTAGTGAACTCGTGACCTTTAGCATGAGAAACATCCAAAGTGCCTTGTGTACTTCTGCTGCTTTCTTTCTTTCGTTTTCTCCTTTTCTTGTTGCTTCTTTTTTTTTTTCTGGTGCTCGCATGTTCCTGCCTCGGCCCTCGACCCGGCCAGAAAAGAAATCCAAGCCCATTTGAACTTGAATGCGCTGGCCGGAATTGGATTGGGCCGCCCTTAAGACGTACGGCCCAAGTACCCCTACCCGGCCCGGTGAGACGACTCACTCACGCGAGGCGCGGGCCGGGCAAGCACTCATCGTGTACAGGTAAACGAGGAGGTTTCCGCTGCTTCTCTCTCTTTTGGTACTCGCTTCTCGCTTCTGGTGAGATCTCTTTTGCTCCTGTTTAAGATTTTGGATTGGTGAAAAGCTTTGGTGATTCATCTTTGACGTTTCAGTTTTCGTTTTCTAATGCTTCTGGCCCTAGCATCTTCTGCACCGACGACGAGCTACGTATCTTTTAAATGCTTCAGTGTTTATGTGGGGACCGACCAGGCGTTGACGAGAGTTCAGTCCTGACCTCCCGCTCGCTGTATTATTGTTGCTAATTTTTTTTTAAATAATATTAATTTAAAAGATAATAGAACATAGTCGAAGAAAAATACAAAAATTGGTGTCTGTCGCTAGTCCAAACGGCGGCAACCAACTGGCGACAGGATTCTTATCGCTAATTGGTACAGTGCGGAGAGATTCCTGTCGCCATTTGAAATGGCGACAGGAGCATTTCGCTAGGGCGACTGGGTCCTATTTTTTTTTTTAATTTATGTTTATAGAATTCGTCCTAAACATTTAGTGTATTTGACGAAGTTTTCTCGTAATATCTTGAAGTGTCTGCATAGTTCGTAATCCGAAATTAGAAAAGATAACGAAATGTGAAGTAGAGAAAGCGAGATCAGCGGCACAATTTGGCACGCGAGTTAGGCGACGTAATAACACAAATACCCCCTTCAGAGCAAAATGAAAAAAAAAGGCTTTGAGTTGCCATGCGCGTTCCGATTGTATTTTTCGTGGAACCGATTCATTCGGGAAAAGATTACGAAATATATAATAGTCGAAATATTTGGGTCGGGAGATTTAAGTTCGAAAGACTTTATAATTTAATTACAAAATACATGGCGTGTTTAGTTTGATTACGTACATTAGAAACACCAACATGCACGAATCCACAAACCAAAATATACCTACGATACATGTGTGTGTTTTTTGACCCCGAAAAAGGTTGATTGAAACGAAATCAATCAATTCTGGCGACCTATCGGTCCCTTCCCCTTGTCTCTAGATTGCCTGCGGCGGTGGACAGTCTCGAAGTCAACCATATTCTGCAAGACGGGCTGGACGATTGAATGATATTAGGATAGCACAATGCATGGTCAAATTAATAATCAGGATGTAAATTGAACATAACTCGCCTTTTTTATTCGGATTGGCTCGGGAGACGTGGAGTGCTAGGACGACTGCCGGTCTCACTGGCAGGAGCTTTCCCCTTGTGCACAGCGCGCTCGGCCTGGTCGTACTCAACTTCCTGTTCGAGGGTCCCCCACTACCACCCTGCTCTCCTGAGCTCCTTCGGTGCCTTTTCAGTTGCGTCAGGTACGTAACGTTTCCAGCATTTGAAAGTCTCGGCTCGCATCGCATAGTTCAACATGTACTTCTGCTTGATGAAGACCCTATTGTACATGTCCGGGTTGTCGATCCATTGGAAGAAGTTGCATCGCATATTTGGTTACCATTATTCATAGATGTAGTTAGGGATTTGTGGAATAGAACGTAAGATGTGAAAAATCTATGTGTGTGCAACATTTGCTTACGAGGTGATGACTGTACGTGTAGTACGCCCGGGCGGCCATCGCCGGGTGTGTGGACAGGATGATCTTAGCCGGTTCTTCGCACACACACTGTGGACGTGGAAACTCCGGTGGTACCGACACATCTGTCATAGAACAATTCGGATAGGGTTTAGGCCTCTCTTCAATCCACTTGCGCTTTCGCAGAATCTTCGCGAAGAAGTTCGCCGACGAGTCCGACATCTTCTTTCTCTCAGTTGTGTGAACCAAGCTTTGGTGAGGTATTGGGTGTGGTGCTGTAGTGTTATCCTCCAGCTCACTTCTCCCCCAGTTCTTTTCTCCCCCCTTTTTATAATGGGTCATTTCAGTCCGAAAAGGTGGCGTGGCAGAGTGTAGTCTTTTTGGTCTGAAAAGGTAGCATCGCAGTGTGTTGTCAACTCGCTCTGCAAAAGTGACAGCGTGTGTCATGACAGAATACGATCTTTTTTGGTATGAAAAGATAGCGTCACAGTGTGTTGTCAACTCGCTCTGCAAAAGTGATGGCGTGTGTCATGACAGGGTGCAGTCTTTTCGGTCTGAAAAGGTAGCGTAGTAGTGTGTTGTCAGCTCGCTCTGCAAAAGTGACAACGTGTCGTGACAGGGTGCAGTCTTTTTGGTCTGAAAAGGGGCGTGGCGTAGTGTGTTGTCCTTTTGGTCTGCAAAAATGGCAGTGTGTGGCGTGACCCAGTGCGGTCCTTAAGGTCTTAAAAGATGGGGTGTCGCGATGCTAACTCCCTCGCGTGGTTACCTGTAGAAACAAGAACAAACAGTATTGAAAAATGAGACTAGCATAATGTAAGTTTTATAGAAATTTATATTTACATAACATGATTGATATTTACAAGAACAAATATCTACTCGCGAGCTCTCTTGAGGCGTCCCCCACGTGTGGCTCCAGGCCTCGCCCGGGGTAGCTGCGGGCGTTGGTATGAGTAGGTCAAAGGCTCAGGCGCCCAAGGCACCCTGCCGGCGCGAGTGGCCTGAGGTGGTGTCGCACGAGGATGTTGCATTGGCTGGCTCGCTCCAGGCGCACGTTGTAGATGTGAAGGCCCCCCCGCCACCCAGGTCGAAATCGAAGTCTGCGGAGCGTGACTCCTTGTGCGATACCAGCTCCTCCCCCCAAAGGGGTGCACCTCCTATGAAACAATACGTTATGCATGTAAACATGGTAAAAATGATGAAATAGTACATTGTGAATGCAAACGAAACAAACATACTTCGGTGCAAGAAGACAGCGGATGGCTCTACATACTCGTGCCGTGTGTACGGGTGGAACTCAAGACGTGTCAGAGAAAATTACTGTTAGTAACTAGTGGAGTTCGAAATAAACAACCAGACTTGAGTGCTTTATGCTGACCTGCAAACTGTGCCGCGATACTCCCAGCGTGGTGCGACGAGGACTCACCCTCCACGTCTGGGTGAGGAGCCGTGGGGCGTGAAGCACCGTGGCTCACTCCCGTGCACGCCCAGGTGGGTCCACCACCTCCCTCAGCCTACGGTAGGACGTCAGCTCGATTCGTCTTCTTGATGAATTGGTCCATGAGCCCTCTGATCTCCTACGTCATCATGCTAAAGCGGTCCCCAAGCATCATACGAGGCACGGAGGATGCCAGCTCGTGTATCTCCCACTGTAGATCGACCTGTACACGTAATAGACAAGTTGGGCGGTAGCACCCCCTAGAACCTCGCGAGAAACTCCATGCGTCACGTGGCCAGGATGTTGTGTGCCGCCAGGGGGAAGCCCATGCTGGACAACCTGGTCAGGAAGGTCACGTCCTGAAGCGTCGGCGCCATCTTCCCTCAAGGGAGGTGGAATGTGTACGTCTCCAGCCTCCATCGGTCAACCAGTGTAAGGGGACACCGGTTGTACGAAAAGCGTCTCAATGTACGATGACCGCCCGCACGATCCTGGTCATCCTCCCACATCGCCTCCACCACCCTCGCTAGTGGAAGGAGACCTGCCACTCGCAACCTATGTTGAAACAATTAAGAACAAATGTGAGTTTATCCATAGTAGTCAGACAACAATTGAGTACACGAAGGTCACAACTACATGTACCTCAGAACCCAACATGGGTCCACCCTCCATGCCCTGATGAGCGTGCGCAGCCACAACGTGCCAAGCTCAATCACCTCCTCGCCCTCCTGGGGGAGGATGGTACTAAGGCGGCGACGGTGATGCGCGTCAATGACCGCGTCAAGCAACTCGTACGACCACTATGTAGCGTGTCCTGGGTCCGCTATACCTAAAAATTCAGTGCATACATTGTAAATACTATGAAACGTATACAAAAAGTATTAAGAAGCAACATATCTAAAATTTAGGTACTATGGAATTTTCATAGAATTTTTTAGCTACCATGCTATTTTCGTTGTTTGCAAATTATTTAGCATGCACGAATGGAAACCAAAATTAAGTTTGGATACATACCCTACATAGCTTCTCTGTAATTTTTTTTACTGATTTTTAATAGGCACCTTGCTACTTTCCTTGTTTAAAAAGTGTCTCCAGCATTTACAAAATATTTTTGTCGTGAACAAATAGAAAAGAAAATTAAGCTCACAATATTTTATGTCAGCTCTACATACGCTATGCACCTCATCTGGATTTCTTAAAGAATTTTTAGAGGTGTCTTGCTATTTTCCTAGTTTAAAATTTATTATCGACATAAAGATAATATTTAATGCGCACAAATGAAACCAAAATTGAGTTTGAATTATTTTGATTAAGCTCTACATACCATATTTACCTTCTCTGTAATTTTTATAGATTTTTTATATATACCTTGGTACTTTCCTTGTTTGCAAAGTACCTCTAGCATTTACCAAATATTTACCGTGCATAGAAGGAAACAAAAATTAAGTTCACAATATTCTAATTCATCTCTACATACCCTATGTATCTACTATGGATTACTTAGAGCATTTTTAGAGGTATCTTGCTATTTTTCTAGTTTAAAAAGTATTTATGGCATTAACAAAATATTTACCGTGCACAAATTAAAACCAAAATTAAGTTGGGATAATTTTGATTAAGCTCTACATACCCTGTTTAGGTACTTTATAATTTTTACAGGTTTTTATAGGTATCTTGTTATTTTTAGAGTTTAGAGGAGTCTTCATGTTTTCCTGTTTAGGAAGTGTTTTTAGCACTAACAAAAATAGTTACCGTGTAAAAATTAAAACCTACATAGCTAAAATGATGTACCACATCAAACAATAATACAACTAAAATTATCTAATCCATTGAATTTTATGTCGCTAATTGTATTTGCTAACCTACAAGGTTTCGAATTTAGGTACAGAGTTACAAGAATATTTACCTGCAGAATGAGCGACCAGATCTACTGCTCTGTCTCTCTCTCCTCCGCTAGGAACTGACAGGGCTTCACTACGTCTCATCTCTCCTTTCCTCCGCTCTCTTCTGCTAGCGACAGGAAGTTGCAGCGGCGACAGGCAGAAACTTGGTGGCTATCACCGTTTGGACTGCCGACAGACGCCTATTTTTGTAAAAAAATTTTTGACTATTTTTTGTAATTATTTTTTAAAAAAATTCTTATTGTTGCTTCCAACTTGATCATATGCACCGAAGTACATTGTCTGTATGTTGTGGTTCCAACCTTGCCCTGATTCAAGCCTGAAAATGCGCTTGCTTAGGTTGTTGGTTAATGTAGAGTTTCATAGGTGTGAGTTGTCATGTCCATTGTTACATCTCAATCATGCATATCCATGGCCTTAGGTGATTACTTCAAGCTATCTCTTACAAAGATTATTATGGTTTGGAAAAGTGTGTCCTTATACTTCCCGAGTATCCTGTCTACCACTCAACTGGGTGATGTTTTGCAGTATCTAGCTATCAGAGGGAAAAGGTTCAGAAGGGGAAGACAAAGAGGGGCATATGAAACTGACAGAATCTAGTATCATTCAGAACGAGTTTCAATTATTAGCAGTACACATGCAAAGACATGATAAGCATGAATATGTAGACATCATCAGAACAAAACGTCGCCATCTGATTGTTACCCATGTCTGCCAATTCATCTCAAGGAAAACTTCAAGGAGGTTTGGAAGCTTCTGATTTTTTCCAGCTTTTGTCCTTGTTGAGTTCTCAGCATGGATCCAACATGAGAAATTTTGCAATCAAGGAATGAAAAACTGGCAGAGATAAAGACCTACGTGTTGTCTGGTGCTCTATTATTCACTGCTGCTAGCAGTACCACTTGACCAATTAAGCCATCTTTGTGGGGTTAGTTTTGTGATTTTATGTCACCTTTTCCATTAGTTTAACCACGTTGACTGAAGTTGAGGTAAATTGTTAGACCATGTGGACTGATCGTAGTATTTGTGATGATGAATAATTGACAGTTGGGTTGCATTGACATTTGCGTTTGTGAAAGTTTCGGTTGTTGGAATTTTCAGTCTGCAGGGTGGTCCAATCGGTGATACTCGATGATCCCTTTCAACTGGACTTAGAGTATTGTAGCACCGAGTACTATAGCTCTGAGTGCCGAGTGATATAGCCCAGAGCACTGTAGCTAGAGCACTGTAGCTCCGAGTACTGTATCTACGAGTACTGTAATTACGAGTACCGAGTGATAGAGCTCCGGGTTCTGTAATTTTGAGTACCGAGTGATAGAACTCCGAGTACTGTATCTATGAGTACTGTAGATCTGAGTACCGAGTGGTAGAGCTCTGAGAAATGTACTCAATCGTAAGTCGAGATGTGTAACGAGTACGAAGGATGGTCGAAGCTACGATGATCGTCGATGGTCGGCTACAATCTCGGTCGATGGCGAAGCCGCAGTGCGGTCGATGGCCGGGCTACTGATCTTTGGTAGTGGTCGTAGACTTCTGGTAAGTGGTCGTAGGTCTCTGATCGACAGTTGTAGCTTCGAGTACTTCAATTATTGTAATTTTCGAGTACCCTGAGTGCTCGTGTCTGGTCGGCCATCGGTATGATCGGTGTGTACACAGCGGTAAGACCGGTTTTACAGAGTCGTCTCGAGTTATTTTTCTGAAAGCTGGAATTTAAGGTCGTGGATAATCTGGTTCGTAATTATTGATAAATGAGGTTGTGATATGCGTGTGTGAATTGATATTGGTCAAGTTGGAGAACTTGCGCCAGGAAAAACGTTCTTTGATCTTTGCATGTGCAGGTTGAGCGTGAAGACGGTCATGGTCGTTGATGAGGAAGGTCGGGACTAGGATGGAGAAATCCAAGGTTCAGGTGGTCGTGGATGCCACAAGATGATCTTGCTTACGCTGGGGCACATAGAGATCAAAGGGGATGCATGTTACATGGTTGAAGCTCTAGGAGGTGTCGTCCTGAAGATTTCTAAGCGTGAGGATGTTTGGAATGTGCTCTTAAAAACGGAAGGTTTATAGATTTTGACAAACCCGTGATTTGGGGGGTTTTGGGTCCCTTGATTTTCAGAAGAGATAAGATTGTGTGTCCATGTTGATAAGAACACGGTTTATGTCCCTAGCATATAAAAGCCGGAAGAGGTTAAGTGTTACACGAGGTGGTTGGCGGCGGCGGCTTCCAGTAGAGAGTTTTGGGTGTTTTCATGCTAGGGTTTGAGGGGTGTCGTCAGAGCACTTTCTAGCCACATAACATGATTGAGCAATAATAGATCAGATCTATTCCAAGAAAGATTAGTCATCTCTGCTAGAGTGTGATTCTGGAGTGTTCGACTTGTTCCTGTTTATCGTTTTCTGCATGTTCTTCTGTCTTCGACCAACGTTTGTGTTGATCAGTCTTCGACTTGTTCTTGTTCCGAGCGGTGGTCGGAACTCCCATTGATCAGGTCGTTTTCATCGTCTTCGACGACGAGCTGAGTTGTTCTCCCGATTGTCGATAATAGCTTTGACTTGCGGAACATATCAGAGCCGATCCGACGACTACTACGAGGAGTCAAACTCGTACGAGTATGTTGTATTCGGTTGTCGGTTGAATCCAACACAGATCTTCTTCGGTAAGTCGAAAAGAAGGCACTACAATCATTCACTCTCTCTCTAATTGTCGTATCCGATCCTACGTAAACATACGATTGACTGTAGCCATTACGTCATAGGCACATCCGTATTTTGTCTCTTAAAGTGAATGTGATAAAAAACGGTCAATTTGCATCTAAAAAACTTATTCTTTGCTTCGTCCATAGGTCACAATCCATAGGTCACATGTGTATACACTGTACAGTGTGATACCAGTATTAGTTCCCTTTTAAACACCTATGGATTGACTAGGTCACAATCCATAGGTCACAGTATTCGTCCATAGGTCACTATCCATAGGTCACTGTATCAAATTCGTAAGTCTTAACCCTAGGAAGGAGGACAACAGCTAGTTAGAATATATATATATATATCTCTCTCTCAGCCAAACAGTTCCCTTTAATTTGAAGAATCATTTCTCCTCTGTCTATCGCCATCTGTATGAATGAGTGAAAACTTGCAGACGAATTATCAGCCCTCTCGTCACCATCAAGATAGGAATTTGGCCACAGTTTAGCTAAGCTAATGTCATGAAAACTGGAATAACATATTTTGATTTCACAACAATGGAAAAGAAGGAAAATATGTACATATATAGATGCATAAATTTTGATTTTCGACGAAAGGAAGTTCCAATTTGGTACTCCCAACTTTCTTCATTTTAGCACCTAAACTTTTCCTTGCGTCGGGTCCACACACTGACAGATGAGATGACTAGTTTGACACATAGATGTCTCACGGCACTGTCCTTCAATTGCCTTGCCTTTGTGATCTTGTCTGTGCAATGCATTAGGACATGCTTTTTTCTTCTTGTTGCCCTGGAAAGCTGGGAAGAAACCAAAGTCCATGGAATCCCGAGCTTTTCAAGGACAGAACAATCCACAGTTAACAGGAGAAAAGAAAGACTTGCATTTGGGGGAGAAGGGGGTGTTGGATGAGGATGGATTTTGGAACATTTTGATGCAGCAACAAATTAAGTGGGAACAGAATAGATACGATCAACACTCGCTAGATTTTCGACCACTTTTGCTGGGTTTCTTGGTCATTGTTTAGTAGGGGGTGGCTAACCTTGAATCTTTTTTAGTTGCATGGCACATATAATTAGGCTGTGTGTTGCAAAGAACTATATCTTTCTCGTGTGATCTTTACATGTTTCTGCCTTGACATCCCCATTTTATGAGCTTTAGTTTAACCAAACTAAGTTATATAGTTTTTTTTCTTCAATTTCTTTTGGTAAAATTATCTCATATTTAAAGCATGAAACGTTGATTACCAAATACATCAATTATCTATGTTTCTGTCGGACTCGGATTTTCTTAATCTAGAATCCTCTGTGATTAGCTTGCGCTACTCCCTGAATCAGTAGGTAGCACTCACAATTTACATCACTGGGTCATTTCATACATCGCGGAAAATGCCAAGCATAATATTACAACCACAGGTTTAATTAGACCGCGTCGGGTCGAGTTTACAAAAGAGGGCCGATTAGGCCAAATAAGTTCATTACATCAAGTACAGACAATAAGCGCGGAAGCAAAAGGGGCAGGGTGCAACACCTCACAGGCGAGCGACTACGGTGACCTAAGTGCAACCGATATTGACCAAAGAGTTGTGATGGTTGTATTATGAACTGACGGCAACATTTAATTGGGTGCCAATGTTGTGGTGGTTGTAGATCTCCACCGGTGAAAAATGATTTATGTCCTCGTAAAAAAAGGATTTATGTGAATACTCTTCATTTAATTGAAAACAACAAGTTCTTATCCTCGAAAATGGGATGAGAAGGAGATCTTTTTCTGAAGTAGAAGGACGGCATTTTCTAGTTTTCTTGATCAAGCTGAGGAACAGGTACCAAGAAAAAGGAATTGGAGGATAGAACTGCAGAACAACTAGACAACATTTCTAATATTTCCGTGGGCAAAATCTATCTCTGATGCTTAACTTTAGCAATCTTCAATTCCCAATTGCATAGCAAATGTATTTAGAAAAATCCAACTCCAGCTTATTGTCTATACCGTAATACAGCATGCTTGATATATGAATTTTTTTGAAAAATTAAAATTTAACTCCGAAGCTAAGATTGACTTATATATAAACAAATTTGGGCAGGAGCCTGGAGAAACGTCAACATTCAAAAGAGCCTCTTTCTTTACATTATACAGTATGGAACCTTGCAACCATAGGCACATAAACAATGTCACTGGACTACTTAATTATGGATGTGTCACCACTACTAGCTTAAAACTTAAAAATATTAGCAATTTGTAGTAGGAGAATATAGGTTGTTAGTGTTGGATGATAGTATAACGCGATACTACAATGATTCTAGAATTAGTTTAATTTACTTTGATAACTATTCGGATAGCGACATGCGATCAACAATAGTAATTGAGTTACAGTAATAGGCAAATAGATAATCTCAACACTGTGTGGTGCCCTGCTCATCATGGCAGGTACATTCCTGAGTATATATGGTTTGAGCAGAGGACTGTGGACCTGTAATTTGTCTTTCACAGATTGTCGTTTTAAGATCATGGAATATATATGGTTCAACAGGATCAACATCAGCAGGAAGACCGAAACTAACAATCTCACTTAGCTTCTTCAAGAAAATATATACTAGATTGCCTAGTACACTTGCTCCCACCATTAGTATTTTTTTTTATAAAAAAAACTTCTGCATGGTTGCATCCACCTAGATATGCTTCAAAGTGCAATCTCATAAAATTGAGTGGGACCTGGCTGAGGATGTTGAACAAAAAGATGAAGAAACATAGGGTGGTTTTGGTAATTCTCCTTTGCTTACTAGTCAATGGGATAAGGAAGCGGTCTCTTTAAACAATTTGAAGGCTCAAATTCCCATCATTTCAGCTCAACACTCTCTATACTCACACCTAATGCTCAACTAGTCCTTCCAACAAAATCTTATGCTCAAAGATATCAGGGCCCATGTATGTCTTGAGATTTAAAAGATCTACTAGTCGGCTAATTAAGTAGGATAAAACCCTAACAGAAAACTTTCGGTGCTCCAAAGGTATTTCCAATCGTTGGATCGCTCGTAGACGGCTCAGATAAAGAGAATCTACGAGATGTTCTGGATTGCTAATCCGGGTCTCGACATAGACTCCTTCAATGGACAAATATATTGAAACAGATACTCTTGAGGTCATAGACTATCGGACTCCGGGCTTGGAATACCCGAAACCCTCGTGTGTGTGTACCGTACTAGTTCCATGATCAGTGGCTAGTACACACATCTACAACATTAATAATCACATCCATCCATACATACATACATACAAAATGAAACAAATATGGTACATAACTTAAGCGGTTACAAAGTTTACATTACAAGGGCTGACCGGCCAAATAAAAGCTCAAGCATCAGAAGCAGCGAATGAAACAGCGGAAACATAGTAAGTCCAAAAGTCAAGTGATACGTCCATACAAATCCTCAGGCAACCAACAAGAAACAAGTCTAAGAAAGACCCATCACTGAACCCTCTGGTATCAGGTGCAAAGAACGCATCGTCCGACGTAGGCTCATCTTCTAACTCTGAACAACAATTTAAGTAAGACTGAATACATTACGTACTCAGCAAGACTTGTCGTATATTACAATTGGCAATGTATATATATATATATATATTGTGGATATCGTGAGGATATGTGCACGATCTCAGGATGATGAGTCAATTGGCAATGGCTTTGTTGGTTTGCAAAATCTCGCGTTTTCGGGTTTGCTCCAAGGTCGCCGGACCACAAAGTGGTCGACCATAGTGTTGGCGGTCGACCGCGTGGAGAGGTACGACCGGCCGTGGTGGCCGGTCCGACCGATATGTTGAAAAGTGGTTTTTGGAGCTAAGCCAAAAATAGGTTGTGCAGGCAAGTGAGGGGAGTCTCCTAGATGTGGTCACATCATTTTTGGAGCTCCCAGTCAAAAGTTCTATTCAGTTGAAGTTTCCAGAAGGTTTCGGATTTTCACGATGGAATTTTGGCTAAGTCTTTTCGGGCGGTCCGACCGCCGTTGTGGAATCGGTCCGACCGGCCTGAAATCGGTCGGACCGGCCTTGTGGGGCGGTCAGACCGCCGATGACTTAGAGGTTAGCCAAGTTTGCATTGTTGAGTTTTGTTTGTGATTAAAGTATGGAGTTCAATGCTTTATTGGTGCATATTGCATTGTGGAACTAACGTGGGTCAAGTTGTGAAGAACTTGTTCCCGAAAATAGTTTGTTTGTCTATTGCTGTGCAGGTGGCTTGCAGGTCAACAACGTCAACGGTGAGGTGGATCAGGACTACGCTTGGAGAGCTGAGGTCCAGAACGATCGTGGATACCGGGTGATGTCGTGTGACTCAAGCATGGTGCAGAATGGGCAAGATGGATCGAACGGGTAGTTCGGTACAGCTGGTTGGATCAGGCGGTGCGGAAGTCGGTGCGAGTCTCTGGGAGGTTCCGATGGGATTCAGACAGAAGAGACTTGACGACAGGATGAGAGTCGCTGATCAACCTACACGTGGTGAAGCAGGCGATTGCTTCAATAGTTATGTTTGTGTGGGTCCCATGTGTGAGTGGGTCCCAAAAATGAAACCCTAAGCCTCTCTTATAAATAGAAAGGGGGAGATGTAAAATCCCTTGAAGCATTCATTTGAGCCTCACTTGCTTTTTCTAGGGTTAGGAGAGGAGAGGAGAGGAGAGGTTAGGGTTTGGAGATTGTGTGTGCTCCTTGTGTGAGCTCTTGTCCTCCTAGAGGGAGTGGCTTTGTAAGCATCTTGTGAGATCAATCAATCTTGTGATGCTTGCTTGAGAGATCATTTGTTCCCCTTTGTGTTCTTCTCTCTTTTGGATGAATTTGGTGCTTCCTTGATTCAAGTGTTTAAGTTTGGTCTCTTGACCCATTGTGTCTTGCTTTGATGTGTGGGAATACTCCTAGAATCATCTAGATCATCAACCCCCACTAGCAAGTCTTGAATCAAAGATTTTCATATTTCTAGGGTTTGTGCACTTCTTTGGTAAAACCTTAAGAGATCGATTCTACGCAGTGGATCTGAAGGATCATCGCTAGAAATAGGTCTCTAATATCCTTAGGGAAGTGTGTTCGAAATTTGGTCAAGTTTCATTGGTTGAATCAAAAGTTGGATCAAATTTCGTTTTGGATTTGGGTATTGTTTTTCAGTACTGGACAAAATCGGTCTGACGGATTTCTATACGGCGGTCCGACCGCCAGCATTCAGACCGCCAGTTGAAGGCCGGTCGAACCGTTTTCAAACCGGTCAGACCGCCCTTGGTAGCCGGTCAGACCGCCTGTGCCCAGATCAGCCCTTTGAGATTAAGTCTCCACTTTTGTGTCGTGTGGTTGTCGGGTATCGAATTGACAAGGCTTCCACTTGTGTATGCTTCGATCTTCTTAGCTTTTATAGCTAAAGGAGTAAAGTTCGTGTTGAATTTGATTTAGGCGAGAAAGTTGAGAAAGCGCCTATTCACCCCCCCTTAGTCGCCTTTACGGTCCTACATATATATATATATATATATATATATATATATATATATATATATATATATATATGTGTGTGTGTGTGTGCCATGGCTAACAAGGGATGATGCTCTATGCAACAAGTTATTTTCAGTATTAAGCAAGTTTTATTTGCAATATCAATACATACTACTTTGCAACGGGAATTTAAAGAGAAGCTAGATAAATATTGAACGACAAGTAAGTACTTGAATATCACAACCCTCCTCGGCTGCGATCAACATCTTATTTGCAGCCATGGACATGGCGCTCAACTCAAATATCAACAACAAAGTCGTTCCCTCATTTTCCAACAAGAAACGATTTAGCAAAAACCAAGACTATACCCAATGGACCGCACCAAGCACGCTCATGACCGCGAGAACATATATTTAAATAGATTTACACTCTACAGAGGTGTACAACTTTACACACAACACACGAATTCTCTAATTTGTTTGGCATCCGTCGATACCATCGCTCACTATCCTTTGGTAAGCAGTCTAGAGCACGCATCGAAGCCTTTACATCATCTAGTCCTAACCTTGCACTAGACCAGCGAATGAACACCCTCACTTTACCCAAGTACACCCCCCGTATCAGTGAGGTATTCACCGTTATGTCGGCAAGCTTCGTTCTCGACACCGTGGTGAAGAGATCCTCTTCGAACATGCCTATACTGGTCATACTCGCACTAGTATAGCCTACCAACGTGCAAGGTTAGTTTTCAATAACTTAATTAGCTAAGGTCGTCTCATACCGGTACATGTGGTTGTACGCTTAGGCTTTAGATTGAGAGCACCGGCGTTTGGTCCTTAATTGACTCGGGTAAGGATCTCCTCCTATTTACTTGTGAGATACACCTCTTACAATCCTCATATTATAATATAACTCACCTTTCGTCACAAACTAAGTTTTTCATTTTTTAAATACAAAATAACATCGGTAAATCCCTCTGGACCATCATTTCAAAATATCCCAAACTCATATTCAACATGTCATCCATTTTTCCCATTTTAGTAAAGACTAAAGCTCGGCTAAGCATTTATGCTATATTCGCATTCGAAAAACCCAATTCGACATCATTCATTAATAAAACCATACCCTAGTGGCTACAACAATAAGTACATCAATATTTCAAGGAGGATCATGCATTGAATAGGAATATAACTACAGTTATCCCTAATTATAGCAATTTTAAGCAAACATACACGCATGCATAGTAGATTTTACAAAAAGAAGCACAATAATTAAAATAGTAGGATCGACATGGTCAAAGGGGGTGCTTGCCTTGCTCTGGTTGGTCTGAATACGAGGATGGAGTATCGTTGTAAAATTCACTCGAACAATCGACGTCTAATCAAAAGAGCAGGAAGCAAATTAAATAAAGAAAAATAATTTCAATAGCAATAAAATCCAAATCTTTTTGAATATTCAGGTAGAGAATGATTTTAGATGAATTTTGGAAAAAATATTCATTCAATTTGGAGTTTGTATGCAAAAGTTATTAACGTTTTAATATTCTTCGGTTTGAAAATTCCATAAATTAAGAAAAGGATGACGTCGAAAGCGTATTTTCTGAGGTTTATGCTTTCCAACAGTGAAAGTGTATTTTCCTCTGAGTTCTACCGAGGTTTAAGCTTTCTACTAGAGGAAGTGCATTTTCCTCCGAATTGAAAATGACTTTTCTCCTTTTTTCCTGATTTTTATTTAACTTACCTGTGGGACCTACTTGTTAGTGACTCATATGCTAACTATGTTTTAAATTAGATTTCTATTAACTTTTTCTACCGGTCCCACTTGTCATAGAATCAAGACTTTTTAAGCTCTGTTAATTAGCGCTAAACTTCTCCTAATCACCTGGGCCCATTAGTAGAGAGAGAGAGAGAAGTGCAGTATAGTTGTGCCGGCCGAGTGCCATGGCGAGCACGCCGACAGCGAGGCAGGCACAAAGAGGCTCGGGGGGATGGGCAAAATGGGTTCCCCTCTTGACGGTGATCCCACCGAGTGGTGGCGGGGGCCAGAGAGATGGTCGGAGATGGTGCTACACCGGCGAGAAGCAGCGAGGTGCCTCAGGTCCGACAAGGTTTTCACGCCTGGAGGAAATTGGCAATGAAGGGTGGTGCACATTGTCTCTAGGGGATAACTACGATGCTATAGGCAGTGGCTCGGGGACTAATGGTCACTGGAGTGGCGGCGGTGCCATGGGAGGCCACGATGAAGTCTATGCTATGCTAGCTAATTTACCGATCTAACGCGCACAGAAGCACTAGGGACTACTTGGAGCTCAACAAGGGTGTAGATGACGTTAGGGGATGGCCGAACAAGCATGTCGACGTTGATTAGCGGTGGCGCAGAGGTGACTCACGATGTTGGTGCGTTATGGCATTGGAGATGCTTCAAGAAGTAGTGCATTAGATCCCTGAGGTCCTAAGGATGATGCAGGAGTGAGGAATTGAACAGGGACTCACCGTAGTGATGGCAAACATAAAAGGAATCAGCGGTGATTCCTTGAGCTTGGGTCCATATTGAGAAAGGAAGAAGCATTAATAGAGTATGGAACGTGATATGACATGGTTAGATGCGGTTCAAGCTCACCAGAGCGTCCGAAATGCGAAGGCCCGAAACAGGGTGTGCGTCGGAGGTGAAGAAGTTGGCGGCGCTATCACGCTATGGGATTTTCAGAGCTACATCAAGCAAAGACGAAGTATCAGTGAGGTAAGGAACGCATGGTGATGCCAGCTGGCGAGGGCAAGGAAACTCACTAGAGCAAATGGTGGTGTAAGGATTGCTCATCGACGTCGAGAACAACGCTCTCGTTCCCAACGAAGCAAAGCACTAAATGCTTTGATTATGTGCAAGAAGCAAGAATGACGAGCTGAGGAGCTCGTGACACGATGAGGGTCTTAAATGGGGCCGAGAATGGCACGAGAGGAGCGTCGAGAAAATAGCACCGTGAACGGTTTTCTTGCGCTGAGCTTCTGTCTCGTCGCCCCCGCAAGATAATGGCGCGTCGACGGGGCAGCTAACATGGGCGAAGGCTGGCGAAGGTGACTGGGGTAGTTGGGGCACAAAACTATGGCCGACGGTCGCGTTCTGTGGGCGAGCGACGGAGCAAGTGAGGCACGAGGTGGAAGACACCACCTCACGAGCAGGCCCAGGATGTCAGTGAGAGGGTGAGAGCGAGGCTGGTGTGGGCTGGAGTGGGTGCAAACGAAATTGGGCCGATGCATATGTGGCCCATTTGCCCACCGGGAAATTTGATTTGGCTTTTGAATTTTCCAAAACTGGTTGACAGTTTCCCTAAAATTTTGTACTTAGCAAACAGGGTCAAAAATTTATGAATTTTTTTACAAGGGTTCTTTAAACAATATGTTTTCTTCTGTAAATGTTTCAAGATTTTATTTGCTTTGTGTGTTTTTTTAATTCTTCTAAGTTGTTGTTTGCATGTAAATTCACTATTTGATTTATGCAATCAATTCAGAAATCATGCAAAATAGTTTTCACACATAACATGATCAAAATCATTTCCCCACTTCTTTTCCTTATATATTTTTTTTTCAAAAATTAGGATTTTTGGGATGTTACATAGACAAATATAGTGAAACAGGGGAGTAATTAACAAGTGAGACACATATGGTGTGATCCAGTTGTTTGGCATTTCTGTTCCTTACTCCTATACTACATGTTGCCATGCATCTAGAATTCTAGATGAATTGACTTCAATAATTGATTGCCAATGTTGTGCTTGTAGATTTCCAACGGTAGTGTGGATCTAGGATTGAAATTTAGGTTAGATGGAATAGGCGGTGGATCATGAGTAATATCCTAAGTTACCCCGATACACGCTACTGGTATGGTGATACGAATATGTCAATATGGCGATACGAATTCATCGATATGGTGATATGATGTTTCTTAAAAATAAGGATACATTGATTCAACGAGTATATATGTATTTACAAATAGATGAGCCAACTGTCGGTACCAGCCCTTAAGCGTCAAACTACCAAAACTACAATGTCGTTCTCTTTTGTTTAAACAAGAGATAAATTTGCCACAATCAAACTACCTTAACCAAAACCAATATAGGAGTATGACTACAAGAAACTTGAATTTGCATAGGACTAGAGCAATAGCACACTCTTCGTGTAAAGAAATTGTCTTTCATTTGGTTAACTAAAATTGGGTTAACTCAAATTCTGAGAGTCGTGATCATCAGTTTAATTAACCTCAACAGAGAAGAACCAACTATTAAACTAACCACGAGAAGAAAGCTCGCACCCTACGCCCCATTACCCTAGTCTTGTAGCCACTCTCGCACCCCGCAACACAATGCACGCGCGACGCACCCTCTCCATCGCTCTTCACTGTCGCCACAGCGGTGCTACCGTGCGCCGCCTCAGACCTCCCTCACTTGAGTCGCTTCCCTATGATTAGGGAGAGGGGAGTCACTCCTACACCCTGCTCTGTGCTCTCACTTAAGCGGTGGGCATGGGCTGTGTAATATTTCATTTATTTAAAGAGAATATAAGGAGATTGAGAGATTCCTTATTTGCCTCGCCAAGAAACGAGACAGAATCTGTAATCATCTTGCAACGTAATTTTCGCAACTAGAAGGGCTTCGAATGAAAAACCTTGTAACTACAAAGTTGTAGATCTCTTTCCATAGTCCAATTTAGAAGTGTTCATTGACCTAGTTTGGATATGGGGCCCGCAAGTCAGGCTGTATAGAGAATCAGGGTTCGTAACTGAGTCAACTTCCAAAGCAAACTTCGCAATGAATACGGTGTTTTCAGAAAAGCTCCACAAATAAAAATGTGAAGTACTATGAGTGAGCTAAACGAAAAAAAAAACTCACTCAATTTTGAGTTCGGGAGAGAAAGTTATGATCTTTGAAAGGTTCGCTGCACAGAAGGAAAGCAAAAAACCAACTTGAATTCAAAGTGTACTCCGAATCAAATTCAATGTTGGTTGTTTCCATCCATACCATGTCCAAGCCACGACCCTCCTGCCTCTTGGCCTTTAAATAGGACCCCAGGGGTGCCCCCTATGCTCCTCTTCCTCTGGCCGCCACCCCCTATCACTGCCCATGCCACGCTGCGCCGCGCCGCCGTGCTACCTAGGTGGCTGCTACAACGGGGAAGAGGAAGGCCAGCAAGGAGGAGGGAAAGAAGGAGAAGAAGAAGAAAAAGAAGAGGAAGAGAGGAAAATTATGGGGTTTCTATGATCCATCATGTTCATCAAGGGTAAACCCTATTCATCCTTAGGATTTGCCATGGTTTAGTCATTGTTAAGGTCGTAGATCGTTTTGCTTAGGGTAAGATTGTTTTTCAGCATGCCCTAGTTCGTCGAGCTTAGATGCATAACCTTGCAGGGGGATTCGGGGTATTTATGCTCGGATTAAGAGGTTGGTCCAATTAGAGAAAAGTTAGATAATCTCGTTAACTTTCTAAGAAGGATTGGATCATTAGAATCAGAGTTTCTAATGAAATGTGATGGCCTCAGAAAGGCCACTATCCAAAATTTGGATGTTGCTAGCAGATATTGTGAAGATGAGCCAATTTCATCTAGTAGATAGCAAAATTAAGATATGGTGATAACTTAAATAAGTTAGAAAATTTTGCCTAGTTTTCAGAACTAGTATTTTTCTTATATTTTTAAGTTTTAGAATTAAAGATATAAAATTATGAATTGGATTGTCCCGATAGATTCTGGGACGATCTTCGTGGAAGGAAACGGGGTACGGTAGAATTAGAAGTTTGTCATAACTAGGAAGTTGTAGGATTTTTCATGAGTATTCCATAAAGTAGTGGATCTCGAGATTTGAATTTCAGATGTATAAGTTAGAGCCATTTTACTACTAGGACAACAGGTAGTGCGTCTAGTAGTTTTGGGTTAATTGGGTTGGTTTGTCATAGACGTGCGATGGCGATAAGTGTAAAGTGTGAGTTCTATGATGTTGTGATTTTGAGTTGTGTCTTGAAATATTTGTTCTGGGAGTGTGGTCTCTAGTGCCATGTCGTTGCTTCGCTATCCAGCTCTAAGGGGATAAAGAGGCAAGTGCATGGCAGACAATGATCGATGGTGGATTGTTGTATTATTTACCACTCATTACCATTATATTATTTCATTTTATCTTATTTAATTGCAAACAATATGAGTGATCATGATATTAATTGTTTTGATGAATTCAAGAAGGTTGGATGACAGTATTATTGATGAACTTATGTTAAATTGAACATTCATAAGCATCATTGCATGAAGAGAAGGTGGTCATGGTGATCACATGTCTACCTTATTGGTAGAGTATCCACGGGAGTGGAGGAGGTCCCCAATCCTTTTGGAGTACGGGCTTGAGAGTGAATATTATCGCGAGTGCTCACTCATGCTATACCGATATACGCGAAAAGAGTTGCATGTGGACATATAGTGTAGAGATACCTCACATTTAAGGAAAAGGGAATTTGATGATTGAGTATGAGAATAAAGAAAAGAAAATGGTTGATATTGATGTTGGTATCATTTGCAGTTGATTAATCATTGTTTATTATTACGCTTGCTGAGTCGTGGACCCACTCTTGCTCTATTGTTGCTTTTAGGTGACTGTTGATGACATTGCACGTGGGAAGGGCTAGCGCACTTGGAACCACGTCGTACATTCAAATACTTGAAAGATTGGCCATGAGACACTTTATTAGCATGATGATTTATAATTAAGATTTGATATTATTGCTTAGTCTTAGTTGATATGTTAGAGTTGTTTATTTCTTCAATAGACTTGATTCGATTGGTTTTGTTTTGATCTTGGTTTATTATCTTGCCATGCTTCCTATGAATTAATCATCTATGGTTGTCATATCATTATGCTTGTGTTAGTGTGACCCGTGGACGGGTTTTATCATTGATATATTTGTTGTAATTTACTGTTAATTGATGTTAAAATTGATAGTGTAGTTTAGTGACATTTCCGGGCTTAGTGTTTGGCCGGGTTGTTACAGGCTAGTGGGTGGGCCCTACTCAATCCTCACACACGCGCCAAGCACCCAAGGTGCTCGCACTCCAGGCCCACCAGCCGCTGCGTGTCTTGGCTTCTTCCTCATCGAGACCAAGGCACCGAGCAACCTTCCACAGATCAAGGCCATGAAGACGAGAGACAAGAGGAGAGGGGGGGTACCGGCATCGCGGGCTACCTTGGGCGACCGCCTATGCTTGCCCGATTGCTGGTCCGCCCCTGGACCAGTTGTGAAAAAGATTTTTTGTGAATACTCTTTGTTTCATTGAAAACAACAACAATCTCTCATCCCCCAAAATGGGATGAGAAGGTTACCCTTTCCTTTTCCTGAAGTAGAAGGACGGCCTTTTCTTGTTCAAGCTGAGGAGCAAGTACCAAGAAAGGATAATTGTTGAGGAGTTAATGGATAGAATTTTGCTAACAGCAACCTTTCCGATATTGCAGTCGGCAAAATCCATCTCTGATGCTTAACTTTAGCAATCTTCAATTCCCAATTGAATTTAGAAAAATCCAACTCCAGCTTATTGTCTATACCGTAATACAGCATGCTTTATATATGGATTTTTTTGCAAAAAAAAAAAAAAGAAGGAGAAGAAGAACTCTGAAGCAAAGATTGACATATATAAACAAATTTTGGCAGGAGCCTGGAGAAAAGTCAGCATTCAAATTTCAAAAGTGCCTGTTTGTTAGAATTACACAGTACGGAACCTTGCAACCATAGGCATAAACAATGTCACTATATACTACCTAATTATGGATGTGTTACCTTTACTGGCTAAAAACTTAAAATATCAGCAATTTGTAGCATGAGAATAAAGGTCGTTAGTGTTGGACGCAACTACAACGAAATACCACAATGATTCTAGAATTAGTTTAATTTACTTTGATAACTATTCGGATAGCAACATGCAATTAACAATAGTAACATGCATGACAGGTATATTTTGGCAGGTTTAACACACAGACTAGGACTGTGGACCTGTTATTTGTCTTCCACAAATTATCGTTTTAAGATCATGGAATTTATGGTTCATAGATCAACATCAGCAGGATGACAGATGACTTAAACTAACAATCTCACGTAGTTTCCTAGATTACCTAGTACACTTGCTCGAACCATTTGTGTCAAAAATAATAATTATTATTTTGCATGGTTGCATCCACGTAGATATGCTTCAAAGTGCAATCTCATAAAATCGACCTGGATGAGTATGTTGAACAAAAAGGTGAAGAAACATGGGTGGTTTTGGTAATTCTCCCTTGCTTGTTAGTCAATGGGGGAAGGAAGCACAGTCTCCTCAAACAAATTTAAGCCTCAAATTCCCATCATTTAGTTCAACATTCTCTATACTAACACCTAATGGTCAACTAGCTCTTCCAACAAAATCTTATGCCCAAAGATAGCACGGCCCATGTATTTGTCATGACATTGAGAAGTATAGGATTTCGGAGAATAATTGTGTGTTCATTGGGATTCCTACACCCTTTATTTATAGTGACAAGTATTATAGTTCGACCCGCATACGACTTGGACTCCTACCTAAGCTCTAGACTCTTACCTAATCTCTAATATCTTCAGTACCCCCTCAAGATGGGCATGAGATAATAATCATGGTCATCTTGTTACATATTGTAATACCATTACTAGAATATGCCAAAACCTACTATCTATCGACTCCATGACTAATACCATAAAAAAGTTGTTCATCACCAATACTACCAGGGACATCACCATATCGATCTCCACCATCTACGAGCTTTCCGACCCCAACCTCATCTTCCTCTGCCATCATGCCCCCAGCCACCTCCAGCCTCCACCACTCTACCCACACACCCCCGGTCTCGGCCTCCACCACCTCTACCTTTGTCACAGACCATTACGCCTGACTCTAGTCTCAATCCTCTTTTAGACATCTCTAGCAACACTATCTCCATCACCGCCGCTCGACATAGCCTCCACTGAAGCTACCACCAGCTCTTGTTTCATCCTTCACCATCGTCGAGCTCATCTCTGTCATCCAACACTTACCACCACAAACACATCCCCAACCAGTACCAACACCAACTCCGGTGAGCACCTTCGCTACACACTCCAACGCCAACACCACCTTTGAGACCGCCACCAATTCCATCATTAGCACAACCACCAAAGCACCACCTCAACAATCTTCTCCCGCTGTCTTTCATGCCTTTTGTTGTAACCTTCGATACTATTACCACCAAGCAACACAGCAGCTAGAACTCTTAGCAAATACACCACCCTCTCTCTCCTTTCCCCAACACGGCACACGAAGCCACACCAGATCCTCTACCGATCTGGATCCACAACAGATCCCTCTCAACCACACCGGATCCTCCACCGATCTGGATCCACACCAGATCCCCCTCAACCACACCAGATCCTCCTAAAAAATTAATCTTCCACACCGACACCACATCGGATCCTCCAAACCAGATCCTCCACACCGGATCTCCCCAACATTACCACACCGGATGAGCCCGTAAGCACACCACCCGAGCCCAACCACCAACTGATTCCACACAAAGATTCCAGCCACACCAGATCGCCAGATCCCCCTTCTTTCTTTTTTCCTTTTCTTCTCTTTTCTTGTTTCCTTTATTTTTCTTTTTCTTCTCTTTCCCTTTTTTCTCTTCTTCCCACACACTCTGCCTCTCCATCTTCCTCCTTTCTTCCCTCTTCCTCTCACCTCCCTTCGCCTAAGCCAGTCATCTTCCTCCTTTCTTCCCTCTTCCTCTCACCTCCCTTCGCCTAAGCCAACCATCTTCCTCCTTTCTTCCTCCTCCCTTGATTCCTCTCCTGGACTTCCTCTATCCCCGAGAGCATCCTCCTCTACTCATCTTCTGAAGAATATAGACATGTCATTATGAGTTAATGGAGTATTTTGGTGATTAATGATAAATCTATATGTGAGACTATGTAACATCCCAAAAATTTGGTCTGTTTTAAAGTTTTAAAAGAAAAATAACCATTTGAATTTTTCTGCTCAAGTTAAAGCTTAATTTGAAGTTTCAGAGATCAAGAACAATTTAACATGATTAATTCCAACATCAACTATTATCAAAATTATTTTATTTGGGTTCTATGGCCTTAGATATATTTTCTAGAATTTTTTTGAGTTCATCTGCTATTTTCTATTTGCCATTTGGAGTTTCAGCATTTTCTAAAAAGAAAAACCTATTATTTTTCCCGAATAAGAATAGTCAAGCCCATCACTGCTCCAGATCGCCCACTCCTTCGCCCGCTTCCTCCCTGACTCGCTCGCGCCTCAAGGCCGCTCTCTCCCTCTACCGTGTGGGACCGCCAAAGCCAGCACCGCACCCCGCCTTCTCCCATTGTCGGTGGGCCCCCCACCAAGCGTGTCATCGTTTTCAACTCGACTCCTGAGTCCGATGCCGCACGCCGCTGCCGCCGTCGTCTCCGAGTTGGATTCCCCTCTCCCGGTGCTATAAAAGGCCACCCAACCCCTCTATTCTCTTCGCCTCTCCTCCCTCTCCAAAATCCCTAAGGTGCCGCACCGCTCTCCTTCCGGTGCCGCATTGTCGCCGGCAATCTTCTCGAACCTCCTTCGCCGCCGTCTTTCGCCGCCGTCCAACCTCCGCCGGCGGCGACCGATGCCATCGGAATCACAATAGCTCTAGCTACCCGGCAGCCTCGCTTCGCCCGCCGGTGCTTCTCGCCGCTGCCGCCTCGTCGGCAACGCCTCGCCACCGCCGCCATTGTCGCCGCCACCGGTGAGCCGTCGTCGCCGACCCACCCACCACCCTCCTCGCCGCCACTTCCCGGCTTCCGTTTTGCTATTCCGCCATCGTCTGCCTCGCCACGGCAAGGTCCTCGGCCGAAGCTTTCCTCTGCTTTGGTGTGCGGTCGGGCCACCAGTACCACCTCGTAAGTCGGTCCCTGTGGCGCCTCGTCGATTCCCTGTTGGCTGCCACGTGGTACACCCGAACCCCCTCCCGAGCCAAACCTCCTTGGACTCAATCCACGGTGCACCTAGTCATGTCCAAGTGGGACCCACCTTCGGTTGATTTTAATTCCAAATAAATATCCGCCGACGCCACCGACGTCATAAGTCGATTTTCCCATTGAAAAATAAATCGGGAAATTAAATTAAAATCCAAATTAGGGTTTTAATTTATTTTCAATCTTCCAAAGCCCATATCTTTTGCATCCGAACTCCGATTGAGCCCATTCAAATTTGTAAATTCATCTAAATTCGAGATCTATTTATTTATGATTTTTATTTAATTTTTGGAGTTGGTTTTTCTCTGTTTGATATTTATTTGTTCTATTTGCTTATTTTGCGAGTAGATGTTGCTACTTTGGGAAATTTTGAACAAGGAGAAGTACCCCAAGATCAAGATCAATCCCAGGATTTATTCCAAGGCAAGCCGTAGTCCTTTGATCATATTGATCCTATGATTTCAAAAGTATATTGTTTTATACAATTGCATGCTATCTTTATATCAACTGTTTTGGGTTTAGTTATTACCTGTTGTCATTATGCCTCCATTGAACATTTGAATACCATGAATCCTTTGTCACCCTAGCTTGGATAATTTTAGTTGGACATATTTGTATCACCAACATGGGTATCATATTAGTGCTTAGTCAAGCCTAGTCTCGATGGGTTCATCATCACATGTGTCATAATGATTAATCTTGACTTAACGATATATGGAATTGTGGTGGTTAGCCACTGTTGTTAAAACTTGTGTACCATGACAGGGGATGTCATTGGTTTCTTCTAAACAAAATGGTTTTCACTCAGGCGAGTGGATGGTGGATTGAGGGTGTGGATTTAACACGTTGTGGGTTTGTGGAAAGATCGCCTGAGTAACTCGTCAAGGACTTAATCTTGTGCGCCATTGAACTGAGCCTTAACCGTACAACCACATGTCCTGTATGGGCGGGACCTGGCTGATTAATTAGCAATATCTTATTTCTGGTTCTGTCTTGGATGAGTGAGTTACGGGGTACGTACTCACTATGGCGCAAGAGGGGGGCCCTGTCTGGTCGGATGGAGACATTCAGTGTTGAAACCTTAGCGAGCAGAACTGGGTTAAGAAGGAGCTTTGTAAAGGCTTTACCACGTGCTCTAGCCTGCTTACCCAATGTAGTGAGCAGTGGTATCGACGGATGCCAAACCAACTAGAGAAGTCGTGTCTTGTGGGTCAAGCTGTACAACATCTGCAGAGTGTGTAAAACTATTCGAATAGCCGTGTCCGTGGTTATGGACATGCTCGGGGATTTCACACGGGAGATAGAGTTTCTTCTGAAATGAGTCGGAGTGTGAATGAGAAGCTCACTTGATGAATATAATGTTTGTTCGGTGAATGGGTAATTCACTTGGTGGTTTGTGTCGATGGGTGAATGGGGAGATCACTTGTCATTGGTTTGGTTGAGAAGTGAATGGTTAGTTCACTGGTTGTTTCAAAGAAATTGTTTAAGTATTTGTTATTCTTTTCAATTACGCATTTCAATCTGTTTATTGTATTTGTCATAAATGCTGTCTTCTGCAAAAGAACCATACAGCTAACCTTTGGTAAGCCTTGCATGAATACTATTTGCATACATTTCCCTACTGCCTGCTTGAGTGCTTTATGTACTCACGGCTCATGCCTTTGTTGATCAGTTGAAGAATATCAAGCTGCACAGGAGTTCTTTCAGAAGGAAACTATGAAGGTTTTGTGGATTAGGATGCGTTCTCCACTCGATTGTCTGTGGGCATGTTGATTGGCCTTTCCAAGATTCTCGTTCCGCTGCAAGAGTTTATTTGTTTCTTTAGCCCTGCGTGGCAAGTTAAGTAAACATTGACCATAAGGTCCAGTTATTATTATTTTGAGATCTTTCTAGCTAAATCGAATAAATAGATGGTATATCATCACTGTTTCTTGTGTGAGCTAGCTACTGATCTGGGACTAGTTCAGAATACACAGAGGGTTTCTGAGATGTATTTTCGGGTCCCGACAGACTAACACTTCTATTGATATACCTATCGTGTAGTCTTATTAGGATGAAAAGGTGAAAATCATGGAGGTATGCATTCAACATCATATTCTTATATATTGTTACATTCCTCGGATCCAAAATATAGGTTGAACTCCACCAAAAGTTTAACTTGAATATGTGTATATGTTTTTATTACACATTTTTTATGCACACATTTAGGGAGAGTATTGATCCATATTTCTTTATCCACATATATTGGAGATCTCTGTTTTGAAATATATCCTTTGAGTATATAAAACTTGTATAGTTCATATATTCTCATATTGCTTTATATTCAATTATTTGAAATTATGTTGTGGGACTAATGTGTGTGCTAAGATGTGTTTGAGGCTTAGTCCTGGATTTTGAATGATGACATAAAAAGGAAATGCAAAGATGATAAAAGATCGACATGGCTCAAGACAAAGGAGTCATGCATTGCATTTCAAAAAGCTTCTAGAAGAATTTAAGTGGAAATCGGTATGACCGCATTTGGTAAGCGGTACTACCGATGTGTGGTAGTACCGGAGTTTATTTCACGGAACTATCGCGTCGCAGTATGATCGCAAATCTTGAGCGGAACTACCGCATCCCGGTCAATCCAAATTTTAGTAAGAGGTACAATATTTCTAGTAAGGACCAGTTTTGGACCTCGAAGGGAAGCGGTCGTATTGCCCTATGTGATTGGAAGTACCGGAGAGTGGAACTACCGTATGATCAACGATAGTAGTACCACACCTGTCAGTAATGGCTTGTTTAGAAGCATTTATTGCAGGTATATCTTGGTAATTAATGTTAATCATTGTGGGACTAACATTTTCCATGAGTTGCATGAATATGTTATGTTCCATGGTAATGGAGACTTTAGATGACATCATGAGTTGATCATCAAGTCAAGAGAGGACCCATCATGTGTTGATGGAGGTCAAGTAAAGGATGCATCATAGGTTGATGCATGTCAAGACGATGACCTGAACTTGAAGTTAAGATGTGCGTCATCAAGCTTCACCAAGATGCTCAAGGCAAAGGTATGACTAATTAGGGTTAAGGATGCGTTTCTAATCTTTTACCGGTCTCGGTGTTTGGTTGAAAGGCTGGATTGCTAGTATAGGATTGTTGTACTATTAAGAGGGGTATTTTCTAGTAGCTTGAGTCTCATCATGTGTTGATAGCTTAATCTTGCCTGCTCTAGCTCTCCGTGGTATGATGCTATTATTTACGAATGCGTTTTGCAAATAGCCGATGCTCATGCATCTAATCTTTGTAGCATGTGACTATACTTTGCAAATGTGTTTTGCAAAAGGTTGAAGTCTATGTACCTACTCCTTGTGGCATGATCTAAGTTTGTAAATATATTTTGCAAATTTTTGGAATTCATGTATTTTCCCTTTGCATGGTCTAAGATTGCTTGTTGCTATTTCTTTGGACTTAGACCATGATAGTGGCTCTTTGGAGTTATACTTTTTAATTTGATCAAATATGTTTGAAATCAATTAAATAGGTGGGTTGTGTAGCCCTCTGAATAAGCTTTCCACATAGTCCAAGATCACTCAATTCCAACATCGGAGTCAAAAGTTATGATCTTTTTACCGAGTGTCGTCTGTGCTGAAATTGGACTACGGTAATACCGTCCGAGAAGAGAACGGTAGTACCTCCCTTTGTACCGTGGTACTACCACATAAAAAACTTTAATGGCTTGTTTTTGAGCCGTTAATGCACCCGTGCGACGATGAACAGTAGAAAATGGTAGTACCGGCCTTTGTACGGTGGTACTATCATAAATCATGATTTTTGAGGATTTCTGTTCCCAACGGTTAGTTTTTATGTGTGGGCTATAAATACCCACCTTGGCTGGTTGAAAGACAATCTTTGGCATCCCATTTCACTCACTTGAGCTAGTGTGAGTTTCTCCTATCAATTTTGCATGTGTTGCACCTTTTGAGCAAGGAGAGAGGTCTCTAATTGCATGTGTTGCATCTAGAGGTAGATTTTGTATCCACTTGAGCTTGTGCATTCGTCGCACGTTGTGAGAGTCAAGCAAGGAGCTTGGCTTATTACAATTGGTTTTGCCGACACCTTGATGGCGTGGAGGTGTCGTGGACCGGTGATCTTCTCAAGAAGCTTGTGAGAAGGCATGGCGTGTTGTGAAGGTTGGAGCTCACCTACCCGGAGCAGAAAAGAGTTATCACTAGTGGAATTGAGGTATTTGGCTTAATTCGTAGAGCCGATCCAATTAGTTTGGGCTTACCTCAACGTGGATTACAGAAGACTGGCAAGTCTCCGAACGCCACGGCAAAACGTCATTGTGTTCATTTGGTTTATTTCCCTTGTGTTTTACTTTGTGTAATTTACATTCTTAGAACTAAATTGCTTATAGTCTTTGTATATTTGCTATCATTATCAATAGTCTTATATTGTTAGTGCACTTAGTCAAGACTAGTTGATTTAGGCCTTAATTAAGCAAAACCAAATTGATTTACAATTTCGCATAAACTCGGTTTTAGCCAAAAGATTTTAAAACCGTCTATTCACCCCTCCTCTAGCCGGCCTCTTCGATCTTACATCTTCCTCTCCCCCGAGCGCCACCATGCCACTCGCCGCCACCATCGCGGCCTTCCAAGCCAGCAGCACCATCGTGCCACATCCACCACCTCCTTGCTCCTTCTCCGATCAGATCCCCCTTCGGCCACCGGATCCCGCCACCTCCACCACCTCTGTCCGGATGCCCCCTTCTCCCACACAAACTGCCGCCTCTCCGCAGGCCACCGCACCCTCGACGTGCCGTCCTCGACCTCGGCTTCCTCGCCCGCACCCGGATCTGCCCACTGGCCACCAGATCCCTTCTCCTCCTCCACCACCACCGAACCGATGCCTGGATCCACTTCTCCCGAGCTCCACCTCTCCCCTCCACTACCTTTCTATGTCATGTGGGCAGGCCCAGATTTGGGCCTCCGGCAGGGTAGGCTATAGCCCGAGGTCCACAAAAAAATACATTGCAATTTTTTTAGATACAAGCCTAACAAACTGAGTGGTTGTCGGACCCAGATTTTGCAAATCGAAATCCTCTGTGAAATCACTGTGTTATTCCTTGGATCAGTAGATAGCACTCACAGGCACATTGTTGAATCAATTCATACAAGGTGTAAATTAAGACATTCAATATATTACAATCTTCAGAGTAACATAGACCACGTTGAGTCAAGTTTTACAAAAGGGTCGGGCAGACCAAAATGGTTACATTACATAAAAGCAACGTAACTACAACAGAAGCAAAAGGGGTAGAACTCATCTCTTCACAGGCAAGCGACTGAGGTAACCTGTGTATGACGGGTATTACCCAAGGGGTTGGACAATATCCGTTGTACGCAAGTATCAAACGAGTCCACTTAGACTGAGACTATAGACTAGACTACGTTCCATCGTTTCCTTGTTCGTCGACTTCTGGGTCTTCATAGTATGCGTAGTCCCCTTGATCCACATCATCTGGAGGGTTTGGAGGAAGAGCGAGGATGAGTACAACTTCCGTGCTCGTAAGTCAATACACAAGATGCAATAATATACATACATGGCTTAACAAGGGTGGCTCGGGTTCTTTTATTTGCTAAAGCAATATTTTTCAATTATCATAATTACAAATTCCTATGACTTAGTATTGTAAACAAATTGCATTTTATTAAAGAGAGTAAGCGCAATATTAAATAACAGTAGATGTTCCCTCCATCGAAAACTCTACACATGCATCATTTGATTGGAGCTACCTCTGCTCCTCCATACCACTGAGCTCGACGGCTCAGGAAAAATCCAACCTCAGGCTAGATGAGCCGACCTGGTTGTCATACTACTCACAAAAGTTTTTGAAATAGAACTAACTCAAGTTAAGTTTCTATGTCCGCCTTTGACCGTAGGCACGACTGTTTAAACAGTTTAGACTATGCAGAGGTTGTACACTGTACCCACATGAGATAATCATACTCGTTACCCCACATGATTTCGTAGTCATGTAGTTGAGCGATCGTCACAGTAACTTTTCAAACTACCTCGCCCCTTCCGTCATCTTACCCATATGGGCCACGCCCATAAGTTGTGCAGGATGTTCACCACAACGACTAGCGCAACTGGCCCTGGCCACAACGACTAGCGCAGCTGGCAACTTCACCCTACCACGGTGTCCCTTTCAAGCCGGAACACATCCGCCGCTTGCACGCTCCTACTCACCGACCAGTGGGATGACATTCAGGGTTTAATAATTTTACTAAGCCAAGTTGCACTTTGCAGACTTGCGGTTGTACTTGTTTTACACGGGAGGTCATGACAAGATTAAGTTATTAATCCATCCGGGCGGTTCATACCACCTTCCAACCACTCTCGTGCACGATGGCACCCACCACTCTTTCCATCCGCCCAGATGTGGTACTAGCAAGTTGTTTAGGATTTTGGGGAGGAAAAGCCAATTATCACAACACACCAGTTATTTACCCACAATGACTGCCTAAAACCACTTTCATGATTAAAAGATGATGATTAGGACACTTATTGTTCCGGTACTTAAGCAAGACTAGCATGTCGCTTAAGTACAACATATGCTAGTATTTACCACATATCTACTAGGGTGATATGGAATAATGGATTCAATTATCAAATGATGGATAATAATTAATTAATCATCAAATGAGTGTTTAACTACCTTAAGCTTTAACATACATTTGATTACAGAATTAAAGCATGCAATTTTGATATTTTAAATATATATAATTTGCATTAAATATAGGTTCAAAATGATCAAAGTATTGACTCGCCTTGGTTAAAGGCAGTAGGATCTTGGTATTCTTGAGCTTGATCGAAGTGGAGGTCTCCAGCGTCTTCGAACCCTAATTGGACGAATGTACTAGAAAAGGCACAACAGTAGAGAGAGCAAATAAATACAAAATCTATAACAAATGAACTCCAAATTAAACAAGACCAGTGTTATTAGTAAGATCTTGAATTTAGAAAATTTTAGGAACAAGTTTCATAATTTTTGGAGTTATAACGAAAGAGATATGAATTTTTGAAGCTTTTCAAATGAATTTTTAATTGAAAAGAAAAATAGAAAACTGGCAAAAAGCCTCGTGCTGACACATGGCACTCAGCACAGTGCTCGGTCCACCGCGACAAGTGTGGACCGGTCTCACGCAAGACCGTCCTGTGGGGCGGCGAGTATCAAGAGGCGAGCGAGAGTAATGGGGAGGCGGTAATACTAGGGGAGGAAAGGCAGTAGTACCAAGGGAGGTGCGGGCGGTATTACTGGGGTGGAACTGACGGTAGTACTGGGGGGATGAAGGACCGAAATGGCAACAGAGGGGGGGTGAATGGTGCCTTAAAAATAAGAACTCCCCTTTACTGTATTTAATAAGATCAACAAACCCTCTCAAGAAGAGTAAAACAAAATCAGAGAACTAATCATACATTCCAGACTGTTCTGTCAAATATCGGACGTTCCGATTTTACCGTGCATACTTCCGCACTCGTAGTTCCGAATCGGTCATGGAAGTTCCGCTGCATGATAGTTCGCTATGGACAATCGGAAGTTCCGATTGTCCCGACCAAGAACAAGCTCGGGTTTCTTTTCAAAATCCAAAACTAAATCTTGAATGCTCTTCTCTGGTCAAGTTTCACAGACATCATCCTAAACACCTTCTTGACCTCATGGAGAAGAATTGCAGCCAAAGATTCAATAATCGAACCAAAAACGGATTTCTTGAAGAAGGGGCAAGAAAGACCAAAACCAATGATAAGCGAGATTCTCAGATTCTTAGAGCATGAAACTTTGAGGAAGTAATAGCAATACCAAAACGATTCTAGATATGAAGTTTCAAGCTATTTCATAAGACGAAGCAAAAGATATGCCAAAACCCTAGATATTCAACATGAACAGAGAGAGAGAGAGTTGCAAAATCAAGTAATCAAAACCTCAGATTTCATTGGATTGAAATATGGATTACAGAGGTAACACAAAAAGGAATGATTACAATAGGTTTCAGTTCATCAACTCCACAAACTCAAAAAGCAAAACACACCCTTTTAGTGGAGCTAACCCTAATTTTCTATCAAAAGGTCTAACCCTAACTCCAGGGTTCTCCCCTATTTATAGCCTTTGCTAATGGGCCTCCAACCCATTAAGCCCGCTACACCCGAACGGAACCGCCTCCACTTTTGCCGCTTTGCGAAAAGACCCTTTCGCCCCTTGCGCAACTTCGAAGCCTCCGTACACCTTGTTGTGCACGACTCGCAACCGCTTCAAGATTCACGCCGTCTTCGACACATCCCGACCGTTCTGACCTCAACGCCTCCTGCGCCTAGTCCGATCCACGTGTCTCGCCACGACTCCATCTTGATGCCCTGCAGTCAACACAGACAAAAACACATCACATAGCATTGCACAATATCATAGCATCAACATTTGTATAAGACTCAAACTCATACAAGATCAAAATCACAAAATAATCTTCTCGCACAGATTACGGACACAATCGGAAGTTCGCAGATTTACCCCCAATGAAGTTCCGATTTCGAACATCCGCACTTAGAGAAATATCGGAAGTTCCGCTCAACATCTGCGGTACTTCCGATATCGAAACAACCGACTTTCGGATATTTAATTCGATTTGATATCTCGAGAGAACACTCAATGTCGATATTATCGGACACTCCGCTACCCTTGTGCGGAAGTTCCGATTTCCTTCACCAAAACCAAAACCTGTAAATCGGAAGTTCCTTTTTCCAACACCGTAGTTCGATTAATCGAACTTCCGCTCCATACAGCGGTAGTTCCGATTTCCGACTCAACCAAAGCAGTCCAAACCGAAAACCTCAACTCTCAATCTAATCAACACACTTGTCAAATACTCATCACTCAGAGTGGAGGACCTCTCACATGGTCTCTCAATCTCCCCTTGATGAGTATATTGACAATTACCAAAAAGCATAAGATGAGTTTGAGATTCCAACAACCAAGGTCTAAACAAGAGAATTAAGCTCAAGACCAAGTTGACAAAAAGAGAAAGACTTGAGATGAGATGAAAGAGCAATTTTCGCACAAAACTCAAGGCTTTTCTTTAGAAGGCTTTTTCTCACACACATTCTCCCCCTTTGGCAATAAAATCATCAATATGTAGAAAAGGGAGGAAAAGACTATATGATGTTCATTTTAAGCATTAAGAGCCATGTAGATTATCCAAAATGACTATTAGAGTATTACACCAAGCCATAACACAGAAGAATGCTATCAAGATCATGACAATTGATGTAGAGAATAGCTAAGACAGAAAATTCAATTCTGATTAATGATCCAAATCTTTAGCAAGTCAATTTAAACCAAGATTGCAGTCTAGCTAAAGTCATCCAAGGATGATACAAGCCATGTCAAATAATCTAAGTTGCACCAAGAAGACTCATACTGAACAGTTTAGAGTGCTACCAGTTGAAGAAAGACTCATTTTATCCAGAACTTGGTCTCTTTGATGATAAGCAATTTTAGCACATTTTTCTTTTTAGAAGACTTTTATGGTTTTATCTCAGTAAAGCAAGCTCTGGACTAGGTGCCATCCACAACTGCCTCCTAAGCTTCAACCATTTTTCTTTAAGGCTCTTTAAGGTTTTATCTCAGTAAAGCAAGCTCTGGACTAGGTACCATCCACAACTGCCTCCTGAGCTTCAACCATTTTTTTTTAGCCATGTGCTAGATCCCAAGCCTTATGCGATCACTCCAAGCAACAGACTTAAGGAGGTGATCTTAGGTCATCCAAGGCTCCCCCTGAGTTCATGCCTAGTGCAATGGCAAGCCGTCTCATGAGAAAGATTTGGTGAGATCAGTTTTTCGCACAAAAGAGATCATTTTGCTATTGAAGTTTTTAGACCAAGATTAGAGATAAGTCATGTTTCTTAACATACTGACATAGCTTACTCAAAAGTTCAAAAGAGATTCAGGACTCAACTCAGCCTACTTGACATGGCGAATAACATAAAAGGATAGTTTCAACCAGACTAGTCTCAAGAGCTATCATGACAAGATTTTAATTCCAGTTTAGCATTTTTAATTACCTTAGCATGGCAAAGACTAAACTACACATAAAAGTCATGATAGATCTAGCGCTTTAGCATAAATCATGGCAAGATGTAAAAAGTGAAAACAGATCATAAGGGATAATAAACAAGGCTCCATTTGATTATCATGCAATGCTTGATGGATAGTACAAAAATCCGATTCCCTTGAATGAGATGCATCTTTTAATTGAAAGTTGAGTTATGACAAAATTAAGAGTATGGAATAACCAATAATAACTCCCCAACCAAAGGAACAAAAACAAGAATCGATAAGTAAACCTAAAAGGCGGTCCTTTAGAGCATAGAAAAGATATAGAGAAACTATCGCTCGAATGATTCTTATCTACCCCATATGATTCTAGGACTATTAGTGATCTACACAAACACTAAGGAGCAAACATCGCCCCTGTCTACCCAAGGGTGGCCCGACCCTGCTAGAACCTATAAGAAGTGAGTAAGCTCTACTTAGAGAGGAAGAGACAACTAATAAGCGAGATCCTAGAAGCACAAGACAAGAAGTAGCAATCAAGGCAATGTGGCAAGAGAAACACTCTAACCTATCTTTGGAAGGACTTGACCAAATATTAAAAAAGAAATGAAACCAGAAAGGAGTAAGCGTATAATATAATATAATATAATACAGTAGTAGCACAACGCTCCCCCTCACAGCAGTCCGTAAGGACAAACCACCCCAAGCTCTCCCGCAGAGTGGCAACCGAGTCATCCCAGAGGCTTAGTGAAGATATCTGCCAACTGGTGCTCACTCTCCACAAACTGGAGCACAATGTCACCCTTCTCTACATGGTCTCGAAGAAAGTGATATCTGATATCTATATGCTTGGTCCGAGAATGTTGCACTGGGTTCTTGGCAATGCAAATCGCAGACGTGTTATCACAGAAGAGTGGAACGCAGTCGATAGATAGCCCGAAATCCTGCAGGGTCGAGACCATCCAAAGCACTTGACTACAGCAACTGGCTGCAGCAACGTACTCGGCCTCTGCAGTGGACTGCGCAACACCGGATTGCTTCCTCGACGACCAGGAGACGAGAGAAGTGCCAATGAATTGGCAAGTGCCAGAAGTGCTCTTCCTATCTATCCTACAGCCAGCGAAATCTGCATCGGAGAAGGCTCTAAGAGATAGACAAGAAGAGGAGGAGTACCAGATACCATAGTCAATGGTAGCTCGAAGGTACCGAAAGATGCGCTTCACCGCCTGACGGTGAGATACGCGAGGAGAAGCCTGAAACCGAGCACAAAGACACACAGAAAAGTGTATGTCTGGTCTCGAGGCTGTGAGGTACAAGAGAGAGCCAATCATGCTCCTGAACTCCTTTTGGTCAACAGGTTCGCCGTCTTCATCTGGATCGAGCATTTGTAGATGCCATTGGAGTTGATCTTGGCTTTCCATCATTCATGTCGAAACGCTTCAGGAGGTCTCGAGTGTATTTGCCTTGATGAAGAAAGGTACCCTCCTGAGTCTGTTTGATTTGGAAGCCAAGGAAGAAGCTCAACTCGCCCATCATGCTCATTTCAAACTCCGAGCTCATGACATCGGAAAACTGGGAAACGAGAGCACGCGAGGAGCCGCCAAAGATAATGTCATCCACATAGATCCGGACGACGAAAGATCGGATCGCCAAGACGGCGGATGAACAAGGTCTTGTCAATTTTACCCATCTCAAAACCATGGCTCGTGAGATAGGACTTAAGCCTTTCATACCAAGCTCACAGGAGCTGCTTGAGTCCATACAAAGCTTTGGAAAGCTCAGAGACATGGTTAGGGTATTTGGGGTTCTCGAAACCGGAGGTCAGTCTCACATAGACTTCTTCCTCAATAAGGCCATTGAGGAAGGCACTCTTGACATCCATCTGTAAAGCTTGAAACCCTTAGAAGCTGCAAAGGCAAGCAGAATTCTAATGGCTTCAAGTCTAGCTACAGGGGCAAAGGTCTCTTCGAAATCTAGACCCTCAACTTGAGAGTACCCCTGAGCTACCAGCCTAGCCTTGTTTCGAATGACTAACCCATCTTCACTTTGCTTGTTCTTGAACACCCACTTGGTCCCAATGATATTATGACCTTGAGGGGCTCAACAAGGGACCGACCTTGTTCCTTTCAAAGTTTTCCAATTCCTCGTGCATGGCGTTAGTCCATGACTCATCGAAAAGAGCATGACAAGCGTCTTTGGGCTCAAGCGAGGCAACAAAGGCGAATGGAGACAGAATAGAGACATGCCGCTTTTGAGCGAGTGACTCGCTCAAAGAGATCTCCAATTATCTGCGCTCAAGGATGGTCCTTTGAATGTGTCTTGGAGGTCAGTGAGATGAAGAAGTGGCCTCTACCTCATTAGCGAGATGAGATAGGAACAGAGCCACTAGCTTCGAAGAAGCGAAGGTAAGGGATCTCCTCGAGGTGCGGTGGAAGAAGGCACCTCAAGAGGAAGAGAAGGAACTGGATCGGTAAACAACCCTCATCTCCATCCTCCTCATCGTCCACAAAGATGGACTCGCATCGCTCTAAGGAACTCGAGATATCGTGCCTAGTCCTGGGTGGCCTCATCGAAGGTCACCTCACTGTGTTTCTAACAATTTACTAGACTCGCAGCCTGACTCTATAGGCACGAGAAGAAGTCGAGTAACCGTAAAGATCTCATCACAAGATCGTGACTCGAACTTATCTAGGTTCCTGCACTTGAAATAAAACACTTGCAACCAAACACACGAAAATGCGAGACGCTGGTTTTCGCCATATCTCAACTCATAAGAAGTGCGATGCAAGAGTGCCCGAGAAAACTCTGTTAGAAACATGACAAGCGAGCAATTCCTCACCCAAAACTTCCTAGGTGTAGAATACTCATCAAGCATCGTCCGACCATCTCGACCAAGGTGCGGTTCTTCCTCTCCACAACGCCATTTTGTTGGGGGCGTATGGAGACAAGAACGGTGCTCTACACTGTCTCACCACAAAAACTCTCAAAGTAGGAATTCTTGAACTCGGTGCCATTATCGGTCAATTGCGCGTAATGCACCCGGGAGCTCAACGAAAGCCTACTAAAAGACCACGAAAAGAGTAAGCGTCTCATCCTTTGAGGCTAAGAAAAACACCCAAGAATACCTCGAGAAGTCATCGACCACGACAAGTGCGTACCACTTCCTCCCTCTCGATCGCACTCTAGCCGGTCCCATCGTGTCCATATGGAGCGATTGACACAGTGCATCTGTCATAGTCATCAGAATCGGAGGATGTGAAGAAGAACCATTTTGCCGTGCGGCAAGGAGCACAAACAAGATCCTTGACCATTTTGAGTTTCGCAAACCACGAATGAGATCGTGGCCGCTAACTCGGTCGATGATCAAATCCTATATGACCAAGTCTCCTATGCCAGAAAGTCAAATCACGGGATTCAGAAGCTACTAAACACCTGAGAGGATCACCAGAAGACTCAGAAAAATCAGCACGAAAGATCCTCCCATACCGAGAAATCCATAAACCGGACTACCCAAGAATCAAGAATTTTGCAATTGTTTTTCTTAAAGCTCACCTCATAACCATCATCGGTGTCGAGAACCGAAAGCGATTATCTGCGCAGCTTACTTACTAAAGCAACATCTTTCAAAATAAAGGAATTATTAATGCTCACAGTACCTTTAGCGATGACGCGCCCAAAAGAAGCATCTCCAAAGGTGATCGTCTCATCACCTGGAGCGCGGGCTAGGGAAGAAAACCAACGAGACTCACCAGTCATATGACGTGAACAACCGGAGTCTACAATCCAGACCTTTCCCTTCCCAAACCGACCACGAGTCAAGCAGAGTAAAGTCTCGATCTTGGGGTGAATCAACGATGATTTTGGCACCCAATCTTGAGTAACACGGCGCATGATGAAGTAGTCAAGCAAGACCGACCTCTATCTACCCTACGCTCTCTGTCACTCAATAAGTCAAAAGATCTCAGCCTGTTGCTGGATCCGACTGCTATGGAAGAGCGAGTCGAAGTGCGAAGAACATGTCGATCTCGCCATGTAGCTATCTCGAAAGAAAAACGAGATCTACCCTCGGGACGCGGAGATTACGACCAAAGGGAGCATGAGGACGAAAATCGTAAAACTTCGGAAAAACCAAGTCCTCGATGCTGCCCAAAATCATCAGATGGAACAAACCTAGACCTCGTGTTGGTCTTAGGTGCACTCAAGATCTGGGGCTGACCCTGAATGTGCCTAAGAGACTCAACACGGTCTCTACGCGCGATCTTGGCGCGCCTGAAGCAATGATCAACTAAATGTCCATCTTTACGATGAAGGTGCAATGATACTTCGCCTTACGAGGGCGAAGCCGCAGTGGAATCACCTTGTTTGTCGAAATCCTTTGAACAAAACCACCGACTTAAAATTGACTTTCTCGGTCCCGGGCTTAGTTTTGATCACACACGTGCTATGGTTTTGAGCACGACAGTGGATGCTTCCTCATATCCTCCTCGGATATCATATCCTAGACCACGATTAAATCTGCAAATTTTAGATTTGTCTAGAATGAGATTGAGCTTCTTCTTGCCTCCTACAAACCTCTCGAGAGTGTTCATAAGATACCGACACTCCAAAAGAGAGAGGTGCAAGAAGAGCAGGGGGAAGAAGGAACAGCAGAAGGTAAGGGAGCAGAAGAAGAACCAACAACAGAGGAAAGATTGGCTTGTGCACGCACAGCCGACTTTGGGGGGACAGTCCTACTGCTAGCAGATTGGTTCACGTTACTAGGCGTCTCTACCAAACCTTTAGGCTTCTTCCCAGCACACACAATACAAGCAGATGATTGTGTCTCTAGAAGGTCCTTAGTTAGCTTCACACATTTTTCATCCAATGCAACCAAATCACATTTTAGTTTATTACAATGATTGCAAGGTGAGCTAACAGGGTCCTTAGAAGCATCTTGAGCCAATTTATTATTGTGATCAATCATTTCTTGAAACCGCTTGAATCTGACTCTAATTCAATTAACTTAGGACAGTTTAAACAAGAAACAATAGGCTCTAGTAGCGCAGACTTGAAATTCAACAATTTTGTGATCCGCCTGCTTTAGGTTCATCTTGAGATTATTACAATTTTCACAAGTTTCAGCGAGATCAAGCAAAGATGGTATAAAGACCTCTAAACGAATTGTCCTTAACCTCACATGAGGTGCAGACGAGAGCCTCAACAAAGAGTGGATGAAGGAGGTGCTATCCTACTCATCTCTAATTCACAAGAAGGCTAATGTTTTCTACCTTAATCATGTCGATTCAGAGGACACACTATCATGTAAGGTCCTTAGTTTTTCCATATCATCAATCAAAGCACAAAGATGTGTCACATTCATCACGGAGGGAGCGGATGTAAGTAAAGTGAGCTCCGTGATAGTCTAGCTACTTCCTTCTCCAACCCAAAGACACTTAGCCCTAGACTTAGCATGGAATCTACCTAGCTTAAGAAAAGCATCATTAAGTTGGTCATAAGTGGGACTAACCTCATCTGAGTCGGAGTACACTCATTGTCGCTCGATTCGCCCGAGGGCCATGAAGCACATGCCGAGAAGTTGCCGTCGTCCTTGGGATCATGATCGTCCTTCCCATCATCGTCCTCTCCACCCTCCACCTCGCCGGTGTCCGGTTCGTCGAGGCGGTGAGGACGCGATGGAACAACTTCTTAGCCTTCCCAAAGTTGCGGAACTTCTTCTTGCCTTGATCAGTCTTTGAGGGCTTCGTGTTGCGGTTCTTGTCGATGTAGTCGTTCTTGCTTGGACCGCCATAGTCACCTTTGCCCTTCCCAAGCTTGGGACGGTTTGCTCGGATGTGGTTGGGGCCACCACACTCAAACAAATCACAGACCTCCTCTTTACCATCCCTCCTCCTCTTGTAAGCATGGGAAAACTTTCGAGCTAGGAGGGCTAGTGCTCATCCTCAAGTCGCTCTAGCGATCATCGGTTATGTCACGAGAGCGCCTAGGAGAACCCACGTGTCGACTCGTAAGAAGATCCGAAGTGGGATCGGTGACTAAAGCCATCGATCGTGACTTCGACCTTCGAGAGACAATGTCAATCTCGTGAGTCTTGAGACGCGAGTAAAGCGCATCAAGAGTCGTGGTCGAGAGGTCCGTGCTATCTTTGATGGTAGTCACTTTCATCTCCCAAACACGCAGATCAAGTCGCGAAAGCATCTATCGGCGTTATCCGAGTCGGGGTATGTAAGACCGACCGCTCGGAGGTTGCTCAAGATCTTGTGAAAACGCGAAAAGCACTCGTCTAAAGATTCACCAGCAAGCATCTCAAATTTACTGTATTCACGCTTGAACTGGTCTTGTCGAACCGTCTTAATCGAGTGGTGCCTCATGGTATGCATCGAGGTCACCCGGATGTCGTAAGCAGAAATCAAATGAGAAATACGATCAAACTCACTTCTGCTTAAACCCTGAATGATTATGTTCCTTGCCTTAGCATTTGCCTCAACATCGGCCATGTTTCCAGCATTGATGTTCTCATCGGCAGGAACAGCAAATCTAACCTTCACCTTTCTCCAGATGGCATACCCCTGAGCCTGGATGTAAGTTTCCATACGGCTTTTCGGAAGGGTAATCCGGACCATCAAAAGCGGAGGCTTGGTGGAATACTTGTCCGTTGCCATGGCTCAACCGACCGTTAAGATCTATCAAGAAGAGCTAACCGCTCGATACCAATTGAAGGACCGAAATGGCAACGAGAGGGGAGTGAATGGTGCCTTAAAATAAGAACTCCCCTTTCTTCGTATTTAAATAAGATCAACAAACCCTCTCAAGAAGAGTAAAACAAAATCGAGAGAACTAATCATACATTCCGCATCGTCACAAATATCGGACGTTCGATTTTACGTGATATTTCCGCACTCCGTAGTTCCTAATCGGTCATGGAAGTTCCGCTGCGATAGTTCGCTATGGACAATCGGAAGTTCGATTGTCCCGACCAAGAACGATCGCGCTCGGGTTTCTTTTCAAAATCCAAAACTAAATCTTGAATGCTCTTCTCTCGTCAAGTTTCACAGACATCATCCTAAACACCTTCTTGACCTCATGGAGAAGAATTGCAACCAAAGATTCAATAATCGAACCAAAAGCGGATTTCTTGAAGAAGGGCAAGAAAGACCAAAACCAATGATAAGCGAGATTCTCGATTCTTAGAGCATGAAACTTTGAGGAAGTAATAGCAATACCAAAGCGATTCTAGATATGAAGTTTCAAGCTATTTCATAAGACGAAGCAAAAGATATGCCAAAACCCTAGATATTCAACATGAGCAGAGAGAGAGAGTTGCAAAATCAAGTAATCAAAACCTCGATTTTATTGGATTGAAATATGGATTACAGAGGTAACACAAAGAGGAATGATTACAATAGGTTTCACCATCAACTCCACAAACTCAAAAGCAAAACACACCCTTTTGGTGGAGCTAACCTAATTTTCTATCAAAAGGTCTAACCCTAACTCCGTGGTTCTCCCTATTTATAGCCTTTGCTAATGGGCCTCCAACCCATTAAGCCCGCTACACCGAACGGAACCGCCTCCACTTTTGCCGCTTATGCGAAAAGACCCTTCGCCCTTGCGCAACTTCACGAAAGCCTCCGTACACCTTGTTGTGCACGACTCGCAACCGCTTCAAGATTCACGCCGTCTTGACACATCCCGACCGTTCGACCTCAACGCCTCCTGCGCTTAGTTCGATCCACGTGTCTCGCCACGACTCCATCTTGATGCCCCGCATCAACACAGCATAAAAACACATCACATAGCATTGCACAATATCATAGCATCAACATTTGTATAAGACTCAAACTCATACAAGATCAAAATCACAAAATAATCTTCTCTCGCATTTGGACACAATCGGAAGTTCGCGATTTACCCGGAAGTTCCGATTTCGAACATCCGCACTTGTCGAAATATCGAAGTTCCGCTCAACATCTGCGGTACTTCGATATCGGAACAACCGACTTTCCAGATATTTAATTCGATTTGATATCTCGAGAGAACACTCAATGTCAGATATTATCGGACACTCGCTACCCCTTGTGCGGAAGTTCCGATTTCCTTCACCAAACCAAAACCTGTAAATCGGAAGTTCCTTTTTCCAACACCGTAGTTCCGATTAATCGGAACTTCCGCTCCATACACAATGTAGTTCCGATTTCCTGACTTCGACCAAGCAGTCCAAACCGAAAACCTCAACTCTCAATCTAATCAACACACTTGTCAAATACTCATCACTCAGAGTGGAGGACCTCTCACATGGTCTCTCAGGGGAGGAGGGCGGAAGTACCGGGGTGAAGGAAGGGCGGTAGTACCAGGGTGGAACTGACGGTAGTACCGGGGTACAAAGTGTAGTACTGGGAAGAACGGGCGGTAATCTGGGAGGAAGAAGCACCGGGAGCTTTGGCTCTCGGCGGCACAAAGAGGGGAGAGGGGAAGGCGATGAGGGGAGGCAAAGGGGAGCTCTTATAGCCGCGGAGGGGAGAAGAAAGCTGGCAGTAGCGGCGGAAACAGTGGCTGTGGGGAGAGGACCGGGTGGCGTGCGGAGCGGGCGACGTGGAGCAAGCGACCGAGTCGGCGCGTGGCGCGGAGCGGCGTGAAGCAGGCGGCGGCGCAAGCACTGTCGACCGGGTGGCGGCGGAGACAATGGGCGCGGTTACTGGAGGCCTTGAGTGGCGCCAGTGTAGAGGAGAGAAGGGTCTGAAGAAAATGAACCGGAAGAACCAGGTGGAATGGCGGAAGGACCGGGGGAGAAAGAGAAAGAAAGAGGGGGAAACAGGCTGGGCAAAGCGGCCAAGGGGGGGGAGGAATGGGCCCGAGGGGGGTGGGTGGGCCAGGGAGCTGGCTGGGAGGAAGAGAGGGCCAGCCCAAGGGAAAGGGGGGAAGGTAAAATTGAGGAGGGTTTCAAAATTTGAAGAGGTGAATTCAAATTGAAATTTGAATTTGGAACTGGAAAGGAGGTTTGAAACACAAACCTGAGATAGAAGCTAAAAGTTTTTGAAATTAAGCTAATTTGGAAATACAAATGAAAATTGAAAACCAAATAGTAGTTACTATTTACTGTCCAAAAACGAGACGTTACAATGGTAGCATCTAGCCCCAGGGAGCCTGAGGCTCAGCCGGCCCACGCCTCTCTCCCATGCCCCCTGCTGCCTGCATTCAGTCCAGGCTCCAGCACCTCCAACAGAGAGCAGACCTAATCCCCTCTACACCAAGCCACCCACTAACCACGCCCTTCCTCCACACCCTCGCGACCTCACCTGCCCGCCGCCGCCGCCAGCAGCTCCTACTGGCTCCCTCCGCGCCCTCCATGGCTCCGTCCCCATCCAACGCCACACCCACGGCCTCCATCTCTGTCCTAGTTGACATTGCCGAGGCCCGAGGCCACGTCACCAGCGATCTCGGGATCTTCTTCATTCTTAACACAGAGGTGCTCAGCTCAGGTAGTTAGGTGTAGACTTGCAGTAATTATTGGCTTCTTGGCCTTGTCCATACATGTTGGATCCAATGCTGTATATGGTTTTCTTCTATTTGTGTTATTTTTACTGTCATATGAGACAGTTCTTCATTACTGTTCGTTACCTCTTATTTCAACACATTCAGGATAAATCTCATACCTGACACTGACTTATTTTCTTCTTTAGGTGGTTGCATATGATTTTGGAATCAAGCATAATATTTTGAGACGCTTGACATCATATGGATGGAAAATAACTGTTGTTCCAGTAAATTGGCCTGCTTCAGAAGTACTTAATTTGAAGCCTGAAGACAGTACAAGAAATAACAGCAAATCATATGGATGGTGTTCTTTTTAGCAATGGTCCTGGAGATCCAGCTGCAGTTCCCTATGCTGTGAAGACAGTACAAGAAATAACAGGGAAGGTTCCTGTGTTTGGGAAGACATTTAAAATGACATTTGGTCGTCAGGGTGGAAATCATCCAGTCTGTGACCTCCGAAGTGGACGTGTGGACATAAGTGCGCAGGTTTGATCCTGACTTCGGGCTATTTGTGATGTTAGCGTTAGTTTTAAGGTGTTAGTTTATTCGAATTTAGTCTGAGATGTAATCAAAACTTAGATCCGTCACTGCATACGGGGACCACATGCTCCTGCAGTGGACCATGCACGATGGAACAGCGGTGGCCGGCGGATCGATGATGACGAGGGTTCCGAGGTAAGGTTTTTTCTTGGGTTAAGGTTTTAGATGGATTGGCTCTGATACCACGTAGAATTTTGGGTAATAATTGTATATCCCTAAGATCCATACACTATTTATTTATAATATCAAGTACCACAGCCTGACACATAATTTGAACTCTTACCTAATCTCTGATATCTCCCACAAGAAGATCTATTAGCCGGCTAATTAAGTAGGATAAAGCCCTAACACAAAAACTTTCGGTGCTCCGAAGAGGGAAAAGTGTCTTCCTAGTCGTTGGATCGCCGGTGGACGGCTCAGATCAAGAGAACACGTGAGGATGTTTGATCCGAGCCGTCGATTGCACGAACCAATGAGATGTCTAGGGCTCCATTGCTTCCTCCTCCTGGAAGCAAGCAGAGCCCCGATAAATTTCACCCACCCAAGCTTGTGTGTGCCCAGTCCAGTAGCTCTACATTTGTCTCTGAGCTCAGAGCTCAGAGCTCAGACTCCCAGGCTTCTCCTAAGACACAACCGAAATAAGAAAGCTCTTGAGAAGATAGGCGCACCACATGCTTCTTCCCTCTTACTTTTCTTGGTAAGTTTTTGGCACTCTTCCTTTCATATACACATCCGTACAACATGGTTGACTTCTGAATCTCGTCCTCCTCCTTCATCATCTTCTTTATCTGTTTGCTTCACTGGATTGCTTGCTTTCCATTCGAGTGGTTGTGTGGTTTTGAGATGGTCAAGCCTATTGATTGCTTCCCTTGTGTGGAATGGTTAATGGGGAACTTGAGGAAGGGAGGAGTTGGGGAGGTTTACTTGGGAAGAAGGGACACCATTGGATGGATGGGTGGAGCTTTTCTTTTGCTCAAACACTAGTGGAGCAATGGATTGTGCTGAGAAGCTTCCATCCGCAGAGCCCAAATGGTAGGAAGCTGAGTGAGAAAGTTCACTTTGCATATCTTGATGTTGAAGTTGTTAACAAGTATTCAGAACAGGTTGTGAACTATGAGAGGTTGACTTGTAACAGCAAAAATGAGATGAAAACGTGTTTTTTGCTCGTCTTTTTTACTATATCAAGGCGCTTGTTTAGTTCCGAAAGCATTCAATTTGCTTCAAATTCCAGCATTTATGAAAACAGTGGGTCGTAAGAGAAGAAAATAAATTAAAAGAGTAAGGATTGTCTGTCTTGAGTTTTGGCATGTAAAAAAGAAAGAACATTTCTGTTGTGGATTCACTACTGTATAGGTCAAGTAAAGATCGTATGATTGTTTCATAGAAGTAATCACGATGATAGTTTGCAATTGAGCCCAATTTTTACAACTGTTTACAGGATTCATACACTTCATTTTGTTCTTCAGTGATGCAGCCATCTGGTACTGATCTCTCTTCGAGAGTTCTTCTGGTTTTCATCAAGAAAACAGATTCAGAATAAATTCAGCAGTGCTTTCGTTCCTGAAAACCAAACGAATTGAGAATGCTTTCAGAAAGCATGAAGCTACTAGCTTTTGGGTTAGTCTTATTGGGGTTCCTACAATCTTATGCTACTCCTGACCCCCAAGGTAAGGCCTTTATACTTGGATATATACCTTTGCCACATCAGATATTCTTGTGTGGCCGGCATTAGATAAGGCAATGACATATTTAAATTGAGAATTTTGACTCTGAACTGGCAAGCATTACAAGGGACTCAGAAATTATTGTGCTATTGACTATTTGACATTTTGACTAGACTATCTTTACTGAATATTAAGTGTCTGTTAGATATTTTCCTTCGTCTGTTAGATATTTTCCTTCCTGTCCTTGTCATCAGTCAAATGTTTGAATTAGCAACTCTAACAAAGAAAGTACATAATAGATCATAAAGCACCTGTGCAGCTGTACTCACAAGTGGTCTAGATCATATCGACTAACCTTTCAATTGATTTAGTACATTTGCATTTTTCTTTCAAGAGAGAATAAAAACACTTCTATTGAGTATCGTTCATTTCCTTTAAATTGAACTGGATAGCTCTTGGATAGGCTAAATGCTTTTGGCATGCTCTGAAACAGTTAAGCAATCCAGATTGCAAATGAGACACTGAGTAGATGTCAATCAGAAGGATATCACCACTTTTAATTATCTTGCATTGAGTGTCTACCACAGAATCTGCAAATAAAAGTTTTTTTTTCCTCCACAGTCATAGCACTGTATGAAATGAAGATGATGCTCAAAGACAGTCGCGATGTTCTGAATGAATGGAGGGACAATCAAGTTAGTCCCTGCTATTTTCCAAATGTTATTTGTCAAGACAACAAAGTGACTGGAATGTAAGTTAAAACTGTTCATCTCAATTGTCTGAACTCAATTCCTGCCAGTAACTATGCTTAATTAAATTCACATTCTAGCATTTGAACATAGGGAAACCTCCAATACTTTTAGTAAGCTATATCTGAAGTGCTTGATCCCAACTTTTCATCAGAGAAGAGTTTCGCTTTGTTACGGAGCAAGGGGCGAGGCTGTAGTAAGTACTATAGTGATGTGTGAACAGTACCTATTGGTACTGTAGTGTCTTTATTTCCGTACATGGTGATTGGTTTCCTAGAATAAAGAATAGTTGGTTAGGTATGTTATTTTGGTATTCCTTATCTGTCAAATTATTATGAGGGATATAATCTTATCTATTATGAATGTTATTTTTAATAGCTGGAAAGATTAGATTGTATTGATATGTTTCCTTATAGATTATTTCTTAGACGTTAAGTTGGGTTGTCTCTATAAAAGGGATAGCATGTTTCCATTATTAATTCTTAGCAATGATAAATCAAAAGTTCAACTAAGCCTCAGAGCCTCGCTACCTCGACAGGGAAGAGCTCTGCCGGCGATTAGATGAGAGCGAGTGCTCTACCCTCGGTCCTCAGACCCGTACCCCTACAGTTACCACAACATTTGGTATCAGAGCCACCCACCATGACTTTCGGTGCCGAACTATCGCCCTTCACCATGTTGAAAGCTAGCAATGAAAAGATAATGGCCTCAATTGACAACATGATGGTCATCCTCCAAGAAACATGTGCATTGATAGTCAAACTGAAGGAGCAGGAGGAGGCGTCGTGTGCCATTGCAATGGCGACGCTACCATCACCTTCCTCAGCGATGCCACCAAAGCTACCCTAGTGGACATCGCTATCCTTGGTTGCACCCCTCATGCGGCGCTGCTGGAGGAAGGATGCTGCTTTCCATCGATGATCTTTTCCACACGACCGGCCGATGCCGCGTCATAGGCAACACAGAGCGCAGCGACTGAGGGGACAACGCCGTCGTCACGTCCTTCCCGCCATTGTTACGCTCCATGGTAGTAAGAGCGTAACTGCTCCTCCATGTCGGTTGCCCATGCCGCAAATGTCTTCTTCAACACCACGACATGTTAAGGCGCTTCTTCTTTGGGCACCATACGTCGGAGTGTCACTGATTTGCTCTCAAACGAACCGATATCAGATACTCTTGTCAGCATGGGGCCACCAAGGACTTCAACCGTGGCCACCACCGTAGCTCGATGACGAGCTGCCTCGCCGCGAGCGGTGTAATGCTATGGAGAAAGGCTCGAGGGGTTGTAGAAAATACTGTAGCTGTGTGTGAACAGTACCCATCTGTACTGTAGTGTTGTTATTTTTGTACATGCTAATTGGTTTCCTAGAATAAAGAATAGTTTGTTAGATAGGTTATTTGGGTATTCCTTATCTATCAAGTTATTATTAGAGATATGATCTTATCTATTAGGAATGCTATTTTTAATAGCTAGAAATATTAGATTGGATTGATTGGTTTCCTTATAGATTATTTCTTAGACGTTAAGTCGGGTTGTCCTTATAAAAGGGATAGCATATATCCATTATCAATCTAAGCAATAAGAAATCAAAAGTTCAACTAAGCCTCAGAGCCTCACTACCTCAACAGGGAAGAGCTCTGCCGGCGGTTAGATGAGGACGAGTGCCCTACCCTCGGTCCCCGGATCCGTACCCCAACAGTTACCACAACACACTTTGACAACACATTCTTCATGCTTCACTCTTTCCTTTTTTTTTACTATTATAAGTTTGTAATGCCTTATACTTGTGTTCACATGACTATTTGCTTAGTTTCTCATTTCTGAATTAGCAGAACTTTGAGCTCATCAGGGTTAACTGGAGTCTTGTCACCCAGCATTGCAAAGTTAACAGCTTTACAACAACTGTAAGCTCAACGATCTAATCTTTCAATGTTCAATATTATTCTTCATAAAAAAAAAGGGTCTAGACATAGATAAAGCTTACTATCCCATTCAAAATGGATAAAATTTGGTAAATGTTACAAATTTGGTTCCAGGTTATTGGATGGTAACAGTATAACTGGAGGAATTCCAGAGGAGTTAGGGAATCTACCAAGCTTAATGACTCTAAGACTTGGAAGAAATCACATAAATGGCTCGATACCTGAATCTTTTAGCAATCTTTCAGAACTCCAAAATCTGTAAGTCAGCCCATGACTCATCTTATGGTGGTTGATCAACAACCTAACAATGTGCTAACATGGACAGGGATCTAAGCCAAAATCTCTTAAGTGGCAACATTCCAAGCTCTTTGTCAAAGCTTCCATTGTTGAATGATATGTAAGTTGGCCTTTTCATGCTGATAAAACCATTAAACTTGCCAAATATCATCATTGCTACTACTAATTATTACTGTTTTATCTGTTCAAATAAGTGAAGAACAGTTCCATTATCTGATGGTGTATCATAAGATTCATAACTCGCTCTGTTTTGTAGTAATCTAGCATATAACAGTCTTAGCGGTAAAATACCAGAACAGCTACTTCAGGTGTCTCACTACAAGTACGGCATTTCTTTAGTATAACAGATAATTTATACAAAAAAAATTATGTGTACTACTTTATAGTTTACATAATTAGTGAAACCTTGTCTTTCCAGCTATACGGGCAACAATTTGAATTGTGGCCAACACTTAATTTCATGTGAAGGAGACAGCACTAAGACAGGTAATTCAGAAAGAACCATGGAAATCTATATTGAACCCTACATTTGGAGCAAGAAACCATGCACCTTTTTTTCAGACTAAATGCTTAGTAATACCACAGGTGGATCAAGAAACCCCACACTCAAGGTGGTTCTTGGAAGCATTGGTGGAGCAGTCACTCTCGTTGTTGCCGTAGTTCTATTTCTGCTATGGTGGCAAAGAATGCGTTACCGACCTGAAATATACATTGATGTTCCAGGTTTGTTCTGCAGCAGCACTACATTTGTTCAACACTTACTGTATTGAAACTTTTGAACCATAAAAACAATTTCCCATGGATCGAAATGGTTCAACATATTGGCAGTCCAGAAGAAACACTGAACTTTTTTCAACCGAGACATGATAAACGTGTACAACAATTTTCAGGTCAGCATGATCACAGCCTAGAGTTTGGGCAGATAAAGCGGTTCTCGTGGCGAGAGCTCGAGATTGCAACCAACTATTTCAGTGAGGAAAGTGTTCTTGGCAAGGGCGGTTTTGGTAAGGTGTACAAAGGAGTGCTTCCAGGTGCAGACAGTAGAAAGGTTGCTGTCAAACGACTGTTTGAAGTGGAAAGGCCTGAAGGGGAAATGGCTTTCCTCAGGGAAGTTGAATTGATAAGCATTGCTGTGCATAAGAATATATTAAGATTGATAGGGTTCTGCACAACACCGACGGAGCGGCTCTTGGTCTACCCTTTCATGGAGAATTTAAGTGTTGCTTCCCGTCTAAGAGGTAATACTAAGCTAAGATCATCTCTTTATCATTATATTAGACTATGCACTTGTCTATTTGATATGTCTTTGTTTAGATGTGCCAGTTGAAGCATGCAGTTGTATCCTATCAGGCAGTGTATTGCCAGAAACTAGGACCAAATGTTGTAAATGTTGAATGCTGAAACTGTGACAAAATAGAAAGTATAGATAATTTAATTATCTCTAATTTTTATACGGGACACTATTTTTTTATATATAAAAGTCCCTTTAGGATAATATACCCTATAATTCATTTGCTCAACACTGCTGCTTGTGAAACTTATGGAAATATGCAGATATAAAACTAAATGAACCAGCATTAGATTGGCCAACGAGAATGAGAATCGCTCTTGGCGCTGCCCGTGGTTTGGAATACCTTCATGAGCACTGTAACCCCAAGATCATCCACCGTGACGTCAAGGCTGCCAACGTCTTGCTCGATGGGAACTTTGAAGCTGTGGTAGGAGACTTTGGGTTGGCAAAGATGATGGACATAGGGAGGAACACGGTGACGACAGGGGTCCGCGGGACAATGGGCCACATAGCCCCCGAGTACCTGAAGACAGGGAGGCCATCAGTGAAGACAGACATATTTGGATACGGTATCATGTTGTTAGAGATTGTGACAGGAGAGCGTGCAATCTTCCCTGACTACTTGGAAGGAGCAGGCGAGGTCATGCTAATTGATCAAGTAAGATAACATTACATAATGTCATTATCCTACTATTGTTTATAAGTACTCAAGGAAAAGATTAGATTGCATGATGTTACTGATAACTTATGAAACTGGAGTAACAGAAGCATGTTGAGGTCTCAGCAGTCAGTGTTGCTCACCTTAGTAATTAGTACGGGTAGCCGTTAGGTATCAGTATGACCATGAAAGATGTTTGACTTGTGGTATGAACCATGACATCTTGCATTTTCTGGTAAAATGTTGCCTCACATGTTCACAACTTCGCATCGCTGACTCAGATGAGATTGACTGATTCATTAATGTGAAGGTGAAACTGTTGATGCAAGAAGGACGATATGAAGACATCGTGGACCGCAATCTAGATTGTGCATATGACCTCGACGAGGCAGCGAAGATTATCCAGATAGCACTCCTCTGCACCCACATGGACCCTGGTCACCGCCCTGCAATGTCAGAAGTTATGCAGATGCTGGAAGGAGATGTTGTCCCGGCAGATCGGTGGGAGGAGTGGCAGCTGGCTGAGCTTACCCGCAGGCAGCAGTATGAGATGAGGCAACGGCAGAGGTTGTTCAGCTTCAGTGAGGAGTCGCTCAACATCCAGGAAGCAATTGCGCTGTCTGGTGGTAGATGAGCTGCAAGATAATCAAAATGTAATATGATTTTCACTCGTTTCTCTTTCGGTTCCTTATCTGTATATGACAACCCACTTATACTTCCTATATATATTGCCCTTTGAGCCCTCTTGAATACATACATTATTCATAACATGGTATCAGAGCCTAGGGCACTAACCTAGTTCTCCTTCCGCTACCATCCGGTTGCCGCCGCCACTCGAGCCTGTCGTCGAAGGGCACGTGGCTCGTCGCCGGTCGCCGCCGAAGACCTTGACCGGGCGCACGACGCCCGCCGACATCGCGACGCTTCGGCCGAAGTCGCGTGGCGCGCCGAGCCGATCGTTGCCGCCGCTGAGTCCGTCGTCATTGCCGATCGCCGATCGTCGCGTCGACCATCGAGCCCGCTGCCACCGCCACATCGCTGGCCGAGCTCGACGCCAGCTCGCTGCTGCCGCTCATCCTGGCCGCCGCCTCCGACGTCTCGCCTCGCCGCCTCCGCCGATCGAGAAGCAGCGGGGGAACCCTAGTCCCCTGCGTGCGCATCGCTCTGCGTAACAAGCCGCCGCCCACGAGCTCGACGTTGGCGCTCGTTCTTCTTGCTATCGTCATCCCGCCGCCGCCGCCGCTCGAGCGGCGGCAGCGGGGAACCCTAGTCCCCGCAGCGCCGCTCGGCGTAACGAGCCGCCGCTGGCGCTTATTTTATGCAAGCCGGTCCGACCCGGTTGTAAAAAAATATATCTAGTACGCCGTTCTAACTGCTAAACCGTCCAGCGCCGCCTGTTAGACTTCATAGCCTTGGCCGCCGCGCCGTCCAGCGCCGCCTACCGATGGCTTTCGTTCCATCCACTGCGATCCCATTCTCATGAACAAAGCTTAATGGAACGAACTACAGGTTGTGGTCTTCACTCATTTAGATCACGCTCGATGGTCTCCACCTCTGGGGACATGTTACTGGTTCCCGATCTTGTTCGTCGTCGCCGATTCAGCCTCCTCCCAGACAGTCTATTTCTGCATCTCCTACAAACGATGAGGCCACCAAGAAGGAGGCAGAAGCCGTTGTTGGTGCTGATACTGCTGATGAGGTTTTTCAGTATGTTATAGACGCTTTTGAGCGCTAGTGTGCTGATGAGGCCCGTGTCATCCTGGTGGTCAGCGCCGACGACTACATCCAGCCAGATATTGTTGGTCTACGTGCCACTTATCAGATCTGGGAGTACTTGCACGAGCGATACCAACATAGCAGCGATGCTCAGTTTTTTTCGCTTCAGCGTGAGTTGGAGACGCTTCGCTAGGAGGACTCCTCCGTCAACGATTTCTTCCGAGCTCTAGCCAGTCTCTGGCGTCAGCTGGATGAGTTGGCTTCTCCGCTCTGCCAGGAGTGTCATAAAGTGTAGAAGGCGGATCGTGATCGCCTTCGTCTTTATGACTTCGTCTGTCGTCTTCGCCTAGATTTTGAGCCTATCAGGGCTCAACTGCTGAGCCATTCACCACGAACGACAGTCACCGAGGCTCTTTTGACGCTTCGTGCTGAGGAGCTTCGCAGCAGGTTAGCAGCACAGTTTGTTCCAGCTGTGCTTGCTACATATTCTTCTTCGACTACACCAACGTTTTCTGCTTCAACTACAGTTCCTCCTCAGGTGTCTGTCTCAGCTCCTGTTTTTGCACCAACTGGGGTTCAATGCAATTATTGCAAGAACTTTTCTCGGTGGGCTAGCTCACCGATCTCGGCTGTAGGGTTGGTTTTGACTCTCACACCTGTTTCATCCAGGATCGACAGACATGGACGGTACTTGGGACTGGCCGACGCCTTTAGGGATCGTTAGGGTCTCTACATCCTTGATCGCCTCCACCTTCCGTCTACTTCAGTTGCTCCTGTCACATCTACGTCTACTTCCACCACCACTGTTGCCACCACCTCTAGTGTCTTTACGCAGTGGCATCACCGTTTAGATCGCTTGTGTGGGTCCCACCTTTCTTCACTAGTTCGTCAGGGTGTTCTTGGATGTGTTACTGTTGACACGACCATATTTTGTCAGGGTTGTAAGCTGGGCAAGCAGCTACAATTTTCTTATCATTCTAGTGAGTCCTTGTCTTCTCGTTCTTTTAACTTAGTTCATTCAGATGTATGAGAACCTGCACCTATTATCTCTAAAGGCGGGCATAAATCTTATGTTATCTTCATTGATGATTATTCCTGTTTTACATGTATTTTCCCTATGTCAAATCGTGGTCAATTTCTTGCGATCTATCATAGCTTTGCAACGATGGTTCAGACTCAGTTTGATTCTGTCATTCGTACTTTTCGCTATGATTCTGCTGGAGAGTACTTTTCTGGCGTTTTTTGACAGTTTCTTTCTGAGCAGGGAACTCTTTACCAGTATTCTTGTCTTGGTGCTCATGCTCAGAATGGGGTTGCTGAGCACAAACATCATCATCTGATTGAGACTGCCTGCACTCTTCTTCTTGCCTCTCATATTCCACCACAGTTCTAGGCCGAGGCTGTTTCTACGGCTGCATATCTCATCAATATACAGCCTTTCACTGCTCTTAAGGGTGTCAGTCCTATAGAGCGTCTCTACTCTCGAGCCTCCTAGTACACTCACCTTCGTGTTTTTGGTTGTACTTATTTTGTTCTGCTACAGCCTCGTGAGCGCACTAAACTATCAGCCTAATCAGTTGAGTGTGTGTTTCTTGGTTACAGTAGTAGTCCCTCTCCTACTAGCCATGTTTTTTACTATCTCCTAAAGGCATACGTACTTACATGGCCTGGAGGCTTGTGTCACAATGTACCGTACTAGTAGCGTATGTAACTAAACCAATTAGCCGAACCAACATGCCATGTGACCACATGTAACGTGCTTCGTCATGGAGTGCAATCTGATTCGATTTTGTGCCTCCATGAGCCATCAAAATAATACTATATTGCAAGTATGCCTCTTCTGCTGGAATTTCAGAAATAATCATTCACATCGACATTGATTCTTCTATGTTTTAGGGTATCTTCGTAATCACAACATTCTCAGCCCCTTTAGTTAAGTTCTCGGCATCTTCGAAAATATGATCAAGAATCATAGCGACTAAGAGTACTCATGTGGTACTAAACTTCACACATTTCGAGTCACATGAAATCATGAAAGCCTAATTTCCGAAAAGTCTCGTCCTAATTTCCAGACCTAGACCCTGAATTTGTCAAGATAATTTCGGAGCATATAAAATAACATAAAATTTACACAATCAAGTCCTCTGTGTAGGGAGTCTGACAAAAAAAATTCATAATGTTCGGACCTCAGTTTCTATATTAGAAAATTCCTACAAATATTTGACTTCAAAAAATTATGCAGAGAAAAAAATTGATAAAAATTCAAAAAAAAATTACACAACCAAGCACACTATACCATGAAGCTCCATAAAAAGTTTTATAATTTTTTGAGCTCATTTAATACATTTAAAAATTTATCAAACAAATATTATTAATTAGATTATCATAAAAGTGGATTCTAGAAGAATCGAGAGTAGGAGTTGAAAAAACAGAATATAGCGATCTACCAAACAGAGCCTACATAGTATAATACTCTATCGTGCCTCAAATGAGTACACACATTTACTGTATACTATGTGTAAATGCTCTCATACCTGTCGAGTTGTACATGTATAGCATCCTTGCTCTCTGTGTACGTTTTTGTACATACTACATACGGTTAAAAATACATATGCAAGATTAATGTAAAATACTTTGTTAAATACTCAGACTTGTAATGAAAAAGATGGACAAGACACATGCTTGAGAGATGAGATATACGTGTACTTGTGAGCTATACGTGTAGTCGTGTACATGTGACCGGATTGCAGCAGGATTGCAAACTAGCATGCCCGATCCCGACTTCGGATCCCGATCGGAAGAACAAGAGGCACGAGATTCCTAATCAGATTCCTCGTGCCGTCCGACGGCCGCAATCGGACGCCAGTGCGCTTCAGTTCCACCGAGATGTCCAAACCGATTCCCATGGCCATTTCTCCCGCCATAAATAAGGGCACTGTTGATTTATGATCCAAATTCTATACATCGCTTAGGCGGCTTGGACTCCGCTCACTCGGCCCCATGGACCTGTGGACGCTGGAGGGAGTGCGAAGCTAAGCCCAGCGATATGGATTCTAGTCGATTTAGGGTTTCCCTGCTATATATATTCCCTGTAAGCCGCCGTTTGGGATAAGAAATCGAGTTGTAAATCCCTGTTGTAACCTCACCCGATATAGTGAAGATTGTTGTTTGTCAAGCGTCCGTGGTTTTTCCCTCTCGCATTGGGAGGGTTTTCCACGTTAAATCTCGTGTCTCTCTGCGATTGATCTTTGTTTACTTCGTCGTTCCTCCGCTGTCTTTTGTAACAAGTGGTATCAGAGCTGAGGTTCTTCAGATCTGGCATCACGATGGCGTCGATGAAGTTTGATCTACCGCTACTCGACTACAAGACGAGATTCTCGCTGTGGCAAGTGAAGATGAGGGCGATACTCGCCCAATCACAGGATCTGGATGAGGCCCTAGATTGCTTCGGGAAGAAGAAGAAGGATGAATGGGCTCCTGAGGAGAAACGTAAAGATCGTAAGGCTCTGTCGCTCATTCAACTTCATCTTTCTAATGATATCTTGCAAGAAGTGTTGCAGGTGGAAACTACAGCAGAACTTTGGTTGAAACTGGAATCGATCTGCATGTCAAAAGATCTCACCAGTAAGATGCACATGAAGATGAAGTTGTTCTCGCACAAGTTGCAGGAGGGAGGATCGGTGATGAACCACATATCGGTCTTTAAAGAGATCGTGGCCGATCTGTTATCCATGGAGGTAAAATTTGATGATGAGGATTTAGGTCTTCTGTTACTATGCTCACTGCCCAGTTCATATTCAAATTTCCGTGACACCATATTGTTAAGCCGTGATGAACTAACCCTAGCGGAGGTTTATGAGGCGCTCCAGAGTAAGGAGAAGATGAAAGGTATGGTGCAGGGTGAGCCGTCGTCCTCCAAGGGCGAGGCGTTGCAGGTCAGGGGCAGATCTGAGCAGAAGTCCTATGATAACAACAATCGCAACAAGAGCCAGCAAGGTAGAGGACGTTCTAAGACCAGGGATAAGAAGTTCTGCAAGTACTGCAAGAAAACGAACCACTTCATCGAGGATTGCTATAAGATAAAGAATAAGGAGAAGAGGAATGCTGCATACCAACAGAAAAATAAATCTGAAGGTAATGCATCTGTTGTCTCCGGTACTGATAGTATTGACTCTGGAGATTGCCTTGTCGTATTTGCTGGTTGTGTTGCTGGTCATGATGAATGGATACTCGATTCGGCATGTTCGTTTCATATCTGCATTAACAGAGAATGGTTTAGTTCTTATAAGTCTGTGCAGAGTGGAGATGTCGTTCGCATGGGAGATGACAACCCATGTGAGATCGTGGGCATTGGATCTGTTCAGATTAGGACACATGATGGCATGGTTCGCACGCTGGACAATGTGCGACATATACCAAAGATGGCAAGAAATCTCATCTCCCTCAGCACACTCGATGATGATGGGTACAAGTACTTCGCTTCAGGTGGAGTTTTAAAGGTATCAAGAGGTTCTCTCGTTTACATGGTTGGTAATATGAATTCTGCCAAGTTATATGTGCTTAGAGGAAGTACATTGCGTAGTTCCGCTACTACCGCCATCGCTCTCGATAATAATACTAACCTCGGCATAAGCGTCTTGGACACATGAGTGAACTTGGTATGGCGTAATTGATGAAGAGGAACTCTTTGGATGGTTGCACTCGAGTAAGATGAACTTCGTGAGCACTTTGCATTTTTGGTAAGCACAAGAGGGTAAAGTTCAATACCTCGAGACATCGCTCCAAAGGTATACTTGAGTATGTGCATGCTGATTTGTGGGGGCCTTCTCGTAAGACCTCGTATGGTGGTGCAAATTATATGCTTACTATCATTGATGATTACTCTAGAAAAGTGTGGCCTTATTTTATGAAAGGTAAAGATGATACATTTGCTGCTTTTAGAGAGTGGAAAGTAATGATAGAAAGGCAAACTGAGAAGAAGGTAAAGCTACTTCGTACTGATAATGGTGGTGAATTTTGCTCGCATGAGTTTAATGATTATTGCAGGAAGGAAGGCATTGTGAGGCATCACACCATCCCGTACACTCCGCAGCAGAATGGTGTGGCTGAACGCATGAACAGAACCATCATATCAAAGGCTCGTTGCATGCTGTCCAACGCAAAGATGAGCAAGCGTTTTTGGGCAGAGGCCGCCAACACCGCATGCTATTTGATCAACAGGTCGCCTTCTATTCCACTCAACAAGAAAACTCCCATTGAGGTATGGTCTGGTACATCTGCTGATTATTCACAGCTGAGAGTTTTTGGTTGCACTGCTTATGCTCATGTTGATAATGGAAAACTGGAGCCTAGAGCTATTAAGTGTCTGTTTCTTGGTTATGGTTCTGGAGTAAAAGGATATAAGCTATGGAATCCTGAAGCCGCCGCCGTTTGGGATAAGAAATCAGAGTTGTAAATCCCCGGCGTTGTAACCTCACCCCGATATAGTGAAGATTGTTGCTGGCTGGCGCCCGTGGTTTTTCCCTCTCGCATTGGGAGGGTTTTCCACGTTAAATCTCGTGTCTCTCTGCGATTGATCTTTGTTTACTTCGTCGTTCCTCCGTTGTCTTTTGTAACAGGCACCTCTCCTAGCTGTTCGTCTCATTGCTTGGTGCCTCGCATTCCCCTTGCTTGATCCGTCGACTCGCTCGATTCAGGCGATTCGAAGAGCGCGCGATGGACAAGCATCTTCCTGGTGTTCTGGTGGTTCGCCTCGTCAGCCGTCTTCAGCTCACCACCTTCTTCCCGCCATCGAGCCGCGGTGGCCGACGTGGCCCGGCAGGACCATCCCCACCCCCGGCGTTGATGGCGGACGTGAGGGTCGTCATCAGGAGGCATTTCCCCGTCGGTACGGACAGACGGATCGTGGAGAAGGTGGCCGAGGACATCGCCCTCCGGAGGCAGCCGTCACGCAAGCTGCGCCGCCCCGAGCTCGTGGAGCAAGCCCTCGCCGCGGACATCATCCCGCCGTGCAAAGACCTGCTCGACCGTGGCGCCGTGGTCGCCGCGAGGAAGGAGCTATGCGCCTACGTGTCCGAGCTCGCGCGCCGACCAGGCGCCAAGGGCGGCGTCGCGAGTTCTCGTCTTCTTTGACACCTTCGCGTGCCCAACAATACTCCGCCTCCGCCATGCAAGCAGATCCTGTGAGTCCCATGCCTTATGCCTTTCCCTTTTCTTGACTTTACGGCGAAAAAAGGATGGCCACGCCCACCAATTACATGCGATGCAGTATAAGTGTATTGTTTTTTCAAGGTGCATCTGGGTGATCGAGTCTATGTACTTGAGCTGCACAACACCTTTTCCAACAAACATATAGCACAACACCAAATAATCGATGTGTATGGCGGTTTGGGTAATCCATGAGAACGAAGCATAAGTAGGTAAATTTGTTTTAAAATTTAAGGCATAAGCGTGTAATGACGAATTCACCACTTCATTCAAGAATCAACAGTAATTATTTAGAGGTACACGACTTCCAAAATGAAGCAAGAAAAATTACACTTTTCACCAAAGAAAAGAGTGAAAGAATGCATGCAATAGCGGCAGAAGACCGACGAATCTCAACCAAGGAATGGTTGATCCACAAACCGCTTACGCTTCAACCGAGATTAGAGTCCAATCTTTACATCAGAATTATGCTTACTCTCTACGCTTATGCTCCCGCACCAACTCTCGAGTAGAGAGTTGGTCTTTGAGTTGGCCGCAACCGAACGCGCCATTGGTAAGACTTACCTCACAATAGTCATCCAACTTTAACCACTATATGCTCTAACTCGAGCCCGATCGTCTCTTCCAGCATCCTCAACCCTCTAGACTTTGACTTCGCACCAAGCGATCTCCCGATCACCGCCGTAGACCACGATCGTCTCCAAGTTACACTGCACATATAAAGACCAAAGCAGCATATTTTTCCAGCATAAGTTCTTCCCAACTTGACCGACATCAGTCCACACACCATGACACGCCTCAAATAACATCAGTAAATAACATTATCAATTATTCATCAGTTAAATTATTTTAGACCTAGCCACATGGTCTAACAACAAAGTTCTCTCGTATCACCCCTCAAACCCTATCAAGAAAGCACTGAAAAAGCTCTCCCTCTACCGAAAGCCACCGCCGCCAAAAGCCTCCTGCAAGCTTACGTTACTCTTAACCTCTTCGACTTTTATATACTAGGGCCCTAAACCATGTCCTTATCAATACGAACACATAATCATATCTCTTTCGTGAAACAAGGAAACCGAAGCCCCTCAAATCACAACAATATCTCTAAACCTTCCAGTTATGAAATACCTTCCATAACTCTTCACGCATCGAAGCCTACAGGACGGCACCTCCTGTAGCTTCGACCACGCATCATGCATTCACCTTTGATCTCCATATGCCCCAGCGTGAGCACGACCACCTGAACCTTGGATTTCGCTCTCCAAGTTCTGGTCTTCCTCGTCATCGACCATGACCGTCTCCACGCTCAACCTGCACAATTAAAGATCAAAGAACATTTCCCTGACACAAGTTCTACAACTTGACCAATATCAGTTCACACAATCTCATCCATCAATAAACACGAATCAGATCATCCACGATCATAAATTTTAACTTTAAGAACATAAATCGAGACTACTCTGTAAAACCGGTCGTACCGCTGTGTACATGCCGATCATACCGCTAGCCAACCAGACACAAGTACTCGAAGAAAACAAGTATTGAATCATTCGAAGCATACGACCACTTAGTAGAGGCATACGACCACTTACCAGAGGCCTACGACTACCGATCACGAAGCCTACGACTACCGATCACGAACCCTACAACTACTGACCACGAAGCCCATGACTATCGATCAGTCACTGTAGCTTCGACCATCGATTAGTCACTGTAGCTTTGACCATCGACCATGCAACTCTGACTGCCCTTCGAATTCGATACACACCTTGACTTACGACTGAGTACATTACTCGAAGCTCTACCACTCGGTACTCAGAACTACAGTACTCGGAGCTACAATACTCATAATCAGACATTACTCGGATCGAAGGTACAAGATGCTCGTAGTCGCAGACTGAGTCCAGTCGAAAGGATCATCGAGTATCATCAATTAGACTACCCGATATAAGGCACGATCCGACCATTCACACTGACAATCCCACAGCCGAAACTTTCACAACCGCAAATGTCAATACAACCCAACCATCAATTATTCATCCTCACAAAGTCTACGACCAGTCCACCTGGTCTAACAGAAGGTGTTAAAGGACAGGAAGAGAACTCAGTCTGATGCAGTTATTTATCTCTAGCTTAGCATGCTAACAGATCTTCTTTCCCATCATAAGTCAGAAACAACAACTTATGGAATCACGGTGCTCCGTGACTTCCAGAAGTTCCATCCTCGTCGTCGTCCTTTGATCGAACCTGGCCCGTTCTTTTTCTTGCGTCGGAGATGTCTTCTCAGCCAGAAGCCTCCAGTGCGGCAATCCTGTTGTCCATAACTTCCTTCGACGTCGTGAGTTCCTGCAGCATGTGAAGCATAGTGTCCAATTGTGTCCTCTCATGATCGTTCATGGCGGGCGACGACGAGAATACAAGCTCTGATACCAAAGATGTTGTGGCTTTGCATCGGATACACGAGATATCTCGTTGTCAATATGGACTCATCCTGGCGCTGTCGACTCGAAATCCACTGCGAACGCTACATGAGGAACGGTAGAACGACACCACCGTTGATAAGTTCGGCCCACAAATGTGTCCACAACATCTCAGCTGTCAACGACGCTATGGCTCTCAACTCAAAGATCGACGACTTGAACCGAAATGATACCGCTTCTTGGTCCTCCAGGCAATCAGAGATGAACCAAGAAAAATATAATAGGCAGAAAGAGACCAGTGATCAGAATGATCGCTAGCCCAGGTCACTTCATAGTATGTCTGAAGCTGCAGAGAACTAGAGTGAAGAAATAAAAGACGACGAGTGATTGTCCCAAGAAGATATCACAGAACACGAAGAAGGTGATTTGTAGTAGAACTGAGTGGAAGTAGAGATGAACTAACTCAGGATATGAACTGGGTGAGAAATATCAGGTCGAGTGATCCCAAGGTAGACAAGTCTCCCGACAAGATGGCGGTAGCGAGTGAGGTACGGTTGATAACGACTTGTCAATCAGTTTAGCGATTGCATGGTTTCGAGCCTTGCGTGTTAGTAGCCAAGATAGTCAGAGTTGAGCGACGCCTACCGGACTTATCGTTCTCATCGAAAGATCGGGCCAACAAATCAAAGCTTAGGGTTCATCACAACGACCACCCTATGGTCGATAAAACCTATAAACATGTGAGTCCAATCAACAAGGGACATTTGTGCGCTGTGTTTAATACACGCAGTAGTAAATATATGTCGTTATTCCCAAGATAACTACACATATTAAACCCATGTCCCTGACATAACCACAAAACGATGTGGGGGTATGTCTTTGGCAATAACCACCCTTAAACGTGTGCATTGCATCAAACGACAAGGTGCCTCTTGACGTGGACAACCCCCTTTATACGCTAGATAAAGAGAAGAGGATCAAGGGATTCGACAGGCACAATGAGAGACAGAAGTCATCAAGCCCTAGTTTTAGTGACTTTCTTACTGTTGTAAACACAATTAATATTACAACATAGGAGTAGGGTTATTATTCTATCAAAAGAAGGCTTTAACGTGTATAAATTTTTTGTGTCCTTTTCTATGTGATTTCACTCTAGAAGAGCCCCCCAACATTCATTTATAAGATCGATACTAAATCATCGATAACATGTGAACCCAATAGACTAGAGACCTTATGTGATGTGTTTATTTGTACGCAGTAGTTAAATATGTGTCGTTATCCTCTAATATAACTGCATGTATTAATCTCTATCTCTGGCATAAATGGAAGGCAGGCGTGGGGGGATGTCTCTCTGACAAAAACTGTCATCAAACGTGCGCAATTCATCAACCGTTGAGACACCTCTTGGTACGGGACAACTGTCACCCCCCTCGGACGCTATATAAGGGATAACACCGGTGGACAAAAGAACAAAAGAAGAGAGAACAAGGCGCATTAGCTTTAGCTTTTGGTGACTTCTTTCTTGTTGTAAACACAAACAATATAAGAATACAGGAGTAGAGCTGTTATTCTCTCAAGAGAAGGTCCAAACCTATCTAAAAATCCCAGTGTCTCCTCTTACATAGTCTCGATTAAAGAAACTCACAGCATTCATTTCATAAGATCGATATTAAAACATCAACACGGTTGATACGGCATTTTGCAATCTTTTGTTAGCAATTATTTATCTTTGAACACTTTTATATATTTATGCAGCCGGAAAAATCGTTGATTGCTTGTTTGGCACCAAATTAAGATTAATGATGATCAAACCATTTGTTTGGCAAGACCATTGCTTGTTCGTCAAAATCATTATTTCTTGTGTTTTGATATGCCCATCAATGCTTGTAGGATTACTCACGATGTAATCAATATACATAGCGGAATCAGCATCTGGTTTATGGCATAGTCTTGAGCATACTGAAAGTTCTTTACCCATAGTCTAGTACCTTTGTTACTTGCTAGGGCATGCCATCTCACTCCAAACTTGGGTGGGAATATATTGTTAAAAAAACACAGATAGCAACTTGAGTCATGACTTGTTACACGATTCTCAGTTCCAGAGTAGCGTGACGTCAAACGTCTTGAGCAATTGGTAACAGCGAACTCGTAAATAATCGGTTTTTATTATTGATATGAAATGCATTTCTCTTGTTAGATTTGCATGGTATCTCATTCAAATAGACTATAGATCGGTACCGAAAAATTTGCACAAAGTTTATGTACAGTAGAAAGGAATAAGAACACAATATACTTGAAGTGCTAAAACCAGGTACAATGGTTTTCCCCCTCCAATTCTCTTTCGGGGTTTTAGGAGCTAATCTTTTATCAAATACTTCCTCGGTTAGCTCCAGATTCTCATAAAAGTGAATTCTAGAAGAATCAAGAGCAGGAGTTGAAAAAACAGAATATAACGCTCTACCAAACAGAACCTACATAGTATAATACTCTATCGTGCCTCACATGGGTACACACATTTACTGTATACTATGTGTAAATGCTCTCATACCTGTCGAGTTGTACATGTATAGCATCTTTGCTCTCTGTGTACGTTTTTGTACATACTACATACGGTTAAAAATACATATGCAAGATTAATGTAAAATACTTTGTTAAATACTCTGCACTGTAATGAAAAAAGATGGACAGTACACATGCTTGAGAGATGAGATATACGTCTACTTGTGAGCTATACGTGTAGTCGTGTACATGTGACCCGGATTGCAGTGTGATTGCAAACTAGCATGCCCGATCCCGACTCGGATCCTGATCGGAAGAACAGTAGGCACGAGATTCCTAACCGTATTCCTCGTGTCGTCCGACAGCTGCAATCGGACGCCAGGTGCGCTTCCAGTTCCACCGGAGATGTCCGAAACCGATTCCAATGGCCATTCCTCCCGCCATAAATAAGGGCACCTCTCCTAGCTGTTCGTCTCATTGCTTGGTGCCTCGCATTCCCCTTGCTTGATCCGTCGACTCGCTCGATTCAGGCGATCCGAAGAGCGCGCGATGGACAAGCATCTTCCTGGAGTTCCAGTGGTTCGCCTCGCCAGCCGTCTTCAGCTGGCCACCTTCTTCCCACCATCGAGACGCGGTGGCCGACGCGGCCCGGTAGGACCATCCCCACCCCCGGCGCTGATGGCGGACGTGAGGGTCGTCATCAGGAGGCACTTCCCGCCGCCCGACAGCGGATCGTGGAGAAGGTGGCCGAGGACATCGCCCTCCGAGGCGGCACCACGCAAGCCGCGCCGCCCGAGCTCGTGGAGCAAGCCCTCGCCGCGGACATCATCCCGCTGCGCAAAGACCCGTTCGACCGTGGCGCCGTGGTCGCCGCGAGGAAGGAGCTATGCGCCTACGTGTCCGGAGCTCGCGCCGACCAGCGCCGCCAAGGGCGGCGTGCAGGTTCTCGTCTTGCTGGACACCTTCGCGTGCCCAACAATACTCCGTCCTCCGCCTTGCAAGCAGATACGGTGCACTGCCGGTCCGGCTAAGCACGTCGTCGTGAGGACCAATCCATGCATGGAGATGGAGTTGGGGAGTACAGTGCCTGCCAAGAAGCCGCTGTCTGTTGGCACCGTCGGAGACCGGCGGCCAAAGCCTGCGAAGGAGGAGGCGCGCGTGGAGGATATCAGGTTCAGCGGATGGATGCCGTGGTAGGACTAGAAGATGGTTTCATTCTAAAATTCTGATAGATGCGCGTGGGGAGGAAATGTTTCTTTCTGAAATTCTGATGCGCGTACGTAGTTATGGGGTAATTCCTGCTATTTCTCCTTGATGTAATAAAAATTTTTTGACACAACACACAATAGAATACTGTTTACACACTCATAAAAAATATTATTTATATAGTGAACCTTTACAGAAGTAATACAGTGAATCTGGATCCGTTTCTACAGCTCCTGTGAGTCCCATGGCTTATGCCTTTCCCTTTTCTTTGGCTTTCTGAGCGTAAAAAAAGGATGGCCACGGCCCACCAATTACATGCGGTACGAGTATAAGTGTATTGTTTTTTTCAAGGTGCATCTGGGTGATCGAGTCTATGTACTGAGCTGCACAACACCTTTTCCAACAAACATATAGCACAACACCAAATAATCGACAGGTATGGCAGTTTGGGTAATCCATGAGAACGAAGCATAAGCAGGTAAATTTGTTTTAAAATTTAAGGCACAAGCAGGTAATGACGAATTCACCACTTCATTCAGCAGCTCAGCGTAATTATTTAGAGGTACACAGCTTCCAAAATGAAGCAAGAAAAATTACACTTTTCACCAAAGAAAAGAGTGAAAGAATGCATGCAATAGCAGCAGCAGCACTGGACGAATCTCAACCGAAGGAATTATGCTTACTCTCTCGGCGCCTATGCTCCTGCACCAACTCTCCAGAGTAGAGAGTTGGTGCTGAGTTGGCCGCAACCGAACGCGCCATTGGTAATACTTACCTCACAATAGTCATCCAACTTTAACCTCTGTGTGCTCTAACTCGAGTTCGATCGTCTCTTCCAGCATTCTCGACCCTCTGGACTATAACTTCGCACCAAACGATCTCTCGGTCACCGCCGTAGACTACGATCGTCTCCAAGTTACACTGCACATGCAAACACCAAAGCAGCATATTTTTCCAGCACAAGTTCTTCCCAACTTGAGCGACATCAGTCCACACACCACGACACACCTCAAATAACATCAGTAAATAACATTATCAATTATTCATCAGTTAAATTATTTTAGACCTAACCACATGGTCTAACAACAAAGTTCTCTCGTATCACCCCTCAAACCATATCAAGAAAGCACTGAAAAAGCTCTCCCTCTACCGAAAGCCACCGCCGCCAAAAGCCTCCTGCAAGCTTACGTTACTCTTAACCTCTTCGGCTTTTATATACTAGGGCCCTAAACCGTATCCTTATCAACACGGACACATAATCCTATCTCTTTCGTGAAACAAGGAAACCGAAGCCCCTCAAATCACAACAATATCTCTAAACCTTCCGGTTATGAAATACCTTCCATAACTCTTCACGCATCGAAGCCTACAGGACGACACCTCCTGTAGCTTCGACCACGCATCATGCATTCACATTTGATCTCCATATACCCCAGCGTGAGCACGACCACCTGAACCTTGGATTTCGCCCTCCAAGTTCTGGTCTTCCTCGTCATCGACCATGACCGTCTCCACGCTCAACCTGCACAATTAAAGATCAAAGAACATTTCCCTGACACAAGTTCTCCAACTTGACCAATATCAGTTCACACAATCTCATCCATCAATAAACACGAATCAGATCATCCACGATCATAAATTTTAACTTTAAGAACATAAATCGAGACTACTCTGTAAAACCGGTCGTACCGCTGTGTACATGCCAGTCATACCGCTAGCCAACCAGACACAAGTACTCGAAGAAAACAAGTATTGAATCATTCGAAGCCTACGACCACTTAGTAGAGGCGTACGATCACTTACCAGAGGCCTACGACTACCGATCATGAAGCCAACGACTACCGATCACGAACCCTACAACTACTGACCACGAAGCCCATGACTATCGACCAGTCACTGTAGCTTCGACCATCGATTAGTCACTGTAGCTTCGACCATCGACCATGCAACTTTGACTGCCCTTCGAACTCGATACACACCTTGACTTACGACTGAGTACATTACTCGAAGCTCTACCACTCGGTACTCAGAACTACAAGATTTCGAGCTACAATACTCATAATCAGACATTTGGTACTCAAGGTACAAGATTGTAGTCGCGATACTGAGTCCAATGAAAGGATCATCGAGTATCATCAATTAGACTACCCGATACAAGGCACGATCCGACCATTCACACTGACAATCCCACAGCCGAAACTTTCACAACCGCAAATGTCAATACAACCCAACCGTCAATTATTCATCCTCACAAAGTCTACGACCAGTCCACCTGGTCTTTTACGACCAGTCCACCTGGTCTAACAGAAGGTGTTAAAGGACAGGAAGAGAACACAGTCTGATGCAGTTATTTATCTCTAGCTTACCATGCTAACATATCTTCTTTCCCATCGTAAGTCGGAAACAACAACTTATGGAATCACGGTGCTCCGCGACTTCCAGAAGTTCCATCCTCGTCGTCGTCCTTCGATCGAACCTGGCCCGTTCTTTTTCTTGCGTCGGAGATGTCTTCTCAGCCAGAAGCCTCCAGTGCGGCAATCCTGTTGTCCATAACTTCCTTCGACGTCGTGAGTTCCTGCAGCATGTGAAGCATAGTGTCCAATTGTGTCCTCACATGATCGTTCATGGCGGGCGACGACGAGAATACAAGCTCTGATACCAAAGATGTTGTGGCTTTGCATCGGATACACGAGATATCCCGTTGTCAATATGGACTCATCCTGGCGCTGTCGACTCGAAATCCACTGCGAACGCTACATGAGGAACGGTAGAACGACACCACCGTTGATAAGTTCGGCCCACAAATGTGTCCACAACATCTCAGCTGTCAACGACGCTATGGCTCTCAACTTAGCATCAGCACTTGAACTGGACATGACAGTCTGCTTCTTGGTCTTCCAGGCAATCAGAGATGAACCAAGAAAAATATAATTGGCAGAAAGAGACCAGTGATCAGAATGATCGCTAGCCCAGGTCACTTCATAGTATGTCTGAAGCTGCAAAGAACTAGAGTGAAGAAATAAAAGACGACGAGTGATTGTCCCAAGAAGATATCATAGAACACGAAGAAGGTAATTTGTAGTAGAACTGAGTGGAAGTAGAGATGAACTAACTCAGGATATGAACTGGGTGAGAAATATCAGGTCGAGTGATCCCAAGGTAGACAAGTCTCCCGACAAGATGGCGGTAGCGAGTGAGGTACTCAAGAGGCTCACCATCAGTTGGTCGAAGGTGAGCACCAAGCTCCATAGAAGTATCCATCATGCGCTGATCAATGAGACAAGCACGAGCAAGGATATCCTAAATGTACTTCTCCTAGGAGAGGTAGTAACCCTTAGGAGTAGAAGTGACCTCAATCCCAAAGAAGTAACAAAGAGGACCCAAATCAGACATCAAGAACTGCTAACTGACACACTCCTTCATAAAGGCAATGTACTGAGAGTCATCTCCAGTAATGATTATATCATCCACATATAGAAGGAGGAGCGTTCGACCCCGAGGAGAAGTATGTACAAAGAGGGCAGGGTCGTGATCACTGGCAAAGAAGCCGACAACAGTGAAAATATAGGAGAAGCGGTCAAACCAAGCACAAGGGGCTTGTTTGAGCCCATAGAGAGAGCGATGAAGGCGACAAACTATACCATTAGGAAGAGAATACCCAGGGGGTGGTTGCATGTAGACCTCATGCGGCTCGCCATTGAGAAACACATTCTAAACATCCATCTGAGAGATGGATCACTATCGAATAGAGGCTACAACAAGGAGAGTGTGAACAGTGTTTATGTGAGCGAAAGGAGCGAAGGTCTTATCATAGTCACGACCATGCTCCTGCTAAAAACAACACGTCATAAGACAGACCTTGTAGCGCTTAAGGGAACCATCCGAGCGGGTCTTGATCTTGTACAACCACTTGCACATGATAGGAGTGCCACGCGCAAGTAAGAGTACAAGATCCCAAGTGTCAGTACGCTCCAAAGCAGCAATCTCCTCAGACATCGCGAGCTGCCACTCAGGGTAAGCAGCAGCCTCACGGTATGTCGTAGGCAATAGAAAAAAACTATCACATACGGTTTTTACTTAAAAAAACCGTCTGTGATAGTCTATTTTCACAGATGGTTCTGAACAAGAACCGTTTGTGATAATTGACTATCACAGACGGATATTGTTCAGAATCGTCTGTGATAGTTTTTCACTAGCGGTTCAAAAATCATCTGTGATGACCTCATATTATCACAGACCCATAAAGTCAGACGGTTCAGAAAACCATCTATGATGGCGATTTTGAACCGTCTGTGATGACCTTTTCTATAGTAGTGATAAGAAACTGTGGGAACATGCAAAAAAAAAAGCAGAATGGGTACCTCAGCCTGCAATAGGAAGAGTTACCATCTGCAGTCTGAACAGTAGAAGGGAGAACTGTGGGACTCACAGAAGTGAGGTGGGTAGAATCTAGTTTCAAATGAAAGGAAGCACCAGAGTCCAAGATCCACCGAGACAAGATACCTGATGAGGGAGGAGGCGGAGGTGTGAAAGACTGCTGAGAAGCAAGAGCTAGACGAGTAGAACCCGAGGAGTCTGAGGATGAGTCGGCATCGAGGCACTAAAGTAGGAAAAGGAGCTACTGTGTGGCATCACCGAAGGAGTTGCGGCGTGAGGCACTAGCTCTTGAGCGATGGTGGGGCGGCGTCGGGCTCGAATGACGTCGTGGATGACGGTGGGGCGACATGGTGATGTCGAGCTTGGGCAGGGCGCGCGTGGATCTAGCAGCGGGGGGCTTGGATCCAGTGGCGGGGAGGCTCTAGCGACGGGAGGGCTTCGGGCGGCGTGGGAGCGCGTGGAAGAGAAGAAAACAAAGTAGTGCCTTGTTTGGATGCCAAGACGAAAGCAAAGACAATACAAGACGCAGCGGTAGGTCGCGGGAAACCCTAACCCTAACTCTGATACCATGTTTAAATGAGAACTTATCTCTATTCTAATGGACCAAAGGCTAAAAAAACAAGTACATGATCGGCAATATGCAGAGATCACCCTAAACTCTATACATATATAACAGTTTCTTTAGCGGAAAGGGTTGAAACGAAACATCAGAAGTACCTTTTATGGACGTCGTCTATTAGGAATAGTCTATATAATCATTACATACTGGCCAGGTTGCACCCTAAGGTTGGGTTGCACTAGATATGTCGCACATTTGTCTAAATTCTCTCTTTTTTTTCTATTCACGACTATAGGCTGAATTTGAATTTGAGATTTTGATGCAAAAGTTAGATTAAATTGAAATTATCTCCCATTATATGGAATGTTTCACATTGATATGATGCCTAAATAAAATTGGTTTGCATGAATGAATCTGGTAGTAGTCCGCGCGAAGGATCAAAATCCCGATACCGGAGACAATACCGCCCGACGGCCATGCTCCCGTTACCGGCCGGTAATAGAAAATCCCAGAAAAAAAACCGGCTAAATTTTTAAAAATGGAATTTGAATTCAAGATGTAACCGCTGGATTTTGAATTTGAATTTGAAAGATTTTGGCCGATTTCTATGATCCAGGTCCCACCGGTAACCGGCCGGTAACCGCTGGGATTTCGATCCTCGGTCTGCACAATATATCTAATCCAAAGGTTAGAACACAAATATGTACTTCTACAAAAAATGAGAAAATCTGAGTTTTAGAGTAAATAAGTTTTAAAAATATATAAAAAAGCACATAGCTTGCCTTGCTTAAAGCCAAGCTATTTTGCGGCACATTTTATTGCTGTTTTAATATTATGACTCGGTAAACGGAATCTACTCTAGTTAATATACATAACTACCACAGAAAGCTATCGTGGATCCCAAAGGCTACCACAGAAGGCGTGCATCCCTACATACCCTTTGCATTTAAAGAACAAATCTAAATAATGTGAAGCTAATATGAAATAGTATAAAAGATCGCATTATATCTAAGTCACAATTGCAAAGTAATTATAGTTTTCATCCTGGTCGATTTATAATTTTTAAACAGAGTTGTAAGGAAAAATGATATAACAAGATGACAATATAGATTTCTAATTGTTTGGACTTAATAGAGAGTATTTTAAATGTTTGAACCTTTCTAAGCGAGCCCTTTCTCCACTATGTCGTATGTGTGGTAGCGATCATAGTTGTGATACTGGGAATTTGGCATATGACATGTGTTTGATCCACAAAACCACGACGGCAACACTGAGCTACAATCCGAGATAGAACACCGGGTAAGAGCAAGTGAAATGTGGGAATGGGGACGAAGCAAAAGATGTGGCAATTCAATGAGCTTACATCAGTAGGAGTAATATTACAACACAACAATGAGTCAATGACACGCTCACTGGAGCTGTGAGGATTATGACTAGGTAAATAATTTATTGCTCTTTTGATGATTCGTTGTACTCATCGACAACCACACTGAGGGCATTCCCAATCTTGCTTGCTAATCGCTTGATCTGAGATGCCTTCTCCTTGGCATCTTTAGGTGCCTGACTGCTGACTGTAATAAACACCTGTTGGAGACTTTTAAGGTTTTCCAGGCCGTAAACACCCTCCAACATTCTGAACCTCAGCTCAAGCCTCTGAAGCTCTGGCATTGCCCCCTCTAGGAAGCTCAGAGGTGGCAGCACGGGTGCCAAGAAGCGTAGTAGCTTGCTTTTGAATCCTCAGCTTGGACAAAGATCCTCCTCCTGACTCCAGTGTATTATTATGCACAATTTTGAGAATGTGTGGATCTTTGTTTGCTGCATCCAGTGAAAAAATGAGAGAGAACAGCTCAGGCAGCTCACCAAGAACCGGCAAAATATCTGTGGTGAGAGAAGTTAACGGCAGAGTTAGCTTCTCAAGGTTGTGCAGATCGCGAATCCACTTGGGCACTTTAGACAACATGCCAGAAAGCTCAAGGGTGTGCAGGTGTTCCGGCGGTGCCTGCGAAGAATTGAGTGATTTGTTAAGGAAGCCGGAGAAACTATCGTCAATTGCAAGAAACTTGAGGGAGCAGCTGCTCAGATGCTCAATGGCAGACAGTAATGACTCGTTGTCGCCCTCAGTGAAGTATGTAAGTTTGTAAATGGAAAGTTTCTTCAGGTTGGTGAGGTTCTGCAAGGCTGCAAGCGGACGTGGCACTTTATGCAAGCTGGTGCTAGCCTCTTTGCCTCCGGACTGCTGCTCCGATTGCCAGGGCCGACTGCGCTCATCTCCGTTCTCTAGGCTGTCTACCATAGTGGATTTGACGGATTCGCCACTTGAGCTTCCACACATCTCAATCCCAGATAGTGTCTGTAGAGCTGTCATTTTTGTGATTCCTTCCGTTAATGTCAATGCTATACGCTTGCTTTTATTGCCGGTAAGCAGATGCACCATTCGCTCAAGCCTCTCAGCTGATGAAGGCAACTTTCTGACTTTTGTCTCCCTTATATCAAGAACCTCCAAATATTCCAGCCTGCCTATTTCCTTTGGGATCTTGTCAATGTCTGTCCGGCGCAGGCTCAGGTACTTCAATTGATGCATATTGCATATTTTCTTGAGATGGTGGAATGACAGATCCTTGCAACCTTCAAGATCCAGCACCTGCAGTATCTGAAACTTGAGAAAGGAAGAATGCAATGCTTTGAAACTCTCACATGCCGTCAGCGATCGGACATGCGACAATTTCATCCTCTCTACTGTTTCTTTTTCTTGCCGGTCACTTCTATGGACGGAGAGCCGGCGTACCTTGTAGCTTGGAAACGGTGTCTGCCAGTGACCACCAACTACGGTGATGAAATTCTCTTCGCTTGATTTGGAAACAATGTACTCAAGAACCATGTCATGAATTTGGTAGTTCTTCACCTTGCCATTACTGCTGTTGTTGACTGGCCGAATTAAGTTCCTGCTAACGAGTTCATTGAAGCAGTCTTCAGAAACTTCTTCGATAGTCTTCCCATGCTTCTCAGTAATGAATCCTTCAGCTATCCATCTTCTGATCAAACGCTTTCTGCTGATACAAAAGCCCTTCGGAAACATGCTCAAGTACAACAAGCAGGTCTTAAGACCGGCCGGCAATTCATTGTAGCAGTGTTTAAGTATTTGTGTCACTCCTTCGGAGGTGAGACTATTCCCCAACTCTGCATTTAAAGCCATGTCCAATTCAACCAAATGTCCATCTAATGTCTTTGTAGGGTCTGATTTCAGCTTACTAGCCACAAGTCCTGATACTACAATTATGGCCAAAGGGAGACCTCCGCATTTCTTCAAAACAGGTCTAGCATTATCAGTGGGATCATCAGGAGCACTAGGGATAATTTGACGAAACAAATTGTAGGATTTCTCTTCCTGGAGCGGTTTGTGCTCATAGACACGACCTTGTTGACGACGGCAGGCTTCAGCAACAGATTTAAACCTTGTTGTCACCACTACGCTACCACCCTTCTCGTTTTTGGGCAAAGAATCCCTAATATTTTCCCATGCTGACACAGACCATATGTCATCTATCAAGATCAGGTACCTATTTCAAGCATTATGTAGAAGATTACAAGAGTAACATAATTTATACCACAAACACTAATAGGCGAAACGTGAGATAACGAACAGAAAAGTAACTCGAAAGAAACACTCATGATGCGTGAGCTGATACTACTTGCGACCAGTTTAGTCATGAATAATACGAACCCACAAGCGGTAAGAGGCATATGTAAATCTTCACTATTGATTGCAAAGTGTAGCTTTTGGCTAACTAAACTATAAATACTAATCATGTGTAATCATTGTCACAAAACGTAGGCAAATTTTGCTACAGTACATCATAAAATATTGGCATTTGCCCTGAGACATACTCCAAAATCGCGGTTTGGTTAGAGGACACTCTAAACTAGTGGTAATTTGCCGTAACACACTGTAGCCATTAAAAATATTATCTTAGCAAGTATGACAGAGAAGGTGCGCAAAATATCTAATTTGCCTTTAGCACAAAATAATAATTTTGTTATTTTTCTAGATAAGAATAGTGCACAAAATGCCTAATTTTGTAGCAAATTTGATATTTTTCTAGATTAAGAATAAAAAGGGCAATTGGGGCATAAGTGAGATATTCTCTCCGAAATACAGGAAAATACTATTTTAGTCATTCCAATGTGCTATGGCAAATGTTCACTATTTTGGGGTGTCTTCTAGCCAAAAAAAACATTTTGTAGTGTCTTTCAGAAAACACCAACATTTTATAGTGTCTTATAGACAATTTTTCCCTAAATGAATTATGGGCACGCTCAGTGTTAACGTTGTCGTTTTAATTTTTTTACCCAAGAGGCAGCTTAAGGACGGCTTTTTGCATCACCGGTCGATTTTTTGCCTAATTTTTTTATATATTTGAAATTGAACCTTGGTGAAAATTTAGAATTTATTAGAAAATTTTATGAAAATGGTAGAGTAAACTAGATATCAAATATCAATGGTGTAGAGATGAAAATGTAGATGAAACTTGCACTAAAATTTGAATTTCGACAAAAAAGTGAGACCCACCCCCTTACCAGTCGATTCAAACTCGGGATGGCAACGGGGCTCCCAGCCCCACTCCCTATTTAGCTATCCGGGTCGATTTTTCTCTTGTCCCCATCCCCATTGTAGAACTGACAGGGAACGACCCCCCAATAAGAATATAAATTTGAAGGACACCGAGGAAATCTCATAAATTTATTATAGGGTTATGTAGAAATACATAAATTTAATAGTACACTAGATGGTAGAATAATTCTAAATTAGTTATATACTACATATGATACAAAACTATGTTAGCTTAGCTACTTTCCACATTAGCAACTGCTCTTGCAAATTGTCATTTCCTTAACTACTAAAAACTTGATTGAAATTATGGAATAACATATTCAATGATCAAATGTGACCTATTACCCCCTACTATGAGGTAATTTTGGTTAAATTTTGGCGATTATCCCTTGGTAAATGGACAGCTAGCCCATGTCTAAGTTGGCATGCCCTTGAAAATTCCTAACCAGCATCTTTTTTAAGGAGAAATGAAATAGAAGTAGCAAAGCCAGAATTATACCTGTGATCTTTTAATTGGCCAGCGAGCTTCTTTTTGAGCACTTCTTCTCCCCATTCCTCGGTTGCGTCGAGGGGATCCTGAGAAGCACGGGCCTGCTGCTCATGGAACTGCGCGACGAGGCTCCTCAGGAGCGTCAGGAGATTGAACCTCTGCGACGCCTGCACGGATGCTTTGCAATCGAATTCGTCTCCAAACTTGCGGTACACCTCCATGGCGAGTGTGGTCTTGCCAAGGCCGCCAAATCCGAAAATGGCGAAGAAGCTCAGCTGGGTCGTCTGCTCCCCCTCGGCCAACCACCGCTGGGCCTCCTCCATGGCACCCTCGATGCCCACGGGCTCATTGGTGCCAATGAGCTGGGGGGTTGGGGTTAGAACGTCTCTAGGAGCATCCGTCTCCGCGGGTTTGTTGCCGTCGTCTCTGATGTTCTCCACCCCGTATCTCGTGCGCCGGTCGCTGACATGCTGCGCCCGGAGCTTGAGGTTGCCGATCTCGATGGCGACGCCGCGGCGCGTGGCCAGCGTGGTGAGGAGGTACCACGCCCTCCGGAGGTGGACCAGCTTGTCGGTACCGCGGGGCTCGCGGCCGAGGCGGTGGCTGATGTCGTCGATGCAGTCCTCGATGTCGTAGGCCAGCTCCCGCACCTGCTTCATCCAGTCCTGCCTCTGCTCGTCGTGGCTGCTGGCCCGCTTGAGCTTGTTAAGGAAGGCCAGCATGCTGGCCAGCTCGTCGTTGATGTACTGGATGTCGTCGTGGACGCCTTGGACCAGGGTGTACTCCTGGGCGAGAAGGCCTCCGAGCTTGCTGGAGAGGGACCTAACGGCGTCGCTCGAGGCGCCGACGACGAGCTCCATCGTCTAGCTGCTCGTTCTTCTCTTAGCTCCAGGTCGACCGGCCTCTCCCTTGCCTTGAATTCATACACCTTGTACTTGCACGGTGGTTACCAAGTGCACCACCAATCGAGCCTCTCGATTCCATCGAAATTTAGTGCCGGTGGGTCGGTGTGTAACGGGACTGGATACCGACGCATATCATTTATTCGATAACATATTCTATATTTTATTTCAATATTATTGAATAACCATTTCTCTATTTTGTATTCCTTTCGCGAACCTTAGGTCAGTTAGACGAATGAAATTATCTACTTTTTTACAACATTGGTCAATTAGAGTGCAATCAGAACGAACACAGAGAGGCTAAACGTTGAGATATCGAAGAAAAAAACACTCAGTATCCTATGTTTACTTAGATGCAGCAGCCCACATGTATGTTATCTTATTACTAAGTGAAGTCATAACAGTCTTTCCTTGTACTATCTGACATACAGATATATGTAGACGGATATATCTTATTATGTATCATATTTTATTTTATTTTTGCCTCGAATTTGAACACGGATAGTGTCGGATATCCATTTTCCATTTCATATTCGAAAATTATTCGTTTTGTTTATACCCCTACCGCTGGTGGACTATGTTTCTCTGGGCGAAATCCTCCTTGATGGGATGGAAAATAAGAAGGTAATGCTATTCTTAGATATTTTTCCCCCCGAAATAGCGGCGTTTTCACGGTCGTTTTTTTTTTTGTAAAATTGATGTTTGAAACTATTACTAGATGACACGAAGGGTATTGTGCTGTTACGTAGCCACGTCTGCACCACCCACGAACATCGCTAGGGAAGTTCGTCCGTCCCAGAGACCGATTTGCCGGTTCGCCAGAAGGGCGGACGCGCCGAAAGCAAATTCAGATGGGCTCGGGTTGGTTCGAAAATTCAGAAGACATCGTCTGTCCCGAGGACGGATCTGCTGGCTAGCCGAAGGGCAGACGCGCCGAGAGCGGATCTCGGCGTCGCTCCTGGTCCACGGCGCTGTCTGGGGCGGGCATCAACACACATGCAGCGGGGCCCACGCCCCACATGCACGTGAGGCGCCTCTCATTCTCTTTCTCTCTCTCTCTCTCTCTCTCTCTCCTCACCATCAGCAGCACCCAACTGGCAAAAAATATTTAATCTTATAATTATCTTTTAAATTAATACTATTTGTTAAAAAAATCCATTTTAAATTACCTCTTGAGCGGCGGTATCGATCTGTAATACCACGTACTCATTAGTCCTTCTCACCAGTCTTGTCCAAGCTTGCGGTTGTGAATCTGTAAATACCACGGGGCAGTTGACCCCATTTGCTCACTGTGCTCGTTCATTATGAGCTTTTAATTCTATCGTGGCACGACTAAGCCAAGCTACAGTGGGCCAGTGGCGTAGGCTATGCCATTCATTTCAACAGCATCGTGTTGCAGTAAACCAACAACCACTTCCTCGGTTAAAAAAAAAACAGCATGGGTAGCACGAATTGGCCCTTGGAGCACAGAGCCTTTGTTTCGTCTTTACTCGTTGATTTGTGGGAATGTGTATGGCAGCTTGGCATGCTAGCAGGCCCGGCCTACAAATTAAAGGTCGCTTTGTGCACGTACGCTCTCCCTAATTTTCTTTTGACGTTGATGCTGTAGCCCCATGCACACAACTGCCGCCGCCCCTGGCTCCTTTTCCTGCCGCACCTGCCAACGCCAAGTCCAGAACGTACCACCTCGATCACACAACCAAGAGATAAAAGAATTCATGCATTAGAATAAGTCAAGGCACAAGCATTCAATAACATGCAGTCAAATCTTTCATTCATGACATCTTGTATCTCCTCTGCAGATCTTGTGTCACTGCCAGCACACACGCCACAATTTTCACAACCTGCGCCTGCCGCCGCCAGCACCCAGTTAAAGGGCAAAAAAAGCATCCGTACTTTTTCAGCCGAGAGCCTTAATCACCTTTTATACCCCCTACGGACTCCCAACTCTAATCACCTAAACACACTCCAATCACATTGACCTAATCCATAAATTTAAAATTTAATTACAAAATATCATATTTTATACACCCTAAAATATATCACATGTCATAGTCCTTATACCATACATCTGTAGTTCTAACACGCTTAATCCATTTTTAATCTCTATGTGCTCCAACTTGAGCTCGACCGCTTCCTCCAGCATCCTCGACTCTCTGGATCATAATTTCGCACTAAGCCATCTCCCGGTCACCGCCGTAGACCACGATCGCTTCCAAGTTACCCTGCACATGCAAAGATCAAAGCAACATATTTTTTCGGTTTAAGTTTTTCTCAAATTAACCAACATAAGTTCACACAGCACAACATATCTCAAATAATATCTGTAAACAATATTATCAATTATTCATCAACTAAATTATATTATCCACTTATTTAACAGAGGCAGTAAGCAACAAGAAGAATTGGGAGCTGATGGATTGATCTATCCCCACCCTTCCCGGGAGGATCTCGACCGGAGCTGCTTGAGCACTCCCGACCCCCAAAGCGTTTCTGAGAGCCAGCTGTAGTATTTTGGAAACACCAGCCGGCCGGGGGGAGCGAGAGGGAGAGAGACATGGAGGCTGCAGATTCCAACGAGGAGGAGGTGGAGGAGGAGGAGAGGAGAGCACTGGAGGAGATGGTGGAGCCCCTTCCTGGGAGGATCTCCGCGCTGCTGCGGCGGGAAGCTGGTCCTGGGACTGCGCGAGCCACCACCGACGACCGCGCCCTCTCCTTCTTGAAGTTCATGGACATGGAGCTGCGCTCCATTCTTGCAGCGCTGCGTGCTCAGCCGGCACTGAATGAGCCGCGGCCAGGTCGTGTCGACGAGGAAGATTGGGACATGATGAGACTAGACTGGCTATCTGTGCTGTGGGAGGTGGCCAGTTACATTGGGAGGTCCCTCAGAGGGTACGAGCGGCCTCCTCCGTGTCACGCGGTACTGCTGCGCAGAGCCGCACGCTGCTGCTGCCGTACCACCACTGCGGTGCTCATGGACTGGGAGGAGATCGAATACATTGACAAATGGTTAGTCATTGTCGCCCAACACCCCTTGAGGTATAAGCATCTTATGCTGGTCAGCGGCGATGGCGATGGCCATGGCAATGACACGGCGGCCTCTGCCTCATCACGGGCGTACCATCGTCTTCCTTACCGGTTAAAGCTATTGTCGCTCTACATGGCGAGCATGCTCCCACAGGGGTACAGCATTGACAAGCACCGTCTGATCTGGAGATGGGCAAGCGATGGGCTCACCACCGGCGCATCATTTCTCACCGGCGACGAGTCGCTTCATTGGGATTACCCTGTGAGGAGAGCAGAGGAGTGTTTCTCGGAGCTCGTCAACAGGGAGGTGATCATCCAGGCAACAAACTACGGGCACAAGCCTGCCGAAGCCGACGGGTCGCACTGGCAGGTCAATCCATGCATGCTGCAGTTCGTCGCCTCCGAATCAGCAAACAGGGGCTTTGTTTGTACCGCCGGCGGCATGCTCAATTCAGCAGCCGCCGGCGACAGCGAGAGTAGCACTGAGATACTGCGGTGGCTATCCCTCCACCAACCTGATCCGGAGCTCCCAGCGCTGCTGGAAACAATGGATCCATCTCACACCCGCTCGCTGGCCGCTTCCTCTGGTGCGGCCGTGGACCGAATCCCTCTCGGTAGGTTCGTCTATTTGAGGGTGCTGGATCTTGAAGGTTGGGACAGGCTGAAGGACGAGGACCTGCTGCAGCAGATATGCACCGGCAAAATGATTCTGCTGAGGTATCTGAGCGTCCGCAACACAGGGGTCACCAGGCTCCCGCCCGAGATCAAGGAGCTGCGCCTTCTGGAGGCACTGGACGTGAGTCGCACACAGATAAGCGAGCTCCCGCCACAAGTGGGCGAGCTAAGATGTCTGAAGACATTGGACCTGAGAAGCACGCAGGTGACGCAGCTGCCTGAGCAGATCGTTCATCTTACAGGCTTGTGGGGTCTGCTCGTCGGCGGTGACGGAGTTAATCCCGGCGAGACGGTAGCTGAGATACCTGAGAGGATGATAGTCCGTCTCACGTACCTATGCACGCTAGCAACTGTCGATTTAAGCGAATCCTCCGCGAGCTTTGTGCGGGCCCTCGGTCGTCTACGGTACTTGCGTGTGCTTGCAATAACATGGTCGTTTCACCAGTGCACTGACGGAAGCTACCAGGACGCTCTGCGCTCGTCCATCGAAGAGTTGGAGAACCTCAAGTCCCTGACAATCCACTGTGGCCTTGGTTGTTCCGTGGAGTTCCTGGGCTCCCTGTCTGATCGGCCTGATCATCTCGAGAAATTCAAGGTAACCACCGGGAGATTTGTCAGTGTTCCCCAATGGATCCAAGGGCTCAGCTGTCTATCCTTCTTGCAAATCACGGTTTGCAAGCTAGGGACGGATGATCTGAAGATCCTTGCGGAGCTGCCCAATCTGCAGTGCCTTGTGCTCGGCTTGGACTTCATCCCAGAACAAGCCATCGTGATCCAAAGCGAGGGATTCAGCAAACTTCAGACATTCTCGGTTGATTGCCCAGTGCCATGGCTGACTTTCACACAAGGAGCAATGCCGGTGCTCAGATACCTTGACCTGGAAATCTGCTCACCAGTCCCACCGATTCAAGGGACTGTTCCTTCAGGCATCGCCAACCTCGCGAGGCTCAAGGAGGTAGTCCTCCGGTACAGCAAGTGGTGCAGCGACAGCTCCAGCGTGAAGAACACGGTCGAGGCGGTGAAGAATGCAGTTGCCGAGCATCGCAACCGGATCAATCTCGTCGTCAATGGCGCACCACATGGTGCTCAGGCAGTTGATGAGGAGACAGCGAGGACATCAACGGAGATTCAGAGTGGAAATGAAACTGAAGGCGAAATCGGAAGCGAAGCCCTGATCCCGTGACAAGGTAAACTCTTCTACACATGCACACTGCTACTCTTGTTACCATTGCTTCCCGTAGTTAACACCAGTCTTGTGACAAATTCCCATATTTGCTGCTTCAGCGCAGGGCCAAATACGTTGGGTCCCTCTGCTATGAACGAAGCAAGAGTCGCAGCTTTGCAATGGATGTTGCAGAATGGTACATCACGTCTTACCACTCGCGCTTTTATATTGCCGCTGGCTGCTTCTACCTGTATCCTTGTGTCAGGTCATGCATCAGTAACTTTTCCATATTGTCAGGTAATGCGTCTGCTTAGTCACACCATGTTACGTGTAAGATTGACAAGTGTTGTATTTGTTTGGTCATAATGTTAACAACGTGTCGCTTTTCAAGGCTGCCAAGAAATGTATCCGTTTGGTCACGCCGTATCAGTAACCTTACTGCCAAGTAATGTGTTACTTGTGAGGATGTATTCTTTACAACACTTGTGATTGCATGACGTTCGTGTAGAAGACTTGTGAGAGAATGTATCCGTTGGATCATGTTGTGTCAGCATGTTACCAGTGAGACTTTCAGTTGGGTAATGTTATTTATGCGCAAAATTTGACATCTCATTCCTTCAGTGACACAACAATGAATTTTTAGTTTATTTATTCTCTTTTTGAAATAAAATAGTAAAAACAGCCTTCAAACGAAATAACACCCCTACTACACAAAAATACCATTGCAAAAGGCCTGTGTAACTAGACCACGGCAAATGACGTGCGTAAGTGATCTGCCACAAACTGGATTAACGGCAAACCGCTTATCACTTAATGACACCTCAACACGTGTCTTGCCACACTTTAGGTGCATGCTAGGACAAAATCGATGGCAACACAAGTTAAAGAAACTAAGTGACACAATCTTACAAGTTTAGATATTTGAAAAAATAAAATACAATTCATGGAGCTAAATATCATACCCTTACATGTTATAACTTGTATATGTTGCAATTAAGACTTAACGTACCCGTTGGGTCATGTTAGGTCAGTCTGTTACGTGCAACTGCAAGACTTTCGGATGATGTATCCGTTTAGCAATGTTATTACCATGCCATAGCATTTGAGCTTCCACGTGCCTCCCCAGTGACACGACGATTTGAGTCGCTATGAGATGCGGCGCATGTTCAAGCTTCAAATATAAGTCACTGAACAAAGCCGCCGCAGGGCACGGATCGAAACGAAATGGAGTATCACAGAACAAAGACTGATGAAAAAAAAAGTAAGCTAACATTGCAATTTATCGCTGAATGTACAAAAGTTCTCAACCATCCGACAAGCAATACACCATCAGTAGCTAAAATCTGCGCAGATTATCTCCACGTGTTGTAGGTGAACCAGCCGAGCCTGAAAACAGGTTGAGCAATGACCGCTTAGGACAAGTGATACAGTCTAAAGCCAAATGTAAAGACAATATATGTAGCAATCCAAATCCCCTAGACATCTATACAATCTCTTAAAGGTTTTTCTTTCTTTTACCACCTAAATGTATCAAATAAGGCGAGCTACAGTCCTACACTTCCAAGAAAGCAAAAAAAACATAGGGCCGATCAAGATAATTGTATTTGTTCCTATTATTCCAATCAATAACAGCTTATTAGCAATAAACACTAAACTACCAAAGTATGGCAATAAGATGTGAGAACAGAACTGATAACAAAATTCCTTAACTAACAAATATGCACTCTCCATGCTTTGTTGCCAAAGGAAGTCTTAACACTCTTTACCTCGGAGAAATTTGTAAAGCTTTCGAGTTAAATCTTGGTGTTGAAGTAGTCGGAATCAAAATGGTGCAGCCTAACGTATCCATCTTCACCACCACTCGAAAAGCTATTAACATTACATAGATAAACAAACAGAATTAGATTTCAGCAGAGTAGAAGCAGAAGTTGAAATCGAAAACACTTCCTCAACAAACATAACCTGGTACAACATAAGTTAGGCAGCCCAAAAGAAAGAAAATTGTATTTATCTACTTGCTACACAATGAAGCCCAAATAGTTAACACAAACAAAAGGCTGTTCAAGGAAGCTAAAGCAGCTCTCACAAGAAAAAAAAATCACCAACAGAAACCAGGATGGCGTATATGACCAAATCTGATTGGCAATAATAATTGAGCAGTCGCCACATTGTCGAAGTGTACGGCAATCACTAGACAATCCACTCAGTACTCACTAATCCAAGAAATATCAAGTGGCACAAAGAAGTACAAACTTTCATAAAAGGAACTGCAACATTCTATACTATTCCTACAAAAAAAATATGCATTATGGCTTTTGGAGAAATCAATAGGGGTTCATTGGAAAATACATTGGCAATGTGGCACTAAACATGAAGCCACTATCTTTTTCATAAACAATGAATCGAAAATAAGAAACACCTTGCATTAACATAAAACTATTCTGAGGGTGCCAGCTTCCTATGTTTCTTGCTATAATGCCATGTGGATGCTGAAGTGAGGCAAGGTAGCTCTCATAAAATTTCATTTTTCAACAGTTGCAATCAGCATAGTGTTTGAAATCACTGAGCTACCAAAACCATCACCTACACATAAGGCCTAAAAATGTGTACAAAACAGAAAATGAAAAGCATGATTCGTTGGTACAGTTACAGGTAAGATACTCCAATTTTGAAAAATATGTAGCTCTCATATTCTAACTTTTCATCAAACTAAGGTCAGTATAGCGTATATTGCCAATGTAATTGGCTGTAATCATTGAGCTACATATAAAAGAAATTTGACAAGAGGGGAAAAAAGAACTTGGACAATATAAAAGGTAGAAACAAATAGCATCAGAACTCGATGGAGACCAAATATGTCATAAACAGATAAATAAAGATGAACAAATGTGTTACAGAAAAGCCAAAACTAAAAACTTAGATCTAAAAATGAAGAAGCTAGAGTAAGGGTAAATTAGAAAGGGAAACGGTTATTCATTTAGAAAGGGTAAATACAGTGAGCAAGAAATAGAAACCAGATGTCGCACAAAGGAGAGAGAAATGTTCTGAGAAACTTAACCCATACAAAATTTAAAAAGATATGTATGAAAAGCTAAAGAAAAATCAATATAAACATCTGCTCTCATAACGTTTATGGCATCCTAATGTGACTCAGAATAGCGTATAGTGCCATGATTTGACATGACTAAATCATTGAGCAGATTAAATATGAAACACAAGCATATCCTGAACATAAAGTGCACAGTAGCAAACTGTAGACATAGAAACATTGATATAAAATACAGAGACAGTGTTGGAATAAGAATTTATCTCACCTGCGCCCATCTGGATTAAATGCCAATGCATTAATTGGTCCAAAATGGCCCTTAACACCACCAATTTCTTCTTGCAAAATCTAAAAGAAATAGCAATGTCTTATTTCTGAACAGTTCAGAATATAATCTGCATACAGAAAGTAACTTTCCAAAAAAACCAAGAATACCTTGTGAAAGAATTTTGCCTCAAATTTACCAGCACGACGATCCGTCATAGTGACATTCATCGCATCCTGACCACCTCCAAGAACCACCTAACAACAGAAAAAAGAACATTTATGTAACTAAAAAATGGAATACAAATGATAACAAAATATTAATTGACTAGAAGTCTGGAACTAATTAAATGCACCAGCACGTATTGTACTACCACCTAGCTCAGCATCATACATGTATAAGTAGTCTTGTCCCTAGTGGGAATACCAATTCATCTGAGACAGCTGGCAACACTCCTTCAATAAATTCAGAATCATAGCCTTAATCCATGGACACAGAAATGCACTACACAGGGCACAAAGCTATTTTGTGCTACCAGCTGTATAACCAATTACTGTTTGCAAATAACATACATGTGAGAAAAATCACCTTATCAAAGCTAATTTAGATGGGCATTGGCAAAATGTGGCACCCAAAACCAGAGCATATGAATACACAGAGGGTCCTATCCAACTTCACGAATTAATCAGAAGGCTCATTGCAAAATACACCATAGTAGAAGGCCGTAGTTATTTCCAGCCCATATACACATGGAAAACATATGCTTTTAGCATATAACAAGACATAATTTTAGACATAACCGTGTGTTTTGAGCGAAAATTGTATCTAGAACTGCTCACAACAACTTAAGAACATGGGCGTAGATAAGAACAAAGTATGTGATATATGAACATACATGGTCAAGAAGAGGAGAAATGTCAACAGCGTTAACAGGTCGCTCCGTGACATACGTCTTGATCAGGGTCAGTGTTCTTGTATCCCAAAGCTAGCCAGATAACAATGCATATGTCAGAAAAAAAAATCCATAAAGTGCGAACGCATCACAATGATAGCAACTTCAACAAAATATCACCTTAGCAGATTTATCAAGGGAACCTGTAAGGAAATGAGACCAATCTGAAGATTTTGACAGTGAAGAAATTGTTTTCTGATGTCCATTTTCCTTGTCTGACTCCTTCAGCAATTTTCCAGTCTACATGTCAAAATAAAACAGAATGTAAAGCATCCCATGATAAATTGATGTGAAGAGAGCATGTTCATTTTCATGCAATTAAACTGCATGATCAACAATGAGGTAACATTTCGTTTCAAGGGGTTATACTTTTAGTTCCTTCTTTATTCCGACACAGTGTGAATAAACTGACACGAATTATCAATGCCTCATTGGTAATAAATTTCTAGATCGAGTAATCTGCAAGGTATCTGTGGCCAATTCTACAAATACTAGTTGTTTGTTGTCTTAATTCACTGTGTTGTTAGAAATAAAAAATCCAAGTGACCTGAATACAGAACAACAGGTAACTGAGATCCCGTTCAGCTAGAGTAATGATTTTTGGATCATATCCCGTAACATTTTTAATCATTGAACATTTTCATTAGTCAAGCCAGAAAATGCAACCACTACATCAGCATTCATACTACAATACCACTACAGATCCATATCCATAAGCAAATTTACCTAGAAAGCACCAAGCACCCTAGTAACAGTGGTCAGCATAACTCAGTGGAACTGGCACAAGTGGTCAGTATAACTTAGTGGAACTAGCGCAAGTGGTCAGCAGATCTCAGTACAATTATGTGCAAGTATGGAATGAGTGCTAACCTCCGAATCCCATATGCGTATGGTCGCATCCTCCCCGGCGGTGATGATGGTCCTGTTCAGCGGGCCCCACACGGCCCTGTTGATCCTCCCCTGGATGCCAGTGATCACGAGCAATGACTCCTCCGTCTCTGCAAACCACCAAAACACACCTTAAAAAAAATCCACACATCCAGAAACTCCCAAACGAAAGAAGCGGGGAAGGGGAACGAGCCGTACGGTCGTCGGGGTCCTCCGCGATGCGCTTGACCTGGGCGGTGGGCGCGTTCCCCATGAAGTTGTCGGTGGTGATGACCGCGAGCGCGTCGCCGACAGCAAACTCGACGGAGCGCGCGGGGGCGTCGAAGCGGAAGGTGAAGAGCTCCCGGCCCGACTGCACGTCCCAGAGCTTGGCGGTCTGATCGGCGCTGCCGGTGACGAGGCGGGTGGAGTCGCGGGAGACGTCGCAGGACCATACGGCGCCGTTGTGGCCGCGGTAGGTGCCGAGGCGGTCGCCGTTGTCGGCGAACCAGACGGTGGGGGTGTGGTCCTTGGCGCAGGAGAAGAGCAGGTCGCCGTCGCGGTTGTAGCGGAGGAACGTGAGCGGGCGCTCGTGCCCCTTCATCAGGATCGGCCTCATCTCGCCGCTGGCTACGCTGACTCGCCGCCGGGAGGAGTAGGGTAGAGTCTTAGGGTGGGGATCTGGATCGTGCCGTGCGGCGGAGGCGGAGGGAAAACCCTAGCTTGCGCGTGGACAAGGGCTTTGTGTTGTGCTCGCGGCCGGATGGGAGCGCACATAAATAGCGGACTTGTTGGGCTGTCCGGCCCAACAGTTATGGGGCGGGCTGGTCGAGAGAGATTTCGTTTACTCGGCCATCAAAAGCTTTTCTCAAATCGCAAGCATTGGTTATTCTTTTCCTTTTGTTTCATCAGTCTCATGTTCTGTCTGTCTGACACTCCATTTTGATCCAGCTTTTATCCCGCGGTGCCTTTGTTCAATTATGAATACGAGCACGTGCTGTCGGGTGGACATCAAGCAAGTCCTCGTCTTATCGAGTATTTCTCAAAATTGACATAATTTAATTTAATATTATTTTACTAGAATGAGATCTAATTTCATTATAAATTGACTCATTTCAATATTTAGCTAGTTAACAAGTGTAATTAGAGCAGTTTTGAACCAAGGCAGTGAGCCCACTGCCGAGCTTTATTCCCACCCCTGTACTTGCATATACTTTGTTTGTACAGAAACTTGCATTGTGGAGGTTCAGTGCGGTTCTAGTAAAGCAAATGAATTGATCTATCATATGTGATTGCAGCCAAAAAAAAAATGCCTCTTGTTTCATTCATGTAATGGCTACCTTTGAAGAGCTTTGAATGTTTGCGTTTTCATTGATGTTTTGAATGTTTGCAGCTTGAAAAAACTTGGGCACCACCGTGTTGCGGTGCATGTGCTGTCTAAAAGACCAATTCACACGGCATGACCAAACGGATACGCTATCTGACGGAACGTCGCAATGGAAGCAGCCAACAGCAATGTACAGGTGTTCATGTCCTCGTTTCGCACAGAAGTGATAAGCTAAATATATTTCTCGGGCAAATTGGATATATAGTACATTTTTTTGGCAAATTGGATTGCGCATTTATCCTGCGCTTCCAACGTGGTTTGAAAACAAAAACATGTAGCTAAACATCATGGCAATTCGCCAGAGCCCGTCGAGCGCGGCGAGCCCCATGACGACGAGGCGCGCGAGCCACCACCACGAGCGGCGGTTTCTCGGCGCGTCCACTGCCGGCAGCAGCGGCAGCTTCCCTTCGCCGTCGAGCTTGCAGCAGCAGAAGGCCGAGAAGTAGAGCAGCACCCTGGCCCTGTCGAACAACCCGAGGTCCGTCTTCCCGGCGTGCTCCGAGTAGAGCGCCACCAGCGCCGTGAAGCAAACGTACTTCACGCACAGCCACAGCGGCTGCAGGCTGTCGAGCAGCGCCTGCGCGTCGGCAAGCCCCGTGCCGGCGCGTTCGGCATCGGCGTCGCGGCGACGCTCGTTGGGTTGGTCGGCTTCCTAGCTGTAGAACATAGCTCTGAAGTAGAAGGCGAGCTCGAGGAAGTCGAGGGAGAAGCCGAGCAGGGCGAGGCCCCCGAAGAAATCGGCGGGGCCGGCAAGGGCGCTGAGAGAGAGCAGCGCCCGCAGGGTCCCCGCCAGGTGGCCCAGGAAACCGGCAAGCCTCGGCGGTGAGGATGGCTGGAGGAGCCTCGGGCGGTCCGTGGTGACCAGCATGACGAACTAGCTGACGATGAAGGTCAGGAGCAGCAGGCTCTCGGAGACGCTGACGTAGTGGGCCGGGGAGAAGTTGTTGGAGTAGCCGAAGAAGGCGCCCATCAGCCCTGCGCTGCCGGCGATGGTGTTGACGGCAACCGACACGTCGAACAGGTTCTTGAGCTTGCCGACGTAGTCGTCGTAGCTCATCTCCCCGCCTTCGCCGCGCGGGAGCTCGACGCCCGCTCTGGCGCCGCGGCGGAGCTCCTTGAGGAACAGCGAGCCGACCAGGAAGCGCCACGGCGAGGAAGGCGTAGAGCCCGTTGAGCGACAGCAAAAGGAAGTATGGCATGGCCATGTGGAGCACGGCCAGGGGCGAATCCACCGGGTGGGCTTCGTCAGGCTGTAGCCCACCCTCCACCGGCGGCAGACCCCCGGCATGCAACTCCAGTGTCTCGGCTGAATGCAAGAGAAGCTGCAGACTGCAGTAATTAACGCGAGTGCAAGAGAAGCTGCAGAAAGAGAGAAAAGAGTGTCTCGGACAGTCGGATGGGCAACTGGGCAAGAACAATCAGCAAATGCGTTGGGCCTGGCCCTTGCCGAAGCCCAGGCGGCCAGGCCCAACTCACATCCATCGGTTCCCCTCCCCGTCCACATTCAATCTTTCTCATTCAATCGATTCCCCAAATCCACATTCAATCCAGATCGAGCGAGAGTGTGAGACAAACCTGATCTAGAGGGAGCTGGGGAGGCCGACCGTCGGTGGCTCGCCGGTCCGCTGCCGTTGCCGGTCTGCCGGAGGAGGCCGACTGGCTGAGGACGAGGAGGGAGGCCGTCGGGGCGTCGGGCCGAGGCAGGGAGCCGGTTGGGGGAGGGCCGCCGGAGGTGGAGAGCCGGACGGACGCGGAGGGGGCCGAGGCAGATCTGGGCGCCATCTGGCCATCTGGGGAGGAGGGAGGTCCGGGAGGCCGGAGGAGGGAGGAGGAGCGGAGGTCCGGGAGGAGGGAGGAGGAGCGGAGCCGCGGAGGAGCCGGAGGACGGGAGGTCCGGGAGGAGGGAGGAGGAGCGGAGGTCCGGGAGGAGGGAGGACGAGCGGAGCTGCGGAGGAGCCGGTGGATTCGCCCCTGGAGTCGACCGACGGAGGACGGGAGGAGAGGAGAGTGAAGAGTACTGAAGAAGAACTGAAGAGAAGAACTGAAGAAGTGAACTTAGACACTTAGTGATTAGTGAAGACCAAGAGTATCTTGAGGAGCGAGGCCACTGAGGCCAAGGCTCCTTGACTCTGCCAGGCTTGATCTAACAGGTCAGATATGGCTATATGTCAAGTCTCGAATCAAGAACGGGTTACTGACCTTACGGGGAACGAACGAACAAAGGCTCAAGTCGATTGGGATTTGGGGTACAGACGCGTGAAGAAAGACTACTACAAGATGCAAAGATACTACGGTTGATTGGGATTTACAGGTACAGTACACTACCGATTGAGCCTTGAGCTACAGTGTTGAGGCTGAGCTACTGATATTTGAGAATTGAGCTAGTAATTTGGTATATATTCATTACTCATTGCTTAATTATCAATTAATTCGTAGGTTTACAATAATGGAGAAACAAACTTTGCGTAATTATTTTACAAGCAATTCAAGTAGTACTCCCCCAACTGATGAGAGCGCAACTCAACCAAAGAAACCTTGACTAGAATTTAATTAGGATGAAATTATTGCCGATCCGGCGCATCGCATACCAATAGAAGATTTTGCCAATAAAATTAGAGATGAAGTGAGGAGAGCATATTTGTTAAATGGTCCAACTCGAGCAATTGGGCATGCCTTTCCAAAGACATTGGATGGCAAAGTGTGGAGATCCTTTCAAGAATCATGGTATAATAAGTTTGATTGGTTAGAATATAGTATGGAAAAAGATGCCGCTTTTTGTTTCTATTGTTTTCTTTTCAAGAAACCGTCACAACCCAACACATTTGGCAATGATGTATTTACAAAAGTTGGGTTCTCTCGTTGGAAGACGGCTATAGATGCTTTCAATAAACATGTTGGTGGTCCAAATAGTTTTCACAACATCGCAAGGGGTGAGTGCGATGACTTCAAGAATCAACGGTCAAGTGTATCTAGTAAAATGAGCACTTACTGTAAGGAGGCCGAAATTGCATACAAAATTCGTTTGACTGCATCTTTAGATTGTGCAAGATATCTCATAGCGCAAGGTGAAGCTTTTAAATGGACATGACGAATCATCCACTTCCATCAACAAAGGTAATTTCAAAGAGTTGTTGGATTGGTACAAGGATAAGAAGGAGGAAGTGAAGTGTGCATTTGATATAGCTCCGGGCATGCGCTTATGACTTGTGCAGATATTCAAAAAGAGCTTTCCAAAGCTTGCGCACAAGAGGTCACAAAAGTGATTAAGGGTGAGATTGGAGATAGAAATTTTGCAGTGCTTATTGATGAGTCTCGAGATGTATCAATAAAGGAGCAAATGACTGTGATTGTGAGGTTTGTTGTACATATTTTTTTAGTCGTACAATTTTTACATTGTTGTATTGTACTATTATTCTAACTTTGCAAAATTTATGGTATGCAGATTTGTGAACAATCAAGGGAAGGTCATGGAGAGGTTTCTTGCTATTAAGCATATCACAAGTTGTACATCTGCGACATTGAAGGATGCTTTAGTTGGTTTGCTTGATCATCATGGTTTACCTATTTCTAGACTTCGTGGGTAGGGTTACGATGGAGCTTCAAATATTAGAGGAGAATTTAATGGCTTGCAAAAACTTATTCGAGATGAGAATCCAAATGCTTTCTATGTCCATTGTTTCGCTCACCAGTTACAATTGGTGGTTGTAATCAATTGCAAGTTGTAGTAGAGCTATTCTTGATTTCTTCAACTATGTTCCCTAATAGTTACAATCATTAGTGCATCTTGCAAGAGAAAAGATGTGTTGATTGAAAAGCATCATGACATTTTGTTGGAGAAGTTGGAGAATGGTTTGATATCTCTTTGGGAGAGGGTTGCATCAGAATCTAGTCTAGCTAGACTCGAGATACTCGGTGGGGCACACATCTCAAAACTTTACTTCGTATATACCAAATGTGGGAGGCAGTTGTGGATGTGCTGGAACTTATAAGTCAAGATGCTTGTCAAAACACAAGTCATGGTGGAGCAGCAGGTTTAATGAAAAATATGGAATCCTTTCAATTTGTATTCATCATGCATTTTTTGATAACATTGTTGAGCATAACAAATGAGCTATCACTTTCTTTACAAAGAAAGCATCAAGACATCGTTGAAGCTATGGGCTTGATACAGGATGTGAAAGAACGTTTGCAAGATATGAGGAATAATGGGTGGGAACCATTGTTCGACCAAGTCAAAAGCTTTTGTGAGGCATATGGGATTTTTGTGTCAAATATGAATGATGTTATTGGGGTTATGGGTAAATCTGTACGTCGGAAGCATATAGTAACTCAACATCACTATTACAAAGTTGACATTTTCAATGCTGCTCTTGATGCAACTATGAATGAGATGAATCATCGCTTCAACGAAGTTTCCTCGGAGTTATTGGTATGCATGTCTTGTCTTGATCCAAGTGACTCGTTCTCTAAATTTAATGTTGATAAGCTTATTCGACTTGCTGAAATTTATGCTGATGATTTCACGGTGGCTGATCGATTCTTGTTAAGAAGTCAACTTCAAACTTTCATTCTCAACATTAGGAGAAGTGAGGAATTTTATGGATGTCGTGATATTTCAAAACTTGCTCAATTGATGGTTGAAACAAAAAAAGATAGAACTTTTCCGTTGGTATATCGTCTCATCGAGCTGATATTGATCCTTCCAGTGGCAACGACATCTGTTGAGAGAATATTTTCGGCAATGAATATTATCAAAGCAGATTTGCGCAACAAAGTATCGGATGAGTGACTGAATGATTTGATGGTGTGCTATACCGAGCGAGACATATTTAAATCCATTGATGATGATAGAATCATAAGATCATTTCAAGGCATGAAATCTCGCAGAATGAATTTACCTCGTGAAAGTCGTGATTCAAGCTAGTGTCTTAGTGGTATGGTTCTTTTATTTTGAATTTTTATGATCATTTTAAGTACAATTTGCTATTGTATCACTAATTTTTAAATATTAATGTACAGGTTGTTACCTACTGAAACCATATTTACATATTTTGGGATGTACTTTCCATCAGCGAGGTACATTAATTGTATTTTTTGTTTTTTTTCTCTGCTTTCATTTATGTGTGAATTTGATTACGCAATAATATAATATTATATTTGTTATAAATTATTTTAGTCATTTCAAACTTTTAGTCCACCCTTATTTTTCATTCTGGATTCGCCGCTGAGCACGGCAGAGGCATACATCAGGATGCTGTGTGAGTCGCAAGTTTTTTTAGCCCGTCGTATTCCTGATCTATAGAGTTGGAATGTCATCACCTTGCGTCCTTGCGTCCAAATCGTCCCAGAAGGGTTTCGTTTGTCAGGCATCGGCAACCTCCTGAGCCTCGAGCTTGTCGCCATTCGGTACCACAAGTGGAACCTCAACAGCTCCAGTGTGAAGGCGACTGTCGATGCCATGAGGAAACAAGTTGCCGAGCTCCATTACCCAGTCAAACTTGTGATCAACGGCATCGAGGATGGTGTGCAGGCGGTTCATGAGGCGACGGAGAAGACAGCCGAAACTACTAGTAGTGTAACTGAAGGGGAAGCCGGAAGCAAAGCCCAGCTGCCCTGACAAGGTAATTTCATACACATGCACACTACCTGCTGTTAATGTTAGCATTTAGAATTGCTAGCAGGAGTACGTGAATGGTTCTGGTCAAATAATGAAAAGGTAAATATTTTATCGTGTTTGTCTCTTTTGTTTTTGGTTCCTTTTGTATTCCCTGCTTCCAAGATATACGCCTCCTCGATCGTGTGTAATGCAGGATCCATAAATTTAACTGCCGTTGCTTTTAAGTTAGTTACAGACAGCACAACCAGCTTTCTTCTCGATGCTGATTTTATAAGATCAAACTATTAAACAGGTAAAAGATGACTCGTTTAGCTATCCTTCTATATAAAAAGAGGCTGGATTGGGCCTCAGCACAACAGCTTCCTCCTCGATGCTGATTTTTATAAGATCAAACTATTAGCATGTAAAGATGACTTGTTTAGCTATCCTTCTGTATAAAAAGAGGCAGGACTGGGTCTCAGCCAGGGCCGGATAATGTCGACGACGGCATGCAGTGCCGGTTGGAGGAAGTCGAGGTAGTCGAGGGAGAAGCCGAGCAGGGCGAGGCCCCCGAGGAAATCGGCGGCGTCGGCAAGGGCGCTGAGAGAGAGCAGCGCCTGCAGGGTCCCCGCCAGGTGGCCCAGGAAACCGGCAAGCCTCCGCGGTGAGGATGGCAGGAGGAGCCTCGGGCGGGCCGTGGTGACCAGCATGACAAACTAGCTGGCGATGAAGTGTGAGTGATAACCGAGGGTAAAACATGATCCATATTATCTAATTCTAGCTCAATGATGAACACCTAACCTAAAACATTAGTGCGGAAAGCGAAATCTCTTACCCGAGCCAGAAGATGACATGGTGAGTTGGAGACTCGGTCGAAATCGGAGAGGAGGTGTGAGCAAGTGCGGGTGAGGGCACTGGAGCCTCGGTCCTGAGGCGGTGTGACGTCGGGATGGCGACGGTGGTTCGGTCTTCGCTCACCTCAACACCCTTAGCAGATCGGGTTATGTGTTGGACTTTTGGTAGCCAAGAACCGATGATCTGGCTTGCCGAGTCCAAGTTCATTTTATTTTGGCGCTGGGTGAACGGGACCGTAACCAATCCGTTGGTTGTGCCCCCGATCAGGGCGCGAGTGGGGTTGCCCCCCTAACTTCTCGAAGTTCGTTGTCGAGATCAACCCAACATTCTCCCATTTGATCGTAAAGCTAACATCATAAGCCCATCTTTAATAAAATAGCATACCAAGAAAATACATCGCATGGCCAATAAAGTGTCATACTTAATGGGAGTTGGTTTGTTTTAAGGTCATTTTATCCAGAATCAGAGGCTTTCCAATAAATCCATGCCGGCAACATGATCACGAAAGATATTGGGTGGTAAACCATTAGTAAGCGGATCCGCAAGCATTGACTTAGTACAAATATGTTTGATACTAATGGTTTGATCCTGGATTCTGTCTTTCACAACATGATACTTAATGTCAATGTGTTTGGCCGCACCACTTGACTTGTTGTTACTCGCATAAAAGATTGTGGGTTCGTTATCGCAGTATAAGATGAGTGGTTTAGAGATGCTGTCTACCACTCTAAGATCCAGAATAAAATTCTTAAGCCATACAACCTGTCCGGTAGCCTTATAACATGCCACAAACTCAGCTTGCATCGTTGAAGATGTCATAAGGGTTTGTTTGGAGCTTTTCCACGAGATAGCTCCTCTAGCGAGTGTGAAGATATAACTTGATGTGGATTTCTTAGTATCAACACATCCCGCAAAATTTGAATCTGAATAACCAATAACTTCAAAGTTATCAGAATTCTTATATGTGAGCATGAGATGCTTAGTAGTACACCCATCCCAACTGAACAGAGGGAACAATGCTCAGAAGAAGGAAGTGGGAAGCAAGACTCTAACTCATTTTATTCAAGGAATATGCAGGTACTGTGGGGCAAATGGTTCATGGGGCACAAGTGCAAGCAATATCAAAGTATGAATTTGATGGTATCTGAGTATGATTATGTTCCACAACCAGAAGAAGAGGTGGAGGAGAAGGAACCGGAAACAAATGTAGAAGCAGATCCTAACCTAGAGTCAGAAAATCAAGTTATGCACATTTCAGTTAATGCAGCAAAAGGCTTGGGTCAAGCAGCAACTTATACCTTAATCGTCTGCATGAAAGGAAAGAGAGGAGTAGCTCTTGTGGATAGTGGTAGTACACATACGTTCATCGACCTAAGATTTGCTCTAAAGACTTCTTGCAAAATTCAGCACAATGCTATGCAGAAAATCACAGTGGCTAGAGGAGGAGTGATACTATCTGGAGCACATATACCTAACATGGAGTATTCTATCAATGGGCAAGTCTTCCATAACTCCTTTAAGATACTACAATTAAAGGGTTATGATGTTGTATTAGGTTGTGATTGGATATGTCAGCACAGTCATATCCTACTGGATCTCAAAACCAGGAAATTAGTCATTCAAAAGGAAAGATTAACAGAAGTAGTGTTGGAGGAGTTGACATCAGCTAGGTATGCCCGAGAGAATTGTCGCATACGAAGGAGATGGCCTCAATTAATGCGGGCATCCTAATATAACTGTCCTTATCATGGCTCAGCTAGGTATGACCGCGAGAATTCTCGCATATGAAGGTGTTCTTTGTTGGCTGTTTGTGGGAGAGAGGGATCGGATCAGAGGAATTCTAAACATGGCATGCCACCAATCACCATCCATGGGTTCGGAGGAATTGTAAACTTGTAAAATATGCAAAGAACACCTTATGCAAGCCATATTTTGTAATATCAACATGTAAAGCCTTATCTATTTTGAGGTAGAATTGTTGTTAAAATTATCGGTCTCACGGACAGGTTAGATGGACAAAGTTTGTGTATCTGCGGTTTTGCTAAAGTCGACTTTTTTCTTTGGTCAAAATAGTCAAATTTTTATCCGTCCGATATGCTTTGAGATTTGTATTTTTTCTCATATGATGAATTATGTCTGAATTTATTATAATTTTTTCCTTCGGAACATAACGGGTTCACCAAATTGCCTTATTTTGTTGGTATAGAATTTCATTTTTTGTCTTTGTTTTTGCTCAACCTCTCAAAGTATATGTTAGATTTTGAATCATGTGATGAAATATGAGTTATTAAGACTTTTGAGAATAATTATAGTGACTAAGAACAAAAATTACATAAATAAATTTATGTAATTTATGTATAATGAAGTTATAAATTAACTAAAATTTAACTATTTTGGACTGAAAAAATAGTTAAATATTTTATAAACAGAACTGTGCTCGGACTCTAGATTCTACACAACCGGAGACAGCTTCTTTGCCGAGTGCCTGAGGCACTCGGCACAGGCCGATATACACTCGGCAAATGCTTTGCCGAGTGCTACACTTGGCAAAGGGCGCTCGGTAAACAGTTTATCGGCGACGCGGTTATACCTAGGGTGGCGGTGGAGTCAGGCTAGCGGGGCCGTGGCGGGTCGGTGCAGTGGCGAGGCGACGCGGTTCAGGCAGACCCGCAGCGGCGAGGAAGGCGATCGGGGTCGCCGAGGTACTCCGGCGCCGCTCCGACTGGCTCTTCTCTGCAAAAAAAGAAACATAAAATTGTTTACAAAAGGTGAACATGAAGACACATCATGTCATAGAAGTGACAGCTAAAGAATTGGTAAACAGATGCATACAGAGAATGACATGATATGCCTGGACAAAATGCAAAACTACAGAAAATAGTACCTCGGTGGAATATGCTTGGAAGATAGGCAAAAATCGGTTCAAACAAGTGATGAATGAAAGTTCACATGAGAATTGCACTATCTAGTCAAAAAATTGAAGTATTTCTATAACGCATATATGGTAATAACACTACTTGACTAGCATTAGAAAAAAGAGCACTTGAGTTGAAGCATTTGGTTTTCTAGTCGACACATTTATCCAAAGAAGCAAAGACAATCCACTTGTAGAATATGAGGCTTTTGTTTAGCATTTTCAACATAGTGTGATCACTTCTCGAATCGTGTAACGAGGACATTTGATATACTAATGTCGACTTCCTGGTTATGAAAGTATTGTCTAATCAAACTACGAATTATTGAAGAGATCCACAATTCCTCTTTTCTTAGCCAAGCATGCATTGTTATTCAAATCGACTCTCATTAAATCATCCCGATATATCCTCAAGTTTTCCACCTAAAAGCTTCAAGACTCATCGAGTTGCATGTGTTTGAGAAAAAAATGTTACAAATTCCATCACTAAATGATCTAAATCATCTATCGTGGAATAACACCGTGATTATGTGCTAAACATACTAAGAAAATGGCACCATATGCCTTACACCCACATCATCATGATTTCATCGCACACCATGGTATCATTATTGAACACCGCAATCCTAAATTCGACAACCAAATTCAAGAATTCCTATGCCAATGTCAAACAATTTGGCGTGTCACTTTCCACATTTTGAACATATCTACAAATCACCATCCTTTCAAACTTCATGCACAGGAGATGATGATACATCGTAAGCGGTAAAAACCGCTAAGTTCTCACCGATTCTGAAATATGAAGTGTGCGGGCGCGGCGCGAGCGAAGCGGCTTGGCCGTTTTCGGCCGCGGCGGGCCAGCGAAGCGGGGCGGGCGGCGGCACCGCTTTCGCGCGCTTGGGAGCGGCGGCGGCGGCGATGGGAGGGCGGCGGCGGGCGCGCGCGGCGGCGCTGGCGGCTGCTGCTGCCAGTGTGTGTGTGTGCGTGTGTGCGGGCGGTGGGCAGTGCGAGGTTAAATCCTTTGTCTTTGCCGAGTGCCCCGATCCGCACTCGGCAAAGACCCTTTGCGATTTTTAAAAAATTAAAATTCTTTGCCGAGTGTCTTCTCGTGACACTTTCGGCAAAGAGGCCTTTCTTAGAGTGTCAACATATGACACTTTCGGCAAACCATATATTTTTCCCACTTTTGACCTCGGACTTTTGCGGTCCTCATACAATACAGTACTCCATGTTCCAATGTGGCACATTTCTCGGACTTGTTCTATATTTCTTTAATTTATTTCAATTAATTGAATTTTCTTGGATAATTCAAATTATAAGCGCTAGTCATTCAATAATGAAAAAAATGAATGGAAAAATTATATTCATGTTATTTAGTATAATGTGAGGCGTAACGAGAATGGACCACCAATTTCGAACATCTTGTTCACGAAACATGACCACGAACTTGCGGTCGAGTTGTTTTTAAATTGTATAAAAAGCAAACGAAGTCCGAAAATCATGAAACTTGTCAAGATGTCATGATATCATATGTGGAGGTTGTGATAAAAATTTGAGAAGGTTTCGCGCAAGTTGTCACGTACGATGCTTGCAAACCGAAGAATCTCCGAAGAAGTTGTCACGTATTCTTCTGTTTTTCTAAGGTTTGCAAGCATCGTACGTGACAACTTGCGCGAAACCTACTCAAATTTTTATCACAGCCTCCACATATGATATCATGACATCTTCCCAAGTTTCATGATTTTCGGACTTCGTTTGCTTTTTATACAATTTAAAAACAACTCGATCGCAAGTTCGTGGTCATGTTTCGTGAACAAGATGTTCAAAATTGGTGGTCTGTTCCTGGTTACGGCCTCACATTATACTAAATAACATGAATATCATTTTTCCATTTTTTTTTCATTATTCGAATGACTAGCTGTTATAATTTGAATTATCCAAGAAAATTCAATTAATTGAAATAAATTAAAGAAATATAGAACAAGTCTGAGAAATATGCCACATTGGAACATGGAGTACCAGGTATATATTGTATGAGGACTGCAGAAAAAGTTTGGAGGTCAAAAGTGGAAAAAAAAATATGGTTTGCCGAGTGTCAACATATGACACTCGGCAAAGTCGCCTCTTTGTCGAGTGTCAGGAGAAGACACTCGCAAAAAAGTTAACGGCATGCCGCCGTTAACGGCGGTGCCCTTTGCGGAGTGTTCTGGTTTGCCGAGTGCCCGACACTCGGCAAACCATGTTTTTGCCGAGTGTATTTTTTTGCCGAGTGCTCGGCACTCGGCAAACCATGTCTTTGTCGAGTGCCAGATGTTTGCCGAGTTCTTTCTATATGGCACTCGGCAAATAGCCTTGACGAGGATCTAATAATCCTCATTTTTATCTTTTATCTATAATTTTTATTATGGGTAAATATGATGTCACACAGTCCCCAGAGGTACCCCTTATCTAAAAGGGAGAAGTCCAATGAGTGGTTGTAAGTCTTGCTACGACTATATCATGGTCGTAAGTCCTTCTACGACCACTACATAGTCGTAAGTCCTTCTACGACCACTACATAGTCGTAAGTCCTTCTACGACTACTACCTAGTCGTAAGTTCTTCTACGACCAGGTAAACTACGACCACCTTATAATCAAACCTACAGGCGAGTGGGTCCAATTGATTAAGGAATCGAACAGTGCGCACGCACTATTATTCCGCTTATTAATGGTGCGTAATTACCCCATTATCTCTCGGAAGATAATTGCGGACGGCGTGAAGAAGCCGAGACGCGGTAATTCTCGCCATCATGCGCGTTCTTCTCGAATTAATCAGCGCATTTCCGCAGGCGAACGGCTACTTCTTCACGACTATATAAGGGCATCGATCGGAGAGATAAGGAGGAACAAGAGCGACCAAGTAGGAACACAAGCGCTATTCTCTCAGTAATAGTCTTAGTCTTTTACTTGATCATCAAGAATACCATACACACAGATTAGGGTTATTATTCTCTCGGAGAAGGCTGAACTGCCTAAACATCCGTGTCAATCCACTCTGCGTGATCTTATCTCTAGAGACCCCGAATCAAACAATCTTACGTAAGATCGGTTCTAATACACCGACAGTTGGCGCCGACCGTGGGGATCTTCCGGTAATCTCTTGTCAACATACTCTCTTTTTCCAATCTCATGCAATCATGGCAGGAGAATGGAACGAGGAGAACTGGTTTGACTTGGCAGACACGCAGACGTCGACATGGATGCGGTTTCGACTATGAACCGAGTGATGCATCCGCCGATGGTGATGTTGCCTTGAGATTATTCTCGAGAAACCATCCCATTAATAGAGTTGAGGAGGATCCTTATCCCCACAACAATACGCCCAACAGAGGAGCCATTTCCCTCAAAGGACAAGGGTCAATCCGACCAGACCGCCCCGGGAGGACTCACAACGCGACGAGAGTTTTTTCTCCAAGTGTTCAAGTCCCCTTAAGACGGTCCGACTTGGTAAGTCAAGTTCTGGGAGCCACCATTCCAGGACTCCACCAGCATCTAGTGATTCTCTCTCTCAGGGTAACTCCAGAGAGGGTGGGATCAAGCATGCTTTTCCTGCAAATCGACCGCCTCCCGCAGATCTCATTTGCGAACGGAGACGATTATAACCCTGAGTTCCCCTACCGAGGATTACTCCAAGTCGCCAGATGGTGTCCTCGAGCACTCCTCAAGCGGGAGGCCTCGGCGCAAGTGAGAATCATCAACGGAGGTCTTCGCCCTTCCCCAAATCGAGTCAACCTCATGGAGGCCGAGATAAGGACACTCCCCGAAGATCACACACTGCGCCCCCTCGTGGTAATGGCAAGGGCACCACCGTTGGCAGAGAGGACCAACACTCTGATGAACGCGAGGGAAATCCTCGACATTCTCGCACTCCACTAAGAAGGCCTCAAAACCCTGATGAGGAGGATTTTGATGTCGTCAGAAGAAAGAAAATTGCGATCCGAAGAACTTGCACAGGCGCATTCAACATCGATCGGAGGAGGTACAAGAACTCCGAACATCAACGACTTGCTCGAGAATCCTACCAAGAGCTTGCTCGAGCGCGTGGATCTCTTTCTTTGTCAAGAGATTACGCAAAGACTTCGAATCGTGATGACAAGACGGAGGTACCTCATCGACAACACTCGGTAGTCGTAGTAATCGACTTCCTCGACTACCGATCAATCGAATATTTCTCTACGTAGGAATCGACACGACCACAAGTCGAATCGATTCCCTATTCGGAGAAATACCTTTCGATCAGCTGAAGATCAAGAAGCCCCTCGAAGAGGTGATCATTCACCACTTCGACAAAGAAATTCTAACGAGTGGAATACGAGAGTATTCTCCTCGTGAGAACCGAGGCCTACTACGTAGCAGTCACTGTTCAGGGTATCGTCGTATACGATCACTGGTGACATTAACCCTTCTTTTCTACAAAGAAGGCGCCAAGAAGTGATTACCGGATCTGGGCATTTTCGCCGACCTTCGAAAGCGCGTTGGCCACCTCATTTTCGACCGGTGAACATGGAGAAATTTGATGGATCTCAAAATCCCATCGAATTTCTTCAGATCTATACAACACCGTCCGAGCAAAGCGGAGGAGGAGAGCATGTGATGGCGAATTACCTTCCGATCGTGCTCGAAGGATCCGCCGATCGTGGTTATTAAACCAACCACTCGAGTCGATCTACTCTTGGCAACACCTCTGTGATCTTCTACAGCGAATTTCCAAGGCACATACAACCGACACGGAAAAGAAGACGACTTGCACGGATAAAGCAGAACAACAACGAAACTTTGCGTCAATTCATCAAACGCTTTAGTCGTTCGTAACTCAATTCGGAAATTTCGATTCCTCGTGATCGTGGCTTTTAAGCAAGGAGTCCGCAGAGAAGAATAACGGAGGACATTGCTCAATCCTCCCAACATCATTGTTAGAACTCTTGAGATGGCCGATCGATATGCAATCGCTTCGAGGCGGTGAGTGGAACAACACTATCGATCGAGAAACATATACTCCTCGAGAGCCGTGAAGTTGGTAAGGATAAAAAGCAAAAAGTCCAAGAAGAAAATAAAAATCAAAACCACAAGCCGGTGGTTCCAAGGAGGTTCTAGCCGTGAAAGATGGAGAGCCCAAACCACCAAGTCGTACTCGATCAAGGCAAAGGTAAGCTACGATCGTAGGAGCGACAAACCAAGGTGGTGCCCTTTTCACAAAAAGGAAGGACATGACCTCATAATCGCTGAAGTTTTCCAAAGAAAGCTCGAGGACTACTACAACGACAAAGCACCACCCTACTCTCGGCGGGTAGGACATACGAGTGGCCAAAAGTCGTCGGATGATGAGGAGATGCCGTTCAAGATCCGCAACATACCGTTGAGCACATCTACGGAGGATCATCGATATCGACTCCAAACGACAACTTAAAGTCACGGACGAGGTAAATTCTCTACATACTCCTCTCGTCAATAAATTACCAAGTGGTGGAAGTTACCATCTCTTTTGAGAAAGATGGTGTCCGATCACTACGAGTCGATCAGTCGATATCCGATTAGTGGTCGAACCCACCATCAACAACCGTCGGTCAATCGAGTGTTGGTTGATGGTGGCGATTCTTTAAACATATTATTTACTAATGCCCGGACGAGATGCAAGTACCGGGACAAAGGTAAGGCGATGCGATACTCCTTTCATGGAATTGTACCGGTCTTGACCAAACCTATTGGCCAAGTTTCTCTTCCTTTAACATTTGGCTCACCAAGTAATTTCGGAACGAGAAAGTCTCCTTTGATGTGGTCGATTTCGACACGGCATATAACGCCATACTCGGACGACCAACTTTGGCAAAATTCTTAATGGCTACTCATTACGGGTATCAATGTCTTAAGATGCGAGTCCCAAAGGAGTGATCACCATTCGATGTGACAAAAGATGGCGTATAGTCTGCGACCGTCGATCCTCGAGATGGTTGGTCAAATACCAACTCGAGATGAAAGTCGACCGACTAGCAAGTCGAAGTCTAAAGTCGCACCAAAGCCGAACGACCAAGTCAAAGAGGTTCCTCCGACGCAGAAGAACCCTCAAGATCTGCTCGCATCGGGAGACTTCCGACCCCAAATAGGAAGACGCCCTCATTACCTTCCTCCGAGCTAACGCAGATGTCTTTGCGTGGCAAGCATCCGACATGCCCGAGTCCCGTGGAGGTGATCGAGCACGTGCTAGCTTTACGGCCGATAAAGTACCAGAAAACAAAATTACGAGATTTGCCTGATCGACGAGATGCTATTAAATCGAGTTGGATAAGCTACTTAAAGCAGGCTTTATAAGAGAAGTCAACCACCCAGAGTGGTTGGCTAACCCTGTAATGGTCAAAAAGTCAAACGGCAAATGGCGTATGTGCGTGGACTTTACCGATCTTAATAAAGCTTGTCCAAAAGATGATTTCCTTTACCTCGTGACGATCACCGGTTGATTCAAGCTGCGCAGTTGTGAGATATTAAGTTTTTAGATGCATATTCGGATACCACCGATCAATATGTGTTTAAACGATGAAGAAAAGACCGCATTCATTACTCCATTTGGTACCTTTTGCTATGTCAAAATGCCATTTGGTCTAAAGAATGCGGTGCTTCTTTTCAACGCTTAATGCAATCGACTTTTTCATCTCAATTAGGCCGGAATTTGGAAGCCTATGTTGATGATCTAGTCGTAAAAAGCATTAAGAGACTTAATCATATCACTGACCTACAAGAAACATTCGACAACCTCAGAAAGCACCGCTTAAAACTTAATCCAGAGAAGTGTGTGTTTGGAATTTCTTCAGGAAAATTGCTTGGATTCCTAGTATCCGAGCGAGGAATCAAGCAAATCTGAAAAATAAAAGCCATCCTCCGATCGTCCTCCAAACACAAAAAGGAAGTCAAAAACTCACTTTGGGTGCATGGCGGCTTTAAGTCGTTTCATCGCACGACTAGGAGAAAAAGGACTACCTTTCTTTAAACTTCTCAGGAGACATGAAGGTTTTGAGTGGTCGAACGAGGCAAACGTTGCCTTTGAGGATGTCAAGAGGTATCTTTCGAGTGCTCCTGTTCTGGTTTCTCCAAAGCCAGAAGAGACGCTCTTAATTTACCTAGCTGCCACGCCACAGCAAAGAAGCGCGAGATTAGTCGTAGAACGTGAAAACGCATAACGACCGGTTTACTCGTCGGCGAGTTTTACACGGCCTAAGGAGCGTTACCCTCGTGTCCAAAACTTCTATATGCCCTCCTCATGTCTTCGAGGAAATCTGCGCATTATTTTCAGCGCACAAAATAGTCAGGTTGCCCGAGTTTCCTTTGGGAGCAATCCTCCATAATAAGGAAACAATGGGGCGCATGGCAAAATGGTCGATCGAACTTGGGAGTTCGACCTCCATTTCGTGTCCCGAACGGCCATAAAATCCCGATCTTGGCGGACTTTGTCGCCGAATGGACAAATCTGAACTGTTCAGATCCCGATCTGATTCCCACGACCGGTGGATGATGTACTTTGACGGGTCACTTACTTTAAGTGGCTCGAAATCGGGTGGTCTGGTATCTCCTAACGAGAAACCTTAAAGTATGCCATACAATTAAACTTTCGGGCTACTAACAATGTAGCAGAGTACGGGTTTGCTAGGCGGCATACGAGCCGCGAAAGCACTCTCGATTAAATCGACTACTCGTGAGAGGAGACTCTCAACTAGTCGTGAATCAAATCGGAAAGAGTACCAATGCTCTAGCTCAACAATGGCTCGGTACTTATCAGAAGTACGTAAGCTAGAAAAACATTTTTTAGGTTTCGAGGTACAATTTATCCCTCGAAAGGATAATTTCCTCGCAGACCAACTTGCTCGGATGGCTTCTTCCCGATCCACAAGTACCAAAAGGAGTTTTCTTGGAGCAACTCCAAAACCGCCTCGGTCGAAGAACCGAAACACCTCCTCTTGAGATGGCCTCATTAGATTACGAGGATACGGATGATTCCCATCTACGAGTATCTTTACAAGGGTTCCAGACCAAGATGATCTTGAGGCGCATCGATTATCCCAAAAGCCAAAATGTATACTTTGGTTGAAGGAGTCCTCTATAAACGAGGAACCCAAGGAATACTCATGCGATGCATTCCGCAAAACGAAGGAATAACACTCCTTCACGATATACACAAGTGGCATCTGTGGGACGCATGCCTCCTCTGAGAACATTGGTTGGTAAAGCCTTTCGACAAGGTTTTCTTGGCCTCTGACTCATGCGATGCTATGGAGGTGGTTAAAAGTGTGTCCAGTGCCAATTCCATGGCGCATGGATACACCAACCACTCAAGCATTACAAACAATACCTCTTTCTTGGCCTTTTGCGACACTGGGGCTTGATATCCTAGGACCGCTTTCCCAAAGCTCCGGAGGTTTCAATTCCTTTTGTGGCTATTGACACGCTCACAAAATGGATCAAGTCTGAACTCAGAATCGATAACAACTAAGCGACAAAAGGTTCATGATGAGAAGCGTAATTAGTCGATTTGGAGTTCCGAGTCGGATAATTACGCATAATGGTAAACAATTCGCAAGTGCAAAATTTGTGAATTTTGCGACGAGTTGGGTACCAAGCTATGCTATGCTTCGCTGCACATCCCCAAAGCAATGGGGCTCGAACGTGCAAACGGCCAAATAATGCGAGGAATTAAAACTCGAGTCTTCGACCCGACTTGTTAAGCGCTCGGGGCTTGGGTACAAGAATTACCTTCCATATTATGGGCGGTTAGATGCGACCACCAATCGAGCAACAGGAGAAACACCATTTTTCTAGTTTTGGAGCCAAGCCATGCTTTCTCCGAGCTAAAATTGCGGTCGACACGAGTTGAAACCTTCAACAACTCGGACCAGAACAACTTCGAGCAGATGACATTAACCTACTCAAGAGAGGAGAAACCTAGCCTTAATCCGCTCGGCGGTCTACCAACAAGCCTGCGCAGATACTATAATCGTAGGTCCAACCTCGCAGCCTTGTCAGAGGTGATTTAGTATTGAGGCTCGCCAATCCAAGTCTAATTGGAATAAACTTTCCCTAAATGGGAAGGTCCTTACACAAAGATGGTCGGTAACTCGGCGAGTGGCGATCGACTAGCAATGGAAGATGGACGAGTTCTCTCAAACTCTTGGAACATCGACCGACGCAAATTCTATGTGTGACCGGTTTCTCGGCAATAAAAGTCCGTGTTCTTTCTACCTCTTTTGCCTTAATTTTGAGTAGTGCTTTTTAATCTTTCGACTATGATATGAAAACACGCAGCTTTCTTTACACCGCGTAAAAGCGAGAAACGCTCATCCGTCGAAACTTCTCCTCTCTGCATGTGGCTCTGCCCACTAGAAGGAATTTCCTAGCATCGACTCGTTACTCACTTTTTCTGTCAATACAAGGAGCTCGGGTTTTATCTAGTCATAATGTTATCAAAGCCAACTCTCTCAATCTTAGTCTATTTTTTTCCAGTAAATTCAAAAAAATATTCTAAGTAGAGTGCACTTTCTTACATTTGTTCGACCACATTTGGTGTACTCGATTTGTTTTAATCGGTCGAAGGAAGAGACACACCTAGTCAAGTCTTTCCTCTCTCGCATGTGGTCCCGCCACTAGAAGGAAACTTCCTAGTGTCGCTCAGTCTCCTACTTTTGCTACTGGAAAAGACTTATCGAAGTCCACCAAAAAAGGACGAACGAATGACTAAAGTACTCTTAGACGTTTGTTTAACTCAAGTTGCTGTTCTTGGTTTGATTAAACTAGTCGGAGATGGGAACATCACCTAGTCGAAGTCTTTCCTCTCTGTACGTGGTCCTGCCCACTAGAAGGAACTTCCTAGTGTCAAGTCGTTTCTACTCTTTTCGACCAGTGCTTAACAACCACAACAAAAGCTATAAGTTAAATAAACCTCTCTTTGTTTTCAGAAACCCCATTTTTAAACACTATTTATTTAGATTGTCTAAACAATCTAAGCAAATAGTCGGGGTCTAGGATAAAGTTATTAATTTGACTTCAATTCTTAGTCTTTCGTTCGTTTATTATCTTTTGAGTTACTAACTACTCGACAAGATGATTTTCAGGAAATGAAGCGGATCATATATTACTCATTAACAAAAATTGTCTGCCTTACAAGGTAGTTACAAGATTACTCTGAAGGGGGAGAGCCTAGCTGCATTTCCTCCGCCACCTTTTACCAATCGATCATTTCCTCAATCGACGACTTGCCTCGATTCGGAGACGATCGAAGTCGGCTTCAATTGGTTTAACATTAAGGCGGGGGTCTTGAGCTTTAAGTTTCGCCAAAGCGTAACTTACTGCAGCTTCGACTGCTTCCCTTATTGATTCAGCTTGATTAGTCTTCAGAGTGGTCACCATTTCTTGCAATTTTCCGACTTGTTCCCCAATGGTACTTGTGTGAGCAGCTATGGTATCTTCTCGAGGAGTTTTTCCCTCAGAATGTAGCTCATTAAGCACATTGTTCAGGAGAGTGATGTTGCCTTGAAGACTAGTCTTCATCGACTCCATCTCCTGTTGGGTACAAGTCGAAGCCTCGCGAAGCTTCTTGTTTTCGACCACTTGTTCTGAAAAGAATAATATCGGTCAAACAAAAATATACTTCTAGAGGAAGATAACACAAAGATAATTATAGGTAAAAGCTTTTTCTTACCTACTAATTGAGAATCCAATTTCTTGACCTCTTCTCGATGGGAAGCAACGGTTTCAGCATGCTTTTGCCCCCATGCTTTGATGTCCTCTGCATTCATCTTAGCAATGCGGACGGACTCATTGCAAATTAAGGTCTTTGCTTGGATTTCAGCCTCAAGGCTTCTCAATTGGGCAGCAATTTCTGAACAAGAAATTGTCATTAGAAAAGGGAAAATACTCAAAAAGGACAACAGGTAAAGAGTTACTTACCTGTTACTTGAGTTCTCAGAACTTCGAGTTCTTGATCCTTATTCTTGGTAATACGGGAAAACTCCTGAATTACCAAAGCTTTGTCTCCAACTTCAGTCCTGAGCTTTCGCATCTCATTTTCTTTATCTAAAGAAGAAATGAGAGTTAAGTAAAGGTTAAAACTCAAAAGCGATCTTAAGTTCAAGACTTCATCGCTTATTTTTCCCGCAATTTCTTAGATGCAGAGACAGTCTCTCGAAGTCTATCCGAGAGAACTAATACTTCATTCCTTAGCCTCCTCGACTCCTCTTTTTCATAGTCGAGTGAGTCAGCTAAGGTCTTCGTATCACTGTTTAACCTACAAAAAACAGGAACGAAGATAAACATCAGCTGAATGGTTGTGAGTACTTCTACAACCACCAACCTAGTCGTAAGTTTTTCTGCGACTAGGATATGGTTGTAAGTCTTTCTATGACCACTACCTAGTTGAAAGTAGTCGTAAGCTTTTTACGACTAATACTTCGTCATGAGTTTCTTCCATGACTTTTCTCGTGAAACATTTTACGAGTATTTAAGTCAAAAACAACTATGAATGATAAGTGACTTACCACCTCTCTGCCTCTGCGCAGAGTAATTCTTTCTCTTGTCTTAGCTCTAAAAGTTGTCGATGATACTCACCGACAACAGCAATTTGCTCCAGAGCTTTCTGCAAGAAGAAAACAGTGAGAAGGGAAGGAAAGCCACATATATAAGTATTCTGAAGATACTTACATTCATAGTCGTTCTAGCAAAAATCGAATATACAAGGTCCGGGTGCTGCAGCTTATCTATCCTCGCGACTTTATCCCACCACACCTTCTCGAGGCGCTCGTTGTCAAAAGTATTCTCCGTATTGGGAATATCTTTGGGATGGGGGACTCTGTCACGAGATCTGTAAGCAGCAGACCCTACGACGGAGGCAGGCCCAAAGAAGTCACCACAGAAGTTGAAATTTTCTCCTTCTGGTTCTGTGATTTCTCTTTGGGTAGGGGAAGGAACGCCTCCTACGATTTCCTTCCCAGAGCGGTGCATAGACTGGTCACCACCTTGACCAGAGGTTTCCACAGCTGCCTCTGTTGTTTCTACGACTTCAGTAGTCGTAGCGGCCACCTCAACAGTAACAGCCGCTACCTCAAGAGTCGTGAATACGACTTCAAAGAGATGTGGGAGACACTGGGAGTCTCGACTTCATCGGCCACCGAGCCAAGGGTGATGCTTGACCACCTCCGTTGCTACCTCTCCAACACCAAGGGATAGCAATGGACTTCTCGTGAAGCATTCCTGGGTCAAGGAGTCGGACTAAAATAAAGAAAAGCAAATCAAAGTTGTGAAAAGAAAAAGGTAAATGTCGTTCTTACACTTCAAGACATTTCACATACCTCACACCTGGTCTTAACCAGAATTTTGGAGCAATCCTCCCAACGGAGGACCTCTTCTTCTCCACGACCACGTGCGGTCGAGGTTCAACAATTATTCACTCGACCACGTCCGTCGTAAAGTTTGAACAGAACCGAGCTCGGTTTCTCGATCTTTTGATGGACGAGATCGGTCTCGACCATTCCGAGCGATCGCCCTCGATTGCGAGTTGTGCCGATGCAAACATCGTCCTTCATAAAGACACAAAATCCTTCCAGCTTCTCCTTTCAAGTTTCTTAATAAAACTAGGAGTGGCACCAATCTGCGAAAGATTCCGTGTCATAATAGAAGGGTACCTTAGCCTTGCGAGGTTTGCGCTTGAGAGGTTCAACTACTTCAACCTCTTCGGCCGACGGTCGCGGCCTCGGCCGAGATACAACTACAACCGCCGCAGTCTTGTAGAGGGTTTGGTCGAAGACCGAACTCGAACTTGCTCCCCCTTGTCGGCAGATTTTACAAGTCGGCGTCTCTTCGAGGAGGAGCCGAGTCTTTGTCTTCGACAACCCAAATACCAATAGTCATCAAGACGACTTCTTCGTCGTCTGGCGATTTTCCATGCCTACTTTCGTAAAGCAAAACAGAAAAGAAGAATCACTAATTAGTCGTAAGTTTTTCTCGACTAGTACCAAGTCGTAAGTTTTTCTACGACTTTTCTTGATTGTAAGATATTCTCGATCACCATTAGTCGTAAGTATCTTCTACGACTATAAAGTCCTAAAGAGAGAATCGATTTCTAATTACCTTTAGGCGCTCTATCCTTTCATCTGCGGACAAAACCGCAATGACTTGAGGAACCGCCTCTGATCGACGGGGACTTCTCACGATGAGTCTCGACTGAGTCAACCTCGGCTGTGAAAGATCAATAAACAGATAAAAATATTAGACAAGGTTGAGAAAGACCAAGCGGAGAGTTAAGTCGACAATTGCTTACCCTCCTCGTAGTCTCTCGGTGGGTCTCCTCTCCGAGTACCTCCACATAGGAGATGCTCGCTTCTTGAGAGGACTAATTAGGCGTGTGATGAAATCTTTCACCACATGCCATCCGGTCACCCCTTCTTCCTTCAAGTCCTTAATGGCTTGAATATAAGGGCTAATCCGGTTGATATCTTCGAGGTTGAGTCCCATGAAGATTTCTTTTCATGACCTTCCCCACGAAAGAAAGGTGTCTTCAGAGGTGACCTTCGGTAGAACCACCTCTTCCTCCACCTCGACCACGAAGACCGGTGAAACTCAAATGTACTCCTTCGACTTCGAGTCGTGGAGCTTGAGATCGCAGACTTCCGCGATTCGGTTTGTCGAGCCATCCCATAATAATATTGGAACAGCTCGAGATCCGCCGAATCCCTGTGCGCCTCGCATGCAGATACGAACACACTCAACATGGTAATGGAATTGGGACCTAAGTTCACCGGTTCCACCCCAAAGTGTTCGAGTACTCTCAGAAGAAAGGGGTGGGCGAGCAATCGAAGGCCGCACTCTGTACGCTTGGAAGGCGGATTTGCCCATTTTCCCCGATGGCGATCTTTGCCCAATAGCGGAATCCACTTCACCGAGCCTTCTCGAATCTTCCCAGATCGACCAAGATCTTGATCTTAGCGCATCCATCTCCGATTCCTCCCATTCGAAACTCTCTTGGCCATTTCGCCGAAGCAAGAAGTTTTTGATTGGGTTAGCGGAGAAAGATGAAACCTAGTCGAAGACGGAGAAAGCAAGAGCTCGAAGAACAATGGAGTGATTTGGGAAGAGTAAAATCCAAGTCTACCTCCCGGTAAGTTTTTATAACCATACGATCTCCGCCGCCGGAAACCGTCCCGCTATAGGTCTATGATAGATGGTTGTACCGCCGGGACCGCTTCATCGGACAAGTCTATGAGAGGCGGTTGCAATTCTCCGATGGTCCGTTCGAGAAAAAGTAGGTGCGTATTGTCACCTCCAAGCAAAATTACATTCTTGACCAAGTCTTTCTAGTCGAAGGAAGTATCAATCGGAAGAGCTTTTTCTCCGATTCCCCTACCACGACCATCAGACGGTCATAGGGGTTTTTTATGACTTTTTAATAGTCGTAAGCAACCTTCCTGATAAAGCAAATTCCTGGTCAAAGCAACACTCAAATGTCGAAGAGTTTTTCCTTCGACTATCGTTCTACGACATTCTCATGGTCGTAAGTCCATTTACGAAACCTTTATCAAGTAAGTTACTTTCACTTGAAGCTGGGGGGCTAGATGACGAGGATCTAATAATCCTCATTTTTATCTTTTATCTATAATTTTTATTATGGGTAAATATGATGTCACACAGTCCCCAGAGGTACCCTTATCTAAAAGGAGAAGTCCAATGAGTGGTTGTAAGTCTTGCTACGACTATATCATGGTCGTAAGTCCTTCTACGACCACTACATAGTCGTAAGTCCTTCTACGACCACTACATAGTCGTAAGTCCTTCTACGACTACTACCTAGTCGTAAGTCCTTCTACGACTGCTACCTGGTCGTAAGTTCTTCTACGACCAGGTAAACTACGACCACCTTATAATCAAACCTACAGGCGAGTGGGTCCAATTGATTAAGGAATCCGAGCAGTGCCGCACGCACTATTATTCCGCTTATTAATGGTGCGTAATTACCCCATTATCTACGGAAGATAATTGCGGGCGGCGTGAAGAAGCGAGGCGCCGGTAATTATCGCCATCATGCGCCTTCATCGAATTAATCGAGCGCATTTCCCAGTGAGGCGAGCGGCTACTTCTTCACGACTATATAAGGGCATCGATCGGAGAGATAAGGAGGAACAAGAGCCACCAAGTAGGAACACAAGCGCTATTCTCTCAGTAATAGTCTTAGTCTTTTACTTGATCATCAAGAATACCATACACACAGGATTAGGGTTATTATTCTCTCCGAGAAGGCTGAACTGTCTAAACATCCCGTGTCAATCCACTCTGCGTGATCTTATCTCTAGGAGACCCCCCGAATCAAACAATCTTTACGTAAGATCGGTTCTAATACACCGACAAGCCTCTTTGCCGAGTGCCCGATAAAAAGAACTCGGCAAAGTATGGGACACTCGGCAAAGAAACCGTCTCCGGTAGTACTAGGACCCTACAGCCAAAACTGTACGTGTATCTGTCACTGTCCCGAATCAAGTCCTGCAAATGTGTTGGTTCTGCTTGTCGTAGGCGAAAGATTTTCTTTATGACCATATGGGTCTTTTATTCGAATGTATCCAGTTTGACCATGCCGATCGAACCAACACGTTGCTGTGACATGTGTAGGCGAGTCTTTCTGTGGGTTTGTATGTTTCTTCCGAGCTAGAAAGATTTTTTTTTGTAGGTAATGTACCAAGTACTGCGAAGAATCTGCATGTAATATAAGTCACTGAACAAAGACGCCGCAGGACACGGATCGAAACGAAATGGAGTATCATAGAACAAGACTGATGAAAAAAGTTAGCTAACATTGCAATTTAAGGAGCTTTTGATCGCTGAATGTCTCGGTGCTGCAACAACGTCCGACAAGCAACACACCATCAGTAGCTAAAATCTGCGCAAATTATAGCGTTGGAGGTGAACCAGCGCCAACTAAGACAAAAATTACTTCTCCCAGCCGAACCTGAAAACAGGTTGAGAAATGACCGCTTTAGACAAGTGATACATTTTAAAGCCAAATGTAAAGACAATATATGTAGCAATCCAAATCTCCTAGACATCTATACCATCTCTTAAAGGTTTTTCGTTCTTTCACCACCAAAATGTATCAAATAAGGCAAGCTACAGTCCTACACTCCCAAGAAAGCAAAAAAAAAAAAGGCCCGATCAAGATAACCTAATTGTATTTGTTCCTATTATTTAATCAATAACAGCTTATTAGCAGTAAACACTAAACTACCTGGGTATGGCAATAAGACGTGAGGACAAAACTGATAACAAAATTCCTTAACTAACAAATATGCACTCTCCATGCTTTGTTGCCAAGGAAATCTTAAACACTTTAATTACCTCGGGCAACACTTTAAAGAAAAACATATTCCATATTGCACGGACAGATGGTAGTTCCCCAATAGACCTGTCCCACAGCGGGTCCCACGCCTATGCAGCGTGGGAGGTTTTGGCACCAAGACAGCCGCATGTAATAGTAGCTCCAAGTTCTTTCCGCAACATGAAATAAAAGCTGGCTAGACACACTCAGTTTCTTCGGAATTCTACAGGATTTACATTCTTTCCGGCGAAATTCATGCTTGCCCCGTGGGGGAAAAAAACTCTTCCGCACATACTTTTAATTTAATTACACAGGTGTTCATGTCTTCGTTTCGCACAGAAGTGATAAACTAAATATATTTCGGGCAAATTGGATAGTACATTTATTATATATGCTCCCAACGTGGTTTGAAAACAAAAACATGTAGCTAAACATGAAAGTATCTTAAAACGGCTCAAAACGAGTTATGGCAATCCTCCGTAAATGCCAAACGGAGCCTATAAGTAATGCCCCTTATTTTCTGAAACAGCAGCTGCTGGCTGTCGAGCCGCGCCTGCAAGTCGGCGCGTCGAACTCGGCCTCGGCGTCGCGGCGACGCTGGTCGGTGCGGTTGGCCTCCTAGCTGTAGAACTTAGCTCTGAAGAAGAAGGCGAGCTCAAGGAAGTCCTTATTTGAGAAACATTATGGCAATTCGCCAGAGCCCGTCGAGCGCGGCGAGCCCCATGACGGCCAAGCGCGCGAGCCCCCACCACGAGCGGCGGCTTCTCGGCGCGTCCACCGCCAGCAGCAGCGGCAGCTTCCCTTCGCCGTCGAGCTTGCAGCAGCAGAAGGCCCAGAAGTAGAGCAGCACCCTGACCCTGTCGAACACCCCGAGGTCCGTCTTCCCGGCGTGCTCCGAGTAGAGCGCCACCAGCGCCGTGAAGCAAACGTACTTCACGCACAGCCACAGCAGCTGCAGGCTGTCGAGCCGCGCCTGCAAGTCGGCGCGCCCCTGGCCGGCGCGTTCGGCCTCGGCGTCGCGGCGACGCTGGTCGGTGCGGTCGGCCTCCTCGCTGTAGAACTTAGCTCTAAAGATGAAGGCGAGCTCGAGGAAGTCGAGGGAGAAGCCGAGCAGGGCGAGGCCCCCGAGGAAATCAGCAGCGCCGGCGAGAGCGCTGAGAGAGAGCAGCGCCTCCAGGCTCCCCACCAGGTTACCCAGGAAGCCGGCAAGCCTCGGCGGTGAGGATGGCAGGCGGAGCCTTGGGCGGGCCGTGGTGACCAGCATGACGAACTGGCCGGCGATGATGGTCAGGAACAGCAGGATCTCGGAGACGCTGACGTCGTAGGCCGGGGAGAAGTTGTGGGAGTAGCCGAAGAAGGCGCCCATCAGCCCCGCGCCACCGGCGATGGTGTTGACGGAGGCCGACGCGTCGAACAGGTTCTTGAGCTTGCCGTCGTAGTCGTCGTAGCTCATCTCCCCGCCTTCGCCGCGCGGGAACTCGACGTCCGCGCTGGCGCCGCGGCGGAGCTCCTTGAGGAACAGCGAGCCGACAAGGAAGAGGAGCGGCGCGAGCGCCACGGCGAGGAAGGCGTAGAGCCCGTTGAGCGACAGGAGCAGGAAGTAGGGCATGGCCATGTGGAGCACGGCAGAGGCGTAGACCAGGATGCCGTGCGGGTCGCAGCCGGAGGGTGCTCGGCCGCGCTCGTGCACGCCGACGAGGGCGAGGTAGACGGCCGCCATGAGGTCAAGGAAGAGGGCGGCGTAGAGGAGCACGACGCCGATCTTGGCGCACGCGTGGCCGGCCAAGGTGTCCGTCGAGTGGAAGAGCAGCGACGTGGCGAACGGCAACTTAAGCAGGATGACGCACTTCGTGTACTCGGCGAACCGCTTCATCTGCTTGTGGGCGCTCGGGTGAACCGCGCCGCCGCCGTTACCCCACCGCCCCGCCGCCTCCTCATCATAGTCCTCCTGTACGCGCGTGTGAAGGTGTCAGTAAGTGTTTGTGCGCATGCATGCACGCGCGAGGCAAAAGATTAACTTTCAGAATCGTGAAAACATCAGGCAGCACCTCAGCGCCGGCGTTGATACGTCGAGATTCATCGGCCTGCCGTTGCGAGAGCTGCATCGCCGGCGACACTAGGCAAGAGCTCGGGGACTGCAACTGAAAGGGAGAATCGGAGCAGGAGTACGGGAGCAGGAGCTAGCAGGAGTACGTGAGCGGGTCTGAGCTAAGATCGGAGCATGCATGGAGCAGGAGTTTAACAATGGTCTGAATCAATATAGGCGTACTCCTGAACCTAAGAGATCCTTCTATATAAAAGGACGTAGGACTGGAGCTGGTGACGACGTATCGGAGCTCAGCTTGGCCGTCGAATGCTGGTCCAAAAAATCTACGAATGCCTGCGAGATAAGAGTTACTTCGCGCAATATCTTACACCATAATCCACGTCAGTTGACTAGGCGGATCGGAGCAGGAGCTAGTTGGCCCGAATCAATATAGGCGTACTCCTGAACCTAAGACATCCTTCTATATAAAAAGAGCTAGGTAGGATTGGAACTGGTGACCACGGATTGGAGCTCAGCACAAATCCCAAAGCATATCGACGGGTAGTCTTAATAACGCGTTTTTTTCCCCACGAGTGTTAAGTCACCTTTTTACCACCAGCTTTGTCCTCGAGTGCTGCTTGGAGGATTTGAGGTAGCATCGGTCGGTCGGTGGAGGCCTCGATGTCTACGGTTGCTGATTGCGACTTTTGCCATTTCCACTGAGTGTGTGGTGGATCCGTCCGCAATTGTGGGGTGGATTCGTCTAATAAATTTGTGACTGTTTTACTATACTCAAAATCGCCTCATTGTGAATCACAGGATTGTGAATCAAATGATAAGATCAAAATATGCATCTATACAACATTTAACTGTTTTCTCAACTCAAAATAATTAAATTTTTGTTCATTTACAACTTTATTATACATAAATTACAAGAATTTATGTATATAATTTTTGTTTTTGATCACTGTAATTATTATCGAAAGTCTTAATAACTCATATTTTCATCATATGATTCAAAATCTGACGTATACTTTGAGATATTTAGTAAAAATAAAGACGAAAACAAAGACAATAAATAAAATTCTATACCAACAAAATACGGCAACGTGGTGAACCCATTATAATACGACAATGTGGTGAACCCGTTATGGTCTGAAAAAATATATAATTAATTCGAACCCACTTCATCGTATGAGAAGAAGTGCAAATCCCAAAGCATATCGGACGGATGAAAATTCGACTATTTTGATAAAAGAAAATAGTCGAATGTTATTTAGCACGAATCTCCAAGCAAAATTGTAAGGTCAGAAAATCGACTATTTTCTCTCAAAAAAACATGCGACAGTTTTTTAGCAATTCCGTCGCGCAATACCATAGACCATAATCCTCGTCTGTTAACGAGGAGGTCCTAATTTATTTGTTTCCTCGGCTACACTGTTTCTTTTTCTTTAATTAATATTAGGTCTTATTCATTATGTTAATACTGTTAGATGTATTATTATATGTGGATTTCCCCTGTTGTCTAAGGGGTTATCTGCATATATATGATATATGTATATATGCATATATACATATATATATATATATATTGGCTCATTGATCTCATGATGAATACAAGCGCTATTCATAACATGGTATCAGAGCAAACATAGGGTTTCGTTTTGTCAAGCCGTCGTTGGTTCTTTTTCATCCGTCGCCTGGCTTTGCCTGTCGCTTGTCGTCTTCTGCTGCCACTGGTTCCTCTCTTCATCGCGCTGCCCGAGCTTGCTGCATCCCTATCGTCGGTCGCCTGAGTCGGTGCCTGCTAGGGCTTTTCTCGGGAAGAGCAGATCGGGGAGAGTGTCGGGTTCACCCTCTCCAGCCACCGCTTGCTCCACCCACCGCCGATTGAAGGCCTGATCCGGAGTCGGTCAAGGCTGCGCCGCCTCGATCCGAAGCCATCTTCCCAAAGCCCGTGGATGTGCCCGAGCAACCGCATCTTCTTCGATGCGTCATCTAGGACCTCTAGCTTGGACTGTGCCGCCTATCGCCTGAACCGCCAGCCTCTAGCTCCGCTGCACTCTGTCACGCCACTGCCGGAGCAGCCCGCGTCTCCGCCCGAGTTCGCCCTAGTTCGGGGAGCCATCGCCGCCAATGTTCAAGCCCGAGACGCCTTCCTCTCAGTTCGGTTTTGTTCTGAAGCTTTTGTTTCGAGCTAGATTCTCTCTCTGTCAGTTCCGAAGGTCGAGCCCGAGACACCTTCCTCTTGGTTCGGTTTTGTTCTAAAGCTTTTGTTTCAGGCTTGATTGTATCTCTCGGTCGGTTCTGAAGGAAAAAAAATAGAAAGAAATAAATAAAATATCTTCCGGCACTGTTTTCGTTCCTCGCTGCTCGGTGATTTTCGATGGTCCAATTATCGGGATTGGTTTCAGAACATGCGTCTCCGCATGCATGGTCAGCGCCTTTCGGAGTTTCTTACCGGTGAGTTGCCTTGCCCGCCTCGCCCTGCTCCACCTGCTGAGCCTGTGCTCTCGAAGACTACTTTCAAAGACGATCGTAAGGAGACATCTGATGCTTTTGAGGATGCTATGGACACTTTATAGACTCAGTATGCTGCCTCTAAGATATGGATTGATGAGAATGCCGTGCCTCTGCTATTCTGGTTGCTAGCATGGAGGTGTAATGTAATACCCTGGTCTGCTCATAGCGTGGCCCATGTGGCCCATGAGGAGTTGTGTGGTGGGATTAGTCCCACATTGCTTGTCTCAAGTGAGTTGTAGTGGTATATAATGCCTGTTGGATCCAAACGTAGCACCTCCGGGTTAACCCTTTTACATGAAGCGAGGACGAAAAGTGTAAGTGAGGTGCTATGTGTGGTGGTCCGCCCACGTGGGTGAGGGCATTGAGCCAATTTTGGGTCGTGGTGTTATAGATGGTATCGAGCATCAACCTTATTTGCACGCGCGTCTGCGGGGATGTGCGCGCGGCATATGGCGCATGGCGCATGTAGGCCCGGAGTGGACACATGGCATGGTATATGTGCCAAGACCGACGCACGGACGTGTACCGAGAGGTGGTTCTGGCATTTGCCGCAGATACGGTATCTTCGCCGAGGCGCCGACTAAGAAGGGTGAGTGTATATTTCTCGCAAATTGGATAGTACATTTTTGGCAAATCAGATTACGATTTATTCTCGCGCTCTAACGTGGTTTGAAAACAAAACATGTAGCTAAACATCATGGCAATTCGCGAGCCCGTCGGAGCGCGGGCGAGCCACATGACGACGCCGCGAGCCCCACCACGAAGCGGCGGTTTCTGCGCGGCCCATCGCCGCAGCGGCGGCGGCTTCCTTCGCCGCCGACCTTGCAAAGAAGCAGAAGGCGAGAAGTAGAGCAAAGACCTTGGCCCCGCCGAACAACCCGAGGTCCGTCTTCCCGGCGTGCTCGGTAGAGTGCCACCGGCCATTGAAGCAAACAAGCGTACTTCACGCCGACCACACACAGCAGCGCAGTCGCCGAGCGGCGCTGCGGTCGGCAAGCCCGTCTTGGCGCGTTCGACCTCGGCGTCGCGGCGGCGCTTCGTTAGGTTGGTCGGCCTCCTCGCTGTAGAACATAGCTCAAGTAGAAGGCGAGCTCGAGGAAGTCGAGGAGAAGCCGAGCAGGCGAGGCCCCGAGGAAATCGGCGCGCGGCAAGGGCGCCGAGAGAGAGCAATACCGCAGGGTCCCCGAGGTGGCCCAGAAACCGGCAAGCCTCGGCGGTGAGGATGGCAGATGAGCCTCGGGCGGGCCGTGGTGACCAAAGATGACGAATCGGTGGCGATGAAGGTCGAGAAATGAGGCTCTCGGAGGCGTTGACGAGTGGGCGGGAGAAGTTGTTGGAGTAGCCGAAGAAGGCGCCCATCGCCTCCGCGCGCCGGGCGATGGTGCCGACGTTGGCGACACGTCGAATGTGTTCTTGAGCTTGCCGTCGTGAGTCGTCGTAGCTCATCCTTCCTTCGAGTCATCGTGAGCTCATCTCCCGCCGCCGCGCGGGAACTCGACGCCACACTGGCGCCATGCGCGAGCTCCTTGAGGAACAATGAGCCGACGAGGAAGAGGAGCGCGCGAGCGCCACGGCGAGGAAGGCATAGAGCCCGTTGAGCGACGTGAGTAGGAAGTAGGGCATGGCCATGTGGAGCACGGCGTGAGGCGAGATCAGATGCCGTGCGGGTCGCAGCCGGAGGGTGCGCGGCCGCGCTTGTGCACGCCGACGAGGGGTAGGTAGACGGCCGTCATGGCCGCGATGAGGTCAAGGAAGAGGGCGGCGTAGAGGAGCACGACGCCTATCTTGGCGCACGCGTGGCCGGCGAAGGTGTCCGTCGAGTGGAAGAGCAGCGACGTGGCGAACGGCAACTTAAGCGAGATGACGCGCCGTGTACTCGGCGAACCGCTTGATCCGCTTGTGGGCGCTTGGGTGAACCGCGCCGCCGCCGTTACCGCACCGCCCCGCCGCCTCCTCATCATAGTCCTCCTGTACACGCGTGTGTGACAGTGTCAGTTGTTGGAATTTTTATTTAAACTTTGCACTATCTTCCGCTTCGTCCTGCAAACTTCCTTCGAGAGAAACAAATAAACTCTCTATTCTTCGCTCACATCGAACCGCACTCATTACTTATTTCGAGAAAAACACTCGCTCTCTTTCGCTTCTTCTTGTCTTCACTTAATGCAACTAGCAAAGACATCCGGTCTTTTCTTTCACGTGATGAGCCCAACTAGTAGCAAGACCTTACGCTTGTCTTCACACGGCTACGCCCTCCCACGGTCTTCTTTCTGGAGAAACAAACGCCAAACAAAACGCAACGCAGAACACGATTGATTTTTTGGTGGGAGCAAGTGCTCCTCTTTTTGTCTTTATTTCTTCTCTCAACTCAACTCCTTACACACCGCTTCTTCCGTTACCTTGCTTCTTGGACTATTCAAATTTCTTATAAAGGCGGAGATAACTTACTCAGATACGGATTCAACCACGGTCGTTTCAGACTTGAACACGGACTCAAAAAACTAAACGGACTCAAATCATCTAAACTTAGAAACTAAAATACTAAAAACAAGATTAATCTAACAATCACCTCCTTAATCTTGTTTCTTCATCTTGATCATGCCAAGTACATGCACTCCCTTGTATCGTTCTTTCTAGGGCCGATACCGCCCTACCGTCTATGTAGGTTCCATCCTGAGCCAAGCACAAACCAACGCTTGCCGCGCCTCGCACCTGGACTAAACTCGTCCTTCCTTGCACGCCCGCCTGGGTTGGAGCACCTGCTCCCACGACCGCCTGGGTTTCGCCGTTACCTGAGCCTCTTACCCCTCTCTCTTGGACCAAATCTGCCCACTTCTCTTCGTACATCTTAGCTGAGGCTACACCGCCTCTCCCTCCTGCTGTGCTTGCATGCCGATGGGGTCCATGGGTTTGACCCAGCCGGGTTCCTCCAAAGAAGCGCATCGTGATGCGTGGGACTTGCCGTCCTCTTGAGTGCCACCGCGCCTTCACATGTACCGCTCGCACTTCGAGGCACCGCTTCTTTGCGCCTCTGCGCTGCCGCGTCTTGTCACAGGTCTGCCATGTCCTTGGCCGGTGAGATCAACAATGCTCGAGACTTCTGCCCCGGCTCTACTCCCCGCCCACTGGCTCCTCTAGACTGTCCTTCACAGAAACTGGTTTACAAGCTTTCAGGGAAATTTTATATAACCGGTTCGGGGATCTCTTCACCTTCATCAACAGATCTTTGTTCTTGTTATAGACACGCAGGAACTCATCCTGCAGCACCACTCTGCACCCCCGTTCCGCCAACTGCCCGAGACTGAGTATGTTGTTACACAGACTTGGTATATAATAGATTTCACCAAGATCCTCGATCACCGTTCTTACATTGCAATAGCATTGATCCTTTGCCTCTTATTTGCACCGTGGAGCCGTCGCCAAATTTGACTTTGCCTGAAATCTTCTCGTCAAGCTCATGGAACATGGAGCGATCTCCCGTCATGTGATTGCTTGCTCCATTGTCTAAGTACCACTCCTCAGTATGATCATGGTTGCCTCCCTCTGTGCGTAGTTTAGGAACTACATTCTCCTCGTTCAACATCACCATGACCGGCGCCTGGTTGACACATAAGGAGAGAAGCAGGGTCGGCTCGTCGTCTTCAATAGCTCGGGTGAGGTTTACCTCCTCGTTCTTCTTCTTGTTTCGGCAATCCGAAGCATAGTGCCCATATTGTGGATTTCATGGGGATATGTTCTAGATCTTAGGATGATGTGACAATTGGCAATGGCATTTACGGTTTGTCGTTTCACGTGTTTTCGACAAAGTTACAGGCTTACTGGACAGGGGCGGTCCGACCGGTCCTTGCACGGCGGTCCGACCGGTCCCAAATCGGTCGGACCGGCCATGTGGGGCGGTCGGACCGGCGGTGACCAAAGTGGTCAAAACAAGCTGGGCCAAAAATAGGTGTTGTAGGCATGTGAGGGGATCCCAATGCACTTGGTCTCATAATTTTTGGAGTCTCCAGTAAAAAGTTCTATTGGTTTGTAATTTCCAGAAGGTTTCGGATTTTCAGGGTTGAAATTCGGCTAAGTCCCAAAGGCGGTCCGACCGCTCACGAGGAGCGGTCCGACCGGCCAAGAAGCGTCCGACCGCCTCACCCGAGTCGGGCGACCGTAATGGCTTGTCGGCCAACCGTGGCGATGTTGATTTGTTAGGTCAAAGTCATTGGTATCATGGCATATGGTTTGCATGTTGCATGTTTTGACTAACATGGGTCAAGTTGTGAAGAACTTGTTCCCGAATTCGTGTTTGCTTGTCTGTGGTTGTGCAGGTAGCTTGGTGGTCAACGACGGTCAACGGCGAGGAGGATCGGGACTAGACTTGGAGAGTTGAGGTCCAGAATAATCGACGATGCTGGGTGAGGTCAACGACTCAAGCGTGACACAAGATGGACAATGGTGACCTATTGGTAAATCCATGGTGCATGGTGAAGCGGTTTAAGTCAAAAGTTAAAGACGGCGCTTTGCGAAGCGTGCGTGTGTGACCCGTTTGTTAGTGGGCCTTAACGGGAGCCCAATTGAGTCAAACCCTAGGAGTTCTAGGCCTCCACTATAAATAGGAGGAGGTGGTGGCTGCATCCCTCTCTCTCTCGCCTTTTTATGTTTCAAAACCCTAATTGTCTTTAGGGGAGTTGAGGAGGAGGCTAGGGCTCTTGATGGTTTGTGGTGAATTTCATGATCTTTGATTGTCCACTGATCCATGATGGTGTGGATGTAATCCAGCATCAATCACGAAATCAATCTATGCAAGGTTTGCTTGAGATAAGTCTCTTTTCGTTCTTACTTTCAATTTCGTGATTTTAGGGTTTTCTTTGATCCGCGAGTTTGTGATTGATTCTTTCACGTGAATTAGCTTGCTGTGATATGTGTGAATCTATCTAGCATCATCTTGATCATCAATCTCTCACGAACAAGCATTAGGATCAAGTTTTCGTTCTTGCCTGTTTTAGACCTTCATTAATCAATTGGCAATTGCTCAAGATCGTTCCAAGAATTATCATAATATTCGATTGGAATAGGTCCTCAATAGCATATAGAAGGTGTGTGCAAAGTTTCATAAAGATTGGAGTTGAGAATCAAAAGTTTCACCTAATTGCAACCGTCATCGGTGATTTTCTTGTTGCGGATCGGTTCGAGTCGGCCGGCCGATCATCATCATCACCGGCCGACCGATTTTGGAGCGGTCCGACCGCAAGTACAACGCCGGTCAGACCGCCCGGCAATCGGTCCGACCGGTTAGGTCCAGCGGTCAGACCGCCCGTGCTGTGAGTTTGCAATATTAGTTGATTTTGTTATTTTGCTTATGGGATTTAATTGGATTCAATGCTAGTCTTCCGCTGTACTGGTATATTGATCTTCATAGTTTCATCATAGCTATTGGAGTGAAATTGTGTTCAATTCATTATTTGGAAAAAAGTGAGCGTGCTCCTATTCACCCCCCCTCTAGTCGCCTTTTCAGTCCAACAAGTGGTATCAGAGCCCGGTTAGTTCAATCTTGATCTTAACCGGTCACTGAACTTTGGCGATGGATAAGTTTTCTACTAAACCGCATATCTTCGTTGGGCACGACTATGTTTATTGGAAGAATCGTATGCGCGTCTTTCTTGAGAGCGAGGGACAAGCTTTTTGGGATGTTGTTAGAGCCCCGCTGGTTATTCCTGAAATTGCTACACCTGCTTCTGCAATTCTTTTGGCTAACAACAATAAGGCTAAGAATCTTTTATATGGTGCACTTGGTAGACAAGAATATGATAGAATTTGCAATCTTTCAATCACGCATGAAATTTGGAACACTCTCGAAACATATCATGAGGTTCGTCCCAAATCAAAAAGGTGCGCCAAGCAGTTTACAAGCGTGAATACAATAAATTCGAGATGCGTCTGGAGAGAGCATCGATGACATTTTCGATCGCTTTAATAAAGTAATTAATCAAATGAAAGTTGTTGATATTGAATATTCTCAATCTGAAAATGCCACCCATCTCTTGGCCGCAATCAACACCAAGGAGTGGGAGATGAAGGCTCTTGCTATAGAGGAAAATATTGATCTTTCAAGTCTTACTTTAGAATTGCTTTATAGTAAACTCAAGACTCATGAAATTAAAAGAGTTGATCATCCCAAGAAAGATAATTTAGCTTTGGTAGCGCATCCTCTCAAAAGGCTTTTGATGACTCTTTTGAATCTTCTTCCGGATTTTCATTTGCTTGTTTATCTGCTATTCATGAAGAGGAGCTTGAAAGTATTCCTGAAACAGAGTTAGCTCTTCTAGCTAAAAAATTCACACGGGCCTACAATAATATGAGAAACAAAAAGCGAGGTGGTCCGGTGACATGCTATGAATGTGGTGAGCTCAATCATATCCGGGCAAATTGCCCCAAGCTGAAAGGTAAGAGCAATCACAAGAAAGGAAAGCCAGCTTGGAAGAAGCCTCCTTTCAACAAATCAAGGTATGAGGCTAATAAGCTTGTGAAGGTCGCCACGGATCCTTGCCGCTTTGAGGATCAATCCTTGAGCGATGTGGATACCGGGAGTGAGGAGGACAAGGAGGAGGAGATCCCTCAAGGCAAAAAGAAAGGGAAGGCCAAAGACTTCACTGGCATGTGCTTCATGGCTGACATCGACAACATTGATGATATTGAGGTATCTTTTTCTTATGATGAGCTTTCTGCAAAATATGATTCTATAGTTGAGCAATTGCTTAGTCAAGATGAAGCACTAGAATTTGTCATGACAAAAAATAAGAAATTAGAGTCAAAGATTAACAAACTGAAAGTAGAGCTTAAAAATGCTAAGACTCTTGAACCTGATGAATGTTTATCTTGTCATGCTATGCACTCAGAAATTACTAAGTTACAAACTGCTCATAATATTTCTGTACAACAACTTGAGAATGCTAGATCTGAACTAAATGAAATTAAAAGTGCTTCTTGTAAAAAATGTTTAGAATCTAGTAAATTGATTGCTTTTGATGTGTTTGATTCTAGCCCTTGCACTTCATGTTTAGAAAAGGAACGTGAAATCAAAGATATCTTAGAAGCTGCTAGAGTCAAATATGCTAAGCTTAAGGACAATATTGAAAATACTACTTGTGCTTCTTGTTCCGCTCTTAAGCTTGAAATTGCTTTGTATAAGGAGAAATCTATGGATAAAACTTGTGATGCTTGTGTTAACTTGAGAAAAGAAAATGCTTACCTTCATGATACATTAGAGAAATTTTCTAAACATAAGAAACAATTAAACATGATTCTTGACAAGTCTAAAACTCCTTATAAGAAGCAAGGTTTAGGATTCAATTCTTTTCAAGACAATTCAAACCCAAAAGTCATTCAAGTCTTGGAAAAAGGTTTAATTGAATTCAAAACCCAACCTGCAAAAACATCTTTTAAATCTGCAGGTTTTGCCCAACCTTGTATTAATTCAAATGGTGCTTCTTCTAGTGGTACCAAGTACCATTGCACTTATTGCAAGAAAGGTGGGCATTTGATTGAATTCTGTTGGCGTAGGTTGAAAAATGATAGAAAAAATTTTGATAGAATTTCATTCATGCAACCTAGAGCTTCTATGAGACATGGTAACACTGAAAAGAATAAACCTGGATTAGGATTTTTCTCTCATGCAAATCATTATGTTTCTAGATATCCTAATTCTAATGTTTATCGATCGGGCGATCCGATTTGGTGGTCACCGGTCGACCGTTTTGGTCATGGTCGACCGCCAAAGACTGTAGCCGGTCGACCGCCCATGGACGATTTAAGTCTCATGTTAATTTAAACATTGCTCATAACCGAATTTTAGATGAAATCAAGGATAGTACTTCTGGTTTGTATACTCCTTGCAGACGTGTGTCTCAGTACTGGATTCCTAAATCTTGTTTATCTAACCCCAGTATTGAGACACATCGTTCTTTTGTTCCTTGATTTTCAGGACTACCGTGGAAAGGGGAAGAACACGTGGTTCGTCGACTCCGGGTGTTCACGCCACATGACCGAAACTCAAAATGGTTCACCTCTTTCACGCGGCAACAGTGATGACTTCATCACCTTTGGAGATGATACACAAGGGCGAATTGAAGGAACATGATCAATTAGGGTGAACAACAAATTCATTCTAAAGGATGTCGCTCTTGTAGACAAGCTTAGGTATAATCTCCTTTCTGTATCCCAGCTTCTTGATGATGGCTATGAGACTGTTTTTAAGAAAAATACTTGTCGTGTGCTTGATTCTACTGGTGAGCTTGTGTTTGGAATCTCTAGAGTTGGTAGAATTTTTGGAGCTGATTTTTCAGAATCTCTTGCTGTATCTCTTAAATGTTTGCTTACATCTTCTTCTGATTCCTGGCTTTGGCATCGACGTTTGGGGTACATTGGTTTTGATCATCTGAGACGAGTTAGCAACCTTGATCTCATGAGAGGTTTGCCCAAACTCAAAGCTGTCAAGGATGTTGTATGTGCGCCACAGAGGCATGGCAAACAAGTTGCCGCCACACACCCTCAGTGACTATGGTTATGGTACCGGACGGGACGGTTGCTTCATATGGATCTTGTTGGTCCCGCTAGAGTCCGTCGATCGGTGAAAAATGGTATATTCTTGTCATAGTCGATGATCTTTCTAGATATACTTGGGTGTTCTTTCTTACTTCAAAAGATGAAGCTTTTGGTTATTTTCATGATCTTGTTCTTCGTTTGGCTTCGAGCTTCTCGGTGCTTTGAGAGCGATTCGCAGATGATAATGGCACGGAGTTCAAAAATGCTTCTTTGCTTCTTTTTGCCGAGTGTGGTATTGAGCATCGCTTCTCCTCTCCACACGTCCCTCAACAAAATGGCGTGGTGGAAAGGAAGAATAGGACCTTGGTCGAAATGGCTAGGACGATGCTAGATGAGTATAGCACACCAAGGAGATTTTGGGCGAAGCTATTGCTCTCGCTTGCCATATTGCAAATCGTGTCTTTTGAGACCTTCTTTAGGCAAGACTCCTTATGAGCTTCGCTTTGGTAGAAAACCCTCTGCTTCGCATTTTGAGTTTTTGGATCAAAATGTTTTATTCTTAAGACAGCAACTTAGATAAATTTGAATCAAGAACTTTTGATGGGTTATTTCAGGTTATCCCGCTCATTCGAGGGTTTTCGGGTTTTTAATCTTGAGACTAACATTATTCAGAGACTTGTAATGTCACTTTTGATGAGACTAGCCCCGAGCTAGATCAATTGCTGCAGATGATTTACAGTGTGAGAGAGCATTTTGTGGAGGAAGATGAGGACGGCTAATATCATTCCTTCATCTGCTTTGCTCTTGATGCGCCCATATTAATACAAGAACTCGCTACATCTACTTCACCTTCGATTGAGGCTCATCTTTGCATCTTCATCATCGCAGTGATACTGCGGAGGTCGAAGAAAGCAGTATCTCACCGGGCGCTCCACTTCATTCAGAGACAAAGATCCTCCTGAATGTATAATAGGTAATCTACAAGAGCGAGTCACTCGCTCGGTATAATGATCCAAATCTCTACTCTCATTCGGCTTTTGTTGCTTCTTTTGAACCCCGCGATATATCACATGCTTTATCCGATTCTAGTGGGTAAATGCCATGCATGAGGAGTTAGAAAATTTTGAAAGAAACAAAGTTTGGAACCTAGTAGAACCCCTAGCGGTCATAATGTTATAGGAACCCGTTGGGTGTTTAAGAATAAACAAGGTGAGGATGGATCGTGGTTAGAAACAAGGCAGATTGGTAGCTCGTGGTTTCACCAAGTTGAGGGTTAGATTTTGATGAGACATTTGCTCCTATTGCTAGACTAGAAGCCATTCAGATTCTACCTTGCATTTGCTTTGCATCAAAAGGTTTTAAATTATATCAGATGGATGTTAAAAGTGCCTTTTTAAATAGTTTCATAGATGAGGAAGTGTATGTTAAGCAACCCCCTGGTTTTGAGGATCCTAAATATCCAAATCGTGTTTTCAAGCTATCTAAAGCATTGTATGGTCTTAAACAAGCCCCTAGAGCATAGTATGATAGACTTAAGACCTTCTTGCTTAAAAATAATTTTGAAATGGGTAAAGTGGATAAAACTCTATTCATTCTTAGGCGTGACAATGACTTTCTGCTTGCTCAAATTTATGTGGATGATATTATCTTTGGTGGTTCCTCTAATGCTCTTGTTTCCAGCTTTTCTGACACTATGTCCAGGGAATTTGAGATGAGTATGATGGGAGAGCTTAATTACTTTTTGGGACTTCAAATCAAGCAATGCAAGGAAGGAACTTTCATCCATCAGACGAAGTACACTAAAGATCTACTCAAACGCTTCAACATGGGTGACTGCAAGCCAATTTCCACTCCCATGGCAACTTCGATCGCTTTGGATCCGGATGAGGAAGGAGAAGTCGTGGATCAACGCGAGTACCGCAACATGATCGGCTCCTTCTCAGTATTTGACGGCCTCGAGACCGGACATTCACTTCATGGTATGCCTTTGTGCAAGATTTCAGGCGTCTCCGAGAACTTCCCATCGCCAAGCCGTTAAGCGCATATTCAGGTATTTACACTCTACCCTCTTATATGGCATTTGGTATTCCCGCTCTTGACTTTGTCCATTAGAGGTTTTTCGATTCGATTTTGCGGTGTCGGTTAGATAGGAAGAGTACCTCGTGCACTGTCACTTCCTAGGCACTTCTCTTGTATCTTGGTCTTCTAGGAAGCGGTCTTACATTGCACAATCCATCTTTGAAGCGGAGTTTGTAGCTGCTGCTAGTTGTTGTAGTCAGATTTTGTGGATGACGTCCACTTTGAAAGATTATGGGTTAAACTTTGCTAGTGTTCCTCTTTTCTGTGATAACACTTCTGCTATTAATATTGCTAAAAACCCAGTGCAACATTCTAGGACTAAACACATAGACATTCGTTTTCACTTCCTTAAAGATCATGTTGAAAAAGGTGATATTGTGATGCACTTCGTAGAGTCCGAAGCTCAATTGGCAGATATTCTTACCAAGCCTTTAGATCAAACCAGATTTTCCTCCTTAAGAAGCGAGTTAGGGGTAATTTATCCTTATGGGTTGGTTTGAGGGGGAGTTTGATCTTTTCTGATCTTTACTTGTTCTTTTGATCTTTTATTGTTCTTTTTCTGAACTTAGTGATCTTTTCGAACTTTTTAGGTTTTTAGGCTTTTTAATTGCATCTCATTGTGTCATATTGCATTCATATGAAAACTCCAACAAGTGGTTACAACAAATGGTATGAAAAATCCAAAAAGATGCATTGTAATATAAGATTTTCTGCTTATTTTTAAAAAAATTGATGAAGCTTTGCCTATTACCCTTTAGAGCTTTTGTATTTCAATTCTTGCTCAATGTCATGTCTAGTTCTTTAACTTGCTAGAATTATCATGCTTTTACATGTGTCGGTGTATTAGAACCGATCTTACGTAAAGATTATTTGATTCGGGGGGTCTCCTAGAGGTGAAATCACGTAGAGTGGTTGACACGGGATGTTTAGACAGGTTCAGGCCTTCTCCGGAGAGAATAATAACCCTAATCCTGTGTGTGTGTGGTATTCTTGATGATCAAGTAAGAAGCTAAGACTATTACAGAGAATAGTACTTGTATTTCTCCTTGACTCGCTCTATGTTTTCTGTCCCTCCCCTTTGTCTCCCTGATTGATGCCCTTATATAGTCGTGAAGGAGTAGCCGTTTTGTCCTGCGGAAGAGGCGCCTTAATTGAGCCAGTAATGGGCGCATGATGGCAGTAATTACCGGCGCATTGGCTTCTCCACGCCGTCTGGCATTTATCATTCAGGTGTAATGGGGTATTTAAGCACTATTACTACGCGGAATAATAGTGCGTGTAGACCGTTCGGATTCCTTAATCAATTGGACCCACTTGCCTGTAGGTTTGATTATAAGGTGGTCGTGGTTTACCTGGTCGTAGGAGGACTTACGACCAGGTAGTAGTCGTAGAAGGTCTTACGACTATGTAGTGGTCGTAGAAGGACTTACGACCATGTAGTAGTCGTAGAAAGACTTACGACCATGACATGGTCGTAGTAAGACTTATGACTATGGGGGTGATTGTAGAAGATCTTACAATCACTTGGTAGGCCTCTCCCTTATAAAAATAAGGGGTACTTCTGGAGACTATGTGACATCATATTTACCCATAATAAGAATTATAGATAAAAGATAAAATGAGGATTATTAGATCCTCGTCAACATGTGTAGCTAAGTCTTTGCTATATGAGCTAGAACCTTTTAAACAACTCAAACTAAGAAATTACAATTTGTGGATGTTTTAGTGAATTGCGCAATTAGTGCTCCTCTTGTAACATTGGCCCTGTCAGAATTGCTTTGTTAGCTCTTTGATCTAAAATTGACCATTACTTGAGCTTTTGTGTTATTGAGATTCTAAAACTGCTCATGTGAAAAATGAAAATCAAGATTGTCTTATGCTTAAATTGTGCCAAACTATTCTTACGAGACTGCTTGTCAAATGATATGAACTTGGAGATAGTTTGATGAACAGACGATCTCATGGGGATCGCTTGTCGAAATGACATGAACCTCAAGATTTGTCGCCTTGTATAAGCTTAGAAAGAGTTTGTGGATGGCTCCTAGTCCAGGATCTTCTTTACTAAGATATACCTTTAATCAACTTTTGGTCGAAGCTTAGGATGAGTTTGTGGATGGCTCCTAGTCCAGGATCTTGTCACTAAGTTAGATCATTAGTCAACTTCAATATTCAATGCAAATGAGAAAAAGGTTGACAAATGGGCGTTTACAAAATTTTGAGCAAAATGATTCAATACGGGACTTGATTGACTCTTAATGTGGTCTTTGTTAGATTTTTGATCTCACTTTGACATTTTGACATGGCCAATTTCACTTTAGGATCCCTGTTGATGAACTTGCTGGATTTGAAGCGTTGCTTAAATTGATCAAATCTACTGCTTTACTTTTGAGCCTTTGTGCTTAGCTTTGATATATATGTCTTACCATGATCTTGCTAGCGCTGTCAGGCTTGATATTCTGTTTGTGCAATATTAGAGATACTAGCTTGTTCTTTTGGGTAATCTCCAAAGCTTCTTGTAATCAAAAATTGAAAAATACAAAAAATAAAGCCACTCCATTGCACTTCATGCATATTCCTCTTTATGCTTCTTTTGTTTCTGCTTCTTCCTTTATTCTATATTTTTTATCTCTGGGTGAGAGGAAGGCGTGATTCCTTGATGAATCCATTGTCAAAGGGGGAGAAGATGTGTTAAATGAGAAGAGAAGATGTGTTAATAAGAAGATATTTCTTTATTGGGGGAGAAGTGTATACAAAGGGGAGAAACTAAAAATTTGAAAATTGAGGATCATAGTGAGGGGGAGTTCTTGAGTTGCATTCTTATTGTCTTATTGAATATTCTGAACTTGAATTGCATTCTTCTATACTCACAATGATCTTAGTGAGGGGGAGTTCTTGAGTTGCATTCTTATTGTCTTATTGAATATTCTGAACTTGAATTGCATTCTTCTATACTCACAATGATCTTAGTGAGGGGGAGTTCTTGAATTGCATTCTTCTATACAAAGGGGAGAAACTAAAAATTTGAAAATTGAGGATCATAGTGAGGGGGAGTTCTTGAGTTGCATTCTTATTGTCTTATTGAACAATTGTTCTTTCATATGGACCTCATGTGAGAATTTTGACCCTTTTCTGGAAATCAAAGTTTTTATGCTTTCTTTTGCCTTGTCTGACATGCCTATACTATTCGATGCCACTTGGTTATTTTCATTGCTTTTTCTTGCTTATGGACCAAGTTGTGCCTTTGTGCTGCTAACGCGAGTAAACTCGTTTTCAAACCTCTTACTTACATTTTTCGGATAATTGCCAATGTGTTCATCAAGGGGGAGATTGTGGATTTCATGGGGATATGTTCCAGATCTTAGGATGATGTGACAATTGGCAATGGCATTTACGGTTTGTCGTTTCACGTGTTTTCGACAAAGTTCTGAGCTTCTCGATGGGCGGCGGTCCGACCGGTCCTTGCACGCGGTCCGACCGGTCCCAAATCGACCGGACCGCCATGTGGGGCGGTCGGACCAGCGATGACCAAAGTGGTCAAAAAGCCGGGCCAAAAATAGGTGTTGTAGGCAAGTGAGGATCCCAATGCACTTGGTCTCATAATTTTGGAGTCTCCATAAAAAGTTCTATTGGTTTGTAATTTCGAAGGTTTGGATTTTGGGGTTGAAATTGGCTAAGTCCCAAGGCGGTCCGACCGCTCACGAGGAGCGGTCCGACCGCCAAGGGCGGTCCGACCGCTCACTGGGCGCGCCGACCGGTAATGGCTTGAACGTCGGCCAACTTCGTGGCGATGTTGATTTGTTAGGTCAAAGTCATTGGTATCATGGCATATGGTTTGCATGTTGCATGTTTTGACTAACATGGGTCAAGTTGTGAAGAACTTGTTCCCGAATTCATGTTTGCTTGTCTGTGGTTGTGCAGGTAGCTTGGTGGTCAACGACGGTCAACGGCGAGGAGGATCGGGACTAGACTTGGAGAGTTGAGGTCCAGAACAATCGACGATGCCGGGTGAGGTCAACGACTCAAGCGTGACACAAGATGGACAATGGTGACCTATTGGCAAATCCATGGTGCATGGTGAAGCGGTTTAGGTCAAAAGTTAAAGACGGCGCTTTGCGAAGCGTGCGTGTGTGACCCGTTTGTTAGTGGGCCTTAACGGGAGCTCAATTGAGTCAAACTCTAGGAGTTCTAGGCCTCCACTATAAATAGGAGGAGGTGGTGGCTGCATCCCTCTCTCTCTCGCCTTTTTATGTTTCAAAACCCTAATTGTCTTTAGGGGAGTTGAGGAGGAGGCTAGGGCTCTTGATGGTTTGTGGTGAATTTCGTGATCTTTGATTGTCCACTGATCCATGATGGTGTGGATGTAATCCAGCATCAATCACGAAATCAATCTATGCAAGGTTTGCTTGAGATAAGTCTCTTTTCGTTCTTACTTTCAATTTCGTGATTTTAGGGCTTTCTTTGATCCGCGAGTTTATGATTGATTCTTTCACGTGAATTAGCTTGCTGTGATATGTGTGAATCTATCTAGCATCATCTTGATCATCAATCTCTCACGAACAAGCATTAGGATCAAGTTTTCGTTCTTGCCCTTTTAGACCTTCATTAATCAATTGGCAATTGCTCAAGATCGTTCCAAGAATTATCATAATATTCGATTGGAATAGGTCCTCAATAGCATATAGAAGGTGTGTGCAAAGTTTCATAAAGATTGGAGTTGAGAATCAAAAGTTTCACCTAATTGCAACCGTCATCGGCCGATTTCTTCGTTGCGGATCGGTTCGAGTCGGCCGGTCAGACCGCCCGTCATCACCGGTCAGATCGATTTTGGAGCGGTTCGACCGCCAGCACAACGCTGGTCAGACCGCCCGGCAATCGGTCCGACCGGTTAGGTCCAGCGGTCAGACCGCCCGTGCTGTGAGTTTGCAATATTAGTTGATTTTGTTATTTTGCTTAGGGGATTTAATTAGATTCAATACTAGTCTTCCGCTGTACTGGTATATTGATCTTCATAGTTTCATCATAGCTATTGGAGTGAAATTGTGTTGAATTCATTATTTGGAAAAAAGTGAGCGTGCTCCTATTCACCCCCCCTCTAGTCGCCTTTTCGGTCCAACACATATTTATCACAGTTGAAGCACTTTATGTGGCTGTGGCACTCCGACGCGTAGTGGCCGTATTTATCACATTTAAAGCACTTGATATGTGACTTGTCATGGGATCTGTCACCATCGTCTTGCCTAGCCCAATCTCCACGTTCTCCTCTGCCGCCTCGCTCACGCCCACGTCCACGCTCGCGGCTACTTGATGAGTCACGGTCGTCCTCCTCCGACGATTCCTTGTAAATTTGTCTGCCACCACCGGGCTTCTGTCGGCCAGACGAGCCCTGGCCATGCTCGCGCTGCTTCATGCGCACAAGCCACTCATCCTCTGTGAGGAGCAGGTGTCCGCTGGTGCCGTCGGTGTTGTCTTGTTCGTAGCGGTCTTCTACAGCCTTTAGTCGTCCGGTGAGTTCTTCCACCGAGAGCGTCTGCAAGTCAACGAGCGTCTCAATTGAGATTGCTACCTGAGAATACCTTGGTGGGACGACGCGGAGAAATTTTTTAACAACACGGTCTTCCTCGATCTTGTCCCCGAGTATTTCCAAGTTGTTGACTAGGCCAGTGAGCCGCATTGCGAAGTCATCTACCGACTCGCTGCTCTTGAATTTGATGTCATCAAATTCTTTGCGTAGCGTCTGCGCCTTTGCCTCGCGTACGCATTGGACTGCCATGCGCATTGTCTTGATGGTGTCCCATGCGTCCTTGGCGGTGTTCTTGACTGCAAGCGTAGACAGCATCTCCGACGGAACGGCTCGGAGTATGGCAGACAACGCCATCCTGTCGTCGCGGTAGTCGCCATTGCCGGGGTCGATCGCCTCCCACAATCCTTGCGCTTGTAGATTCACCCTCATCACGAGAGACCAATCTCTATAGTTGGTTCGCGTCAATATCGGGTATACGACCGAGCCTCCTGACTCCCTCACCACGCGATGGATCACAACTTCCCCACCGCCACCGCCACCGCTGCCGCTGCCGGATCCCGCCTCCAGACGTTCGCCGACGTTGTTGGGCATCCTTGGCCGGGTAGGTGAGTGGGAAGATGATCGACGCATCGCCGGATCGAGTGCAGGCTCTGATACCAATTGTTGGAATTTTTATTTAAACTTTGCACTATCTTCCGCTTCGTCCAGCAAACTTCCTTCGAGAGAAACAAATAAACTCTCTATTCTTCGCTTCTGTCCAGAACCGCACTCATTACTTATTTCAGAGAAAAACACTCTGCTCTCTTTCGCTTCTTCTTGTCTTCACTTAATGCAACTAGCAGCACATCTGGTCTTTTCTTTCACGTGATGAGCCCAACTAGTAGCAGCACCTTCTGCTTGTCTTCACACGAAGCTACGCCCTCCCATGGTCTTCTTTCCTGGAGAAACAAACGCCGAAACAAAACGCAACGCAGAGAACACGATTGATTTTTTGGTCGGGAGCAATGCTCCTCTTTTTGTCTTTTATTTCTTCTCTCAACTCAACTCCTTACACACTGCTTCTTCCCGTTACCTTGCTTCTTCGGACTATTCAGCCCCTTATAAAGGCAGAGATAACTTACTCGTATACGGATTCAACCACGGGCTGAAGCCGACTTGAACACGGACTCAAAAAACTAAACGGACTCAAATCATCTAAACTTAGGAACTAAAATACTAAAAACAAGATTAATCTAACATCAGTAAGTGCATGCATGCACGCGCGAGACAAAAGATTAATTTTCAGAATGGTGAAAACCTCAGGCAGCACCGCAGCGCCGGCGCTGATACGGTGAGATTCATCGGCCTGCCGTTGCGAGAGCTGCATCGCCGGCGACACAAGGGAGGATCGGAGCAGGAGCTTGCAGGAGCACGTGTGCGAGTCTGAGCTAATTAGATCGGAGCATGCAAGGAGCAGGAGTTTAACAATGGTCTGAATCAATATAGGCGTACTCCTGAACCTAAGACATCCTTCTATATAGAAGGACGTAGGACTGGAGCTGGTGACGTCGTATCGGAGCTCAGCTTGACCGTCGTATGCGTAGTACCACGAGTAGTCAAGAGCTGCATCGCCGGCGACACTAGGCAAGAGCTCGGGGACTGCAACTGAAAGGGAGAATCGGAGCAGGAGTACGGGAGCAGGAGCTAGCAGGAGTACGTGAGCGGGTCTGAGCTAAGATCGGAGCATGCATGGAGCAGGAGTTTAACAATGGTCTGAATCAATATAGGCGTACTCCTGAACCTAAGAGATCCTTCTATATAAAAGGACGTAGGACTGGAGCTGGTGACGACGTATCGGAGCTCAGCTTGGCCGTCGAATGCGTTGTCCCAGTAGTAGTACCACGAGTAGTCGTTGCCCGTTTAGCTATCCTTCTATATAAAAAAGAGGCTGGATTGGGCCTTACCTTCACAGCTTCCTCCTCGATGCTGATTTTATAAGATCAAACTATTAACATGTAAAGATGACTTGTTTAGCTATCCTTCTAAAAAAGAGGCAGTATTGGGCCTCAGCCACGGCCGGATAATGTCGGCGACGGTGTATTCGCGTAATATCATATAAAACCACTTTTGCCATCTGGAGCATCTGGCAAGGTCGGACGGTGGAGGCCTCGATGTCTACGGTTCAAGTGCTGATTTGCGACTTTTGCCAATGCCGCCAAGTATGTGGTCAATAGGCAGTTGTTTGTTTGCAAGCTAATGAAGAGCAAATCGGGGGGAGCGTCGGGTTCATCCTCTCCCGCCACTGCTTGCTCCACCCGCCGCCGATTGAAGGCCCGATTCGGAGTCGCTCGAGGCCGTGCCACCTCGATCTGGAGTCATCTTCCCAAAGCCCATGGACGTGCCTGAGAAACCACATCTTCTTCGATGCGTCATATAGGGCCTCTAGCTTGGATTGTGCCGCCTGTCGCCGGTCACCAGTCGCCTGATCCGCCAGCCTCTGGCTTCGCCGCGCTCCGTCACGCTGCTGCCGGAGATGCCCACGCCTCCGCCCGAGATCGCCCGAGTTCGGGACGCCGCCGCCGCTGTCATCGTTGGTGAGCCACCGTCGTCACTGCTAGTGAGCCGCCGCCGCCGCTACTCGAGCCTGAGACGCCTTCCTCTCGGTTCGGTTTTGTTCTGAAGTTTTTATTTCAAGCTTGATTCTCTCTCTGTCGTTTCCGAAGGTCGAGCCCGAGACGCCTTCCTCTCGGTTCGGTTTTGTTCTAAAGCTTTTGTTTCAGGCTTGATTCTCTCTCTCTATCGGTTCCGAAGGAAAAAAGAAAGAAAGAAAATGACTTCTGGCACTGTTTCCGTTCCTCGTTACCCGGTGATCTTCGATGGTCCAATTACCGGAATTGGCTTCAGCACACGCGTCTCCACATGCGTGGTCAGCGCTTTTGGGAGTTTCTTACCACTGAGTTACCTTGCCCGCCTCGCCCTGCTCCACCTGCTGAGCCTGTGCTACCAAAGACTACTTTCAAAGACGCTTGTAAGGAGGCATCTGATGCCTTTGAGGATACTATGGAGACTTTTCAGACTCAGTATGCTGTCTACAATACATGGATTGATGAGAATGCTCGTGGCTATGCTATTCTGGTTGCTAGCATGGAGGTGCAATTCACTTGGGATGTGGTTGGTTTGGCTTCAGCACAGTTGATGTGGACACACCTGCGCAACCGCTACGAACCATCTGGTGATTCCTTGTATCTTTCTATTGTGCTTAGGAGCAGTCGTTGCAGCAGAGAGATGCCACTATGGACGAGTTCTATACCCAATTGTCTGCAGTATGGCGTCAGATTGACTCTTTGGGTCCGGATGTTTGCCACACATGTTAGTGTTGTCAGTGTTAGCAGTCTCACCTAGAGCTTTATCGTATCTACGACTTCTTGACCCGTCTCCGGGCTGAGTATGAGCAGACTCGTGCTCAGTTGCTGGCACACCACCCTCGTGTGACTTTGTTGGAGGCCCTTGTCGTTGTTCGTGCTGAGGAGTTTTGCCTTCGTGTTGCGGGTCTACTGCCATCACCGTCGTTTCCTTCGATTCTGGCAGCTCCTCCAGTTTCTCCACCCATTACGTCTCCAGCTCCTACTTCACCAGTGGTGCCTTCACCAATGATAGTTGTTGTTGATAGGAGACTACACTGCACCTATTGCAACAAGGATGGACATCTGGCGCAGTTCTGTTACAAGAAGAAGAAGGATTTACATCATGGTGGACATCCTCCAAAGGGCACTGGCGGTTCCTCCTCGTAGAGGAGCTCTGCTGCTTCTGATTCTCGGGAGTTTCTCACACTGCTGCGTCGCATGATTGCTTTTGCACCGTCTGGTCCTGCTGGTTCTGCTACATAGTCTTCTAGTGAGAGACAACCTTCTACTCTTTCTTCCTTAGGTATATCACCTTGTATTCTTGAGTCTTGTGCTTCCTTTCATATGACATTTGATTCCAACAGTCTCACTTCCATTGGTCATTTAGCTAATTCTATCACTGTTCAGACAACAGATGGTACCTTTCTCTGTCACAGGACGAGTGAAGGATCTAAACCCGCCATTATGAGTTAATGGAATGTTTTGGTGATTAATGACAAATCCAAATATGAGACTAACTCTCTTGTCTAGTATTATTTTGTGTAGTATCATTTGGATATAAAGGTGAAATTCAACGAGGTATGCAATCGACACCTTAATCTTATATATTGTTGCATTCATCGGATCCAAAATATAGGTTGAACTCAACCATAAGTTTAACTTGAATATATGCTTATGATCTTATTACACATTTGTGTATGCACACATTTAGGAGGAGTTTATTCTATATTTTGTTGTTTCATTAGTATTGATCCATATTCTATTTTTCATATATATTTGGGTTCTTTACTTTGAAACATATCCGTTTGAGTATACAAAACTTGTGTAGTTCTTGTATACTCTTGTTTCAAGTATACAAAACTTGTGTAGTTCTTGTATACTCATGTTGGAGTATATGTATATATAACTTGTGTAGTTCTTATATACTCATGTTGGAGTATATATATAATTTATGTAGTTCATATATACTCATGTTGTGTTACATTAAATCATCTACATTCAATTTATGTGCAATTAAAGTGGTTATCATTAATTACCAATGAGGGAAAGATTAAAGTATCTTGTCCTACCATTATGTGATAATGGTTTGTTATGGTAACTAATGGTAGTCATATTGTGGAACTAACATTTTCCATGAGTTTGATGAATAGGTTATGTTCCAGGGTGATGAAGACTTTGGATGTCATCATGTGTCAATGATATTAAAGTCAAGAGCTTAGTGTAAAGAATGCATCATGGGTTGATGATTATCAAGAAGAGGAGATGATCATGAGTTGGTCATCAAGTCAAGAGTAGACCCATCATGTGTTGATGGAGGTCTAATGAAGGATGCATCATGCGTTGATGCATATCAAGACTTGAGTAAAGGATGCATCATGTGTTGATGCACATCAAGTCAGGAGAAGACCAATCATGTGTTGATGGAGGTCAAGTGAAGAATGCATCATGAGTTGATGTATATTCAAATCAAGAACTTGAAGAAAAGGAGATCATCATGTGTTGATGATTGTCAAGTCAATGATCCGGACTTGAAGCAATGATGTGTGTCATCAAGCTTCAAGAAGATGTTCAAGGCAAAGGTATGACTAGCTAGGGCTAAGGATGTGTTCCTAATCTTTTACCGGTCTTGGTGTTTGGTTGGAAGAACAGATTGCTAGTATAGATTACCTTACTATTACGAGGGGTCTTGACTAGTAGTATGAGTTAGCAATGTGTTGATAGCTCATTGTGTTTGCTCTAGCCCATCTATGAATGGAGCTATTATTTCACGAATGTGTTTTGCAAATGGTTGATGCTCGTGCATTTAATCCTTGTAGCATGGGACTATAGTTTGCAAATGTATTTTTCAAATGGTTGAAGTCCATGCACCTTAGCCTTGTGGCATGATGCCATTATTTACGAATGTGTTTTGTAAATAGTTGATGCTCATGCTTGATTTCTTGTAGCATGTGACTTAAGTTTACAAATGTGTTTTGCAAATGGTGTAAGTCCATGTACCTTATTCCTTGTGGCGAGTATTCTAAAAGTTGACAAATGTGTTTTGCAACTTGTTGAGAATATCACCTATATCCCTTCTTGGAATTACTCTCAAATGGGCAAATGTGTTTTGCCATTTGAGCAAAGTCAAAGTGCACAGCTTCTGTGGTCTGGCGGTCAGACCGCCGGTGTGGACCAGTCTGACCGGTGCCAAATCGGTCGAACCGCCACATGTTGAGCGGCCGGACCGGTGGCTTTTTGTGCTTATTCTCTGCGCGGTAGTACCACCGTTAAGTAAATGGTACTACCGGAGAGCGAAAGTACCGGAGTTTTCGCGGTACGTTTTTTTTTCCAGAGAAGCACCATTTCGGATGCTGCAAATTCTCCTTGGGCGGTCTGACCACCCACCCTTGGCGGTCTGACCGATATGCGGTGGTCTGACCGGACATTAGTTGGCGGTCCGACCGGCCGTGAGTCCAACGGCTAGTTTTATAGCCGTTGGTGCATGGGCGGTCCGACCGACCATTAGTTGGCGGTCAAACCGGTCCTTGTCAGATTCGATAGAATCTTTCCTACAACAGCTAGTTTTTGTGTGTGGGCTATATATACCCACCTTGGCCAGTTGGGAAGGTTGCTGCTATTATTGTTGAACCTCTATTGAGTCCCTTGAGCTAAGAGCAAACCTCTCATCTCTTATGTGAATGTGTTGCACTTAGTAAGCTTGGAGAGAAAACTCTAAGTGCATGTGTTGCTTTAGGTAGTGGATTGTGTATCCACTTGAGCGTTGACACTTGATTAGTTCAAGTGAAAGTTGAGTCTTGTTACTCTTGGTGTTTGCCGACACCTAGATAGCGTGGAGGCGTCGTGGCCGGTGATCTTCTCAAGAAGCTTGTGAGAAGGCCCTGCTTGGTTGTGAGTGATTTGGTGCTCACCATCTCTGGGGTGGAGGAAAAGCAACCCTAGTGGAGCGAGGTGTTGGTTCGTGTTGGAACCGGTCCAAGTGGTTGGACTTACCTCGGAGGTGTTGGCTTAATTTGTGGAGTCGGTCAAACATGGTTGGGCTTACCTCAACGTGGATTAGGAAAGACTGACAAGTCTCCGAACGCCACAGTAAAATATCATTGTGTCCATTGTGGTTTGATCTTGTGCTTTACTTTGAGCAATTTACATTCTAGTTTTAATTGCTTATATATCCTTGTATGATTGCTCTCATTGAATTGTATTCATATTGTTGGTGCACTTAGTGGAGCCTACTTGATTTAGGTTTTAATTGTGCAAAACCAAATTGTTATTAGCTTTCGCATTATATATTGGTTTTAGCCGAAAGAATTTTAAAACCGCCTATTCACCCCCTCTAGTCAGCCTCCTTGATCTTTCAACGAGGCACTCTTTCGAATTCTTCTTTTCATGTTCCCGATGTTTCTTATGTTCTCAAACTAACCATGCAACTCATATCTACCCGTCAGCTCACCGATCATGGTTGCCGTGTTATCCTCGATTCTGATTCTTGTTCTATTCAGGGTCGACGCATGGGGACTATGGTTGGTATTGGCCCTTGCCGCCTTGACTCACAGTGTCCCTGGGAGTTTGACTAGCTTTATCTTCCTTCCGCTGCCCCTGCCAACCTTATCGCCTCTACCACTGCCTCCGCTTCTGCAGCATCCTCCACTGCGTCTTTTGCTTAGTAGCATTATCGTTTGGGACATCTTTGCGGATCACGTCTATCTTCTTTACTTTATCGTGGTCTTTTAGGGTCCGTGTCTCGTGATGCTTCTCTAAATTGTCATCGTTCTAAGCTTGGTAAACAGCTTCAACTTCCATATCCTTCCAGTGAGTCAGTGTCACAACGTCCTTTTGATCTTATTCATTCTGATGTATGGGGTCTGACTCCTTTCATTTCGAAACGAGCTCATCGATACTATATAATTTTTATTGATGACTTTTCTTGCTACACATGGATATACTTTTATGTCATCTCTTAGTGAGGTTCTATCCATCTACAAGACTTTTGTCACCATGGTCCGTACTCAGTTTGACTCTCCTATTCGTGTTTTTCATGTAGATTCTGCTGGCGAATACTTATCAGGAGTCCTTCGTAGTTTTCTTGCTAAGTAGGGCACTATCTCTCAGTTTTGTTGCCCTGGTGCTCATTTCCAGAACGGTTTGGCTGAACGGAAGCATATTCATCTTCTTGCGACAACCTGTGTTCTTATGCTTGCTTCTGCTGTCCCACCATACTTCTGGGCTGAGACAGTTTCTACTGTCACTTTCCTGATTAATATTCAGCATTCTTCTGCTCTTCAGCGTGGGATCCCAATTGAGCGTTTATGTGGCAAGACTCCTGATTATTCTAGTGTTCGCCTCTTTGAGTGTATATGCTATGTTCTTGTTGCACCTCGTGAGCGCACCAAGCTGACCGCTCAGTCTGTGGAGTGTGTTTTTCTGGGTTATAGCGCTGATTATAAGGGATATCGTTGTTGGGATCTTGTTGGGCAACGTATTTGGGTTTCTGGGGACGTCACTTTTGATGAATCTCATCCTTTCTACGTTCGTTCTTCTCCTTCTACCACTCCAACATCTCTTGTCGAGCCACTTTTTTCCTGACTTTTTCTGCCACCACCATAGCCACTTGACCTCCATCACAGCCCTTAGCCTCTCTGGTGGCTCCTTCACCGTCTCCTTCACCACTGTCACCCTCTCCAAAGGCTCCTCCAGGCTTTGTTCATTCTTATCCTCTCTACTACACTCGTCCGCGGGTTGAGGATTCTTCTGATGAGCCATCTTCTTCTGATGGGTCATCTTCTTCGGCCTCTCCTCCTCGATATGCTCTTCCTGATCGCTAGTCTATTCGGCCTCCTACGCGCTTTTGTTTAGAAGCTCTTGTTGAACCAACTTCTTATCATGATGTTGTTGTTCATCAGGAGTGGCAGCATGCGATGGTAGAGGAGATTGATGCCCTTGAGCGTACTGGCATGCGGGATCTTGTCCCTCTTCCAGCGCGTGTTAGTCATATCACGTGCAAGTGAGTGTATAAGGTTAAGACCCGCTCTGATGATTCTCTTGAGCGCTACAAGGTTCGTCTCGTGGCACGTGGTTTTCAGCAGGAGCATGATTGTGATTATGATGAGACTTTTGCTCCTTTGGCTCACATGACCACCGTTCGCACTCTTGTTGTTGTGGCGTCTGTTCGGGCATGGTCCATCTCTCAACTTGATATCAAGAACGCATTTCTCAATGGTGAGCTGCGTGAGGAGATTTATATACAGCCACCACCGGGGTATTATGTTCCTGAGGGTATAGTTTGTCTCATTCGTTGATCTCTTTACGACCCTAAGCAAGCTCCTCGTGCTTGGTTTGGTTGTGTCGGTGTATTAGAACCGATCTTACGTAAAGATTATTTGATTCGAGGGGTCTCCTAAAGATGAAATCACGCAGAGTGGTTGACACGGGATGTTTAGACAGGTTCAGGCCTTCTCCGGAGAGAATAATAACCCTAATCCTGTGTGTGTGGTATTCTTGATGATCAAGTAAGAAGCTAAGACTATTACAGAGAATAGTACTTGTATTTCTCCTTGACTCGCTATCTCTTTCTGTCTCCCTCCCTCGTTTCCCTGATTGATGCCTTTATATAGTCGTGAAGGAGTAGCCGTTTTGTCCTGCGGAAGAGGCGCCTTAATTGAGCCAGTAATGGGCGCATGATGGCGAATTACCGCGCATTGGCTTCTCCACGCCGTCGCGCTTATCATTCGAGGTAATGGGGTATTTAAGCACTATTACTACGCGGAATAATAGTGCGTGTAGACCGCTCGATTCCTTAATCAATTGGACCCACTTGCACGTAGGTTTGATTATAAGGTGGTCGTGGTTTACACGGTCGTAGGAGGACTTACGACCGGTGGTAGTCGAGAAGGTCTTACGACTATGTAGTGGTCGAGAAGGACTTACGACCATGTAATGGTCGAGAAAGACTTACGATCGTAGTAGTCGAGTAAGACTTACGACTATGGGGGTGATTGTAGAAGATCTTACAATCACTTGGTAGGCCTCTCCCTTATAAATATAAGGGGTACTTCTGGAGACTATGTGACATCATATTTACCCATAATAAGAATTATAGATAAAAGATAAAATGAGGATTATTAGATCCTCGTCATCTAGCCCCCCAGCTTCAAGTGAAAGTAACTTACTTGGTGAAGGATTCGTAAATGGACTTACAACCATGAAAGTGTCGTAGAACAATAGTCGAAGGAAAAACTCTTCGACATTTGAGTGCTACTTTGACCAGGAATTTGCTTGGTCAGGAAGGTTGCTTACGACTATCACAAAGTCATAAAAATCCCTGCGACTGTGTAGTAGGGCGATCGGAGAAAAAACCCTTCCGATTGATACTTCCTTCGACCAGAAAGATTTGGTCAAGAAAGTGATTTTGCTTGGAGGTGACAAAACGAACCTAACTTTCCTGAACAGACCGTCTGGGAAATTGCAAACGATTTCCACAGATTTGTTGATGAGACGGTTCCCAAAGCGATTGCAATCGTGAAGATTGCTTACGACTATCAAAAAGTCGTAAAAACCCCTACGACCGTCTGGTGGTCGTAGTAGGGGAATCGGAGAAAAAACCCTTCCGATTGATACTTCCTTCGACCAGAAAGACTTTGGTCAAGAAAGTAATTTCGCTTGGGGGTGACAATACGCACGTAATTTTTCTCGAACGGACCATCTGGGGAATTGCAACCGGCTCTCACAGACTTGTCCGATGAAGCGGTTCCCGAAGCGGTACAACCAACTCCCATAGACCTATAGCCGAGACGGCTTTCCGGCTACGGAGATCGTCTTGTTATAAAAACTTACCAGGAGGTAGACTTGGGTTTTTACCTTTTCCTCAAATCACTCCGCTGTTCTTTGAGCTCTTGCTTTCTCCGTCCTCGACTAGGTTTCATCTTCTCCGCCGCCAACCTAATAAAAAAACTTCTTGCTTCTGAGCGAAATGGCCAAGAGGGTTTCTGAATGGGAAGAATCGGAGATGGATGCGGCTAAGATCAAGATCTTGGTCGATGCCGGAAGATTCCGAGAAGGCTCGTAAAGTGGATTCCGCTGTCGGCAAAGACTCGCCATCGGGGAAAATGGGCAAATCCCGCTTTCCAAGCGTATTGTGAGTGCGGCCTTCGATTGCTCGCCCACCCTTTTCTTACAATGAGTACTCGAACACTTTGGGGTGGAACCGTGAACTTAGGTCCCAATTCCATTACCATGTTGAGTGTGTTCGTGTATCTGCGGCGAGGCGTACTGGGATTCCGGCGGATCTCGAGCTGCTCCAATATTATTATGGGATGGCTCGACAAACCGAATCGCCGGAAGTCATGCGGTCTCAAACTCCACGACTCAAGTCGAAGGAGTATATTCAGAGTTTCACCCGGTCTTCGTGGCGGGCCGGAGGAAGAGGTGGTTTTACCGAAAGTCACCTCAAGACAGACCCTTTCTTTCATGGGGAAGGTCAAAAAAGAAATCTTCATGGGATTCAACTCAAGATATCAGCAGGATTAGCCCTTATATTCAAGCCACTAAGGACTTGAAGGAAGAAGGGCTGACCGGATGGCATGTGGTGAAGTATTTCATCACACGCCGAATTAGTCCCTTGAAGAAGCGAGCATCTCCTATGTGGAGATACTCGGGAGAGGAGACCCAACCAGAGAATACGACGAGGGTAAGTAATCGCGACTTAGCTCTCGGTTTGGTCCTCTTCAACATTGTCTAATATTCTTATCTGCTTACACGCATCTTTCACAGCCGAGGTTGACTCTAGAGTCGACTCATCTGTGAGAAGTCTCCGCCACTCGAGTGGCGGTTCCTCAAGTCATCGCGGCTTTGTCCACGATGAAAGGATAGAGCGCCTAAAGGTAATCAACAAGTTGATTCTTTCTTTAGGACTTTATAGTCGAGAAGATACTTACGACTAATGGTGATCGAGAATATCTTACGATCAAGAAAGAGTCGAGAAAAACTTACGACTTGGCAATCGGTCGTAGAAAAACTTACGATCGATCGCTGATTCTTCTTTTCTATTTTGCTTTACGTAAAGTAGGCATGGAAAATCGTCGGACGACGAAGAAGTCGTCGATGACTATTGGCGCTGGGTTATCGAAGACAAAGGCTCGGCTCCTCCTCTAAGAGACGCCGACTTGTAAAATCTGCCGACAAGGGGGAGCAAGCTCGAGCTCGGTCTTCGACCGCACTCTACTAGGCCGCGGCACCGTGAGTCAGATCTGAAGCCGAGGCCGCACCCATCGGCCGAGGAGGTTGAGGCACCAATCTCTTAAGCGCAAACCTCGCAAGGCTAAGGTACCCTTCGTTATGACAAAGAATCTTTTGCGCTTTACGCCACTCCTAGTTTTGTTAGGCAACCGGAAAAGGAGAATTGGAAAGATTTTGTGTCTTTATGAAGGGCGATCTTTGCATCAAAGACAACTCGCATCCGAGGGCGTTCTTGCTCTTGGAATGGTCGAGACTGATCTCGGCCATCCAGAGAATCAGGAAACCAGAGCTCTGGTTCCTGTTCAAACTCTACGACCAGACGTGGTCATAGCTGGGCCAATTGTTGAACCTCGACCAGACGTGGTCGTGGAGAAGAAAAGGTCCTCTGTTGGGAGGATTGCTCTAAAATTCCTGGTTAAGACCAGGGTGCAGAGGTATGTGAAATGTACTAAAGTGTAAGAACGACATTTTCTTTTTTCTTTTTCACAACCTGATTTGCTTTTATTTACTTCAGTCCGACTCCTTCAGCCCCCGGGAATGCTTCCGCTGAGAAGACCATTGCCATCTGTTGGACCGTAAAGGCGACTAGAGGGGGGGGGGGTGAATAGGAGCACGCTCACTTTTTCACAAATTATGAACTCAATACAATTTTACTCCAAGAGCTATTAGAAAGCTATGAAGATCAATATACCAAGATCTGAAGACTAGTATTGAATCCAATTAAAACCCTAAGCAATGCGACAAAAATCGCAAGAATCAAATCTAATGAGTCGGCCGGTCCGATCATTTATTATCTTGGCGGTCCGACCGGCACTAAATCGGTCCGACCTCCGGTGTGGGCGGTCGGACCGCACCAAAATCGGTCCGACATCCGTGTGGTGCGGTCCGACCGCGAGCTCTAGAACAAGAAAAACAAATTCGATGACGGTTGCAATTAGGTCTAACTTTTGATTCTCAACTCCAAACTTCACGAAACTTTGCACACACCTTCTCTATGCTATTGAGGACCTATTCCAATCGAATATTATGATAATTCTTGGAACGATCTTGAGCAATTGTCAATTGATTAACAGAAGGTCTAAAACCGGGCAAGAATGAAAACTTGATCCTAATGCTTGTTCGTGAGAGATTGATGATCAAGATGATGCTAGATAGATTCACACATATCACAGCAAGCTAATCCACATGAAAGAATCAATCACAAACTCGCGGATCAAAGGAAGCCCTAAAATCACCAAATTGAAAGCAAGAACGAAAAGAGACTTATCTCAAGCAAACCTTGCATAGATTGATAACGAGATCGTTGCTGGATTACACCCACGCCATCATGGATCAGTGGTCAATCCAAGATCACGAAATTCTCCTCAAACCATGAAAAGCCCTAGCCTCCACCTCAACTCCCCTAAAAACAATTAGGGTTTTGAAACATAAAAAGGCGAGAGAGAGGGGTGCAGCCACCACCTCCTCCTATTTATAGTAGAGGCCTAGAACTCCTAGGGTTTGACTCAATTGGGATCCCGTTAAGGTCCACTAACAAACGGGTCACACACGCACGCTTCGCAAAGCGCCGTCTTTAACCTTTTGACCTAAACTGCTTCACCATGCGCCATGGATTCGCCAATAGGTCACCCTTGTCCATCTTGTGTCACGCTTGAGTCATTAACCTCACCCGGCAACGTTGATCGTTCTGGACCTCAACTCTCCAAGTCTAGTCCCGATCCTCTTCGCCGTTGACCGTTGTTGACCACCAAGCAACCTGCACAACCACAGACAAGAAAACACGAATTCGGGAACAAGTTCTTCAAAACTTGACCCATGTTAGTCAAAACATGCATCATGCAAAACATATGCCATGGAACCCATGTACTTGACCTAACAAAACAACATCGCCACGGTTGGCCGATGATCAAGTGGATACCGGTCCGACCGCCCAGTGAGCCGGTCGGATCGCTTCTGGCTCGGCCGGACCGCCTCGTGAGCCGGTCGGACCGCCTTGGGACTTAGCCAAATTCAAGCCCTCAAATTCAAACCTTCGAAACTTTAAACCAATAGAACTTCTTCGAGACTCCAAAATTATGAGACCAAGTGCATTGGGATCCACTCACTTGCCTACAACACCTATTTTTGGCCCACCCATTCGAGAACTTTTAGGTCATTGCCGGTCCGATCGCCCCATATGGCCTGGTCCGACCGATTTGGGACCGGCCGGATCATTGCAAGGACCGGTCGGACCGCCCCGCCCAAGAAGCTCAGAACTTTGTCGAAAACACGTGAAACGACAAACCGTAAACGCCATTGCCAATTGTCACATCATCCTAAGATCTCGAATATATCCCCATGAAATCCACAATCTCCCTTGATGAACACATTGGCAATTATCCGTAAAATGTAAGTAAGAGGTTTGAAAACGAGTTTACTCGCAGCAGCAGACAAAGGCACAACTTGGTCCATAAGCAAGAAAAAGCAATGAAAATGACCAAGCCGGCATCGTAATAGTATAGGCATGTGAGACAAGGCAAAAGAAAGCATAAAAACTTTGATTTTAAAAGGTCAAAATTCTCACATAAGGTCCATATGAAAGAACAATTGTTCAATTGACCTATGATCATTGTGAGTATAAAAGAATGCAATTCAAGTTCGAATATTTAATAAGACAATAAGAATGCAACTCAAGAACTCCCCTCACTATGATCCTCAATTTTAAATTTTCGCTCCCTTTGTATAAACTTCTCCTCCAATAAAGAAATATCTTCTTATTAACACATCTTCTCTTCTCATTTAACACATCTTCTCCCCCTTTGACAATGGATTCATCAAGGAATCACGCCTTCCTCTCATCCAGAGATAATAAATATAGAATAAAGGAAGAAGCAGAAACAAAAGAAGCATAAAGAGGAATATGCAAGAAGTGCAATGGAGTGGCTTCAATTTTTGTATTTTTCAATTTTGATTACAAGAAGCTTTGGAGATTACCCAAAAGAACAAGCTAGTATCTCTAATATTGCACAAATAGCATATCAAGCTCGACAAATACATAGCAAGATCATGGTAAGACATATATATCAAAGCTAAGCACAAAGGCTCAAAAGTAAAGCAAGAGATTTGATCAATTTAAGCAACGCTCAAATTCAAAGAAGTTTATCAACAGGATCCTAAAGTGAAATTGGCCATGTCAAAATGTCAAAGTGAAATCAAAAATCTAACAAAGACCACATTAAGAGTCAATCAAGTCCCGTATTGAATCATTTTGCTCAATATTTTGTAAACGCCCATTTGTCAATATTTTTCTCATTTGCATTGAATATTGAAGTTGACTAATGATCTAACTTAGTGACAAGATCCTCGGACTAGGAGCCATCCACAAACTCATCCTAAGCTTCACCAAAAGTTGATTAAAGGTATATCTTAGTAAAGAAGATCCCGGACTAGGAGCCATCCACAAACTCTTTCTAAGCTTCTACCGGGCGACAAATCTTGAGGTTCATGTCATTTCGACAAGCATCCCCATGAGATCGTCTCGTTCATCAAACTATCTCCAAGTTCATGTCATTTGACAAGCGCCTCGTAAGAATAGTTTGGCACAATTTAAGCATAAGACAATCTTGATTTTCATTTTTCACATGGGCGCTTTAGAATCTCAAGAACACAAAAGCTCAAGTAATGGTCAATTTTAGATCAAAGAGCTAACAAAGCAATTCGACAGGCCAATGTCACAAGAGGAGCACTAATTGCGCAACTCGCTAAAACATCCACAAATTGCAATTTCTTAGTTTGAGTTGTTTAAAAGGTTCTAGCTCATATAGCAAAGACTTAGCTACACATGTAAAAGCATGATAATTCTAGCAAGTCAAAGAACTAGACATGACATTGAGCAAGAATTGAAATACAAAAGCTCTAAAGGGTAATAGGCAAAGCTTCATCAATTTTTAAAATAAGCGTAAAATCTTATATTACAATGCATCTTTTGGATTTTTCATACCATTTGTTGTAACCACTTGTTGGAGTTTTCATATGAATGCAATATGACACAATGAGATGCAATTAAAAAGCCTAAAAACCTAAAAAGTTCAAAAGATCACTAAGTTCGTAAAAGAATAATAAAAGATCAAAAGAACAAGGAAAGATAAGAAAAGATCAAACTCCCCTCAAACCAACCCATAAGGATAAATTACCCTAACTCGCTTCTTAAGGAGGAAAATCTGTTTGATCTAAAGGCTTGGTAAGAATATCCGCCAATTGAGCTTCTGACTCTCGAAGTGCATCACAATATCACCTTTTTCAACATGATCTTTAAGGAAGTGAAAGCGAATGTCTATGTGCTTAGTCCTAGAATGTTGCATCGGGTTTTTAGCAATATTAATAGCGTATGGGTTATCACGTAAAAGAGGAACACTAGCAAAGTTTAACCCATAATCTTTCAAAGTGGACGCTATCCACAAAATCAGCTCAAAGAACTAGCAAAGAGCTACATACTCCGCTTCAAGAGTGGATTGTGCAATGTAAGACCGCTTCCTAGAAGACCAAGATACAAGAGAAGTGCCTAGGAAGTGACAGTGCACGAGGTACTCTTCCTATCTAACCGACACCCGCAAAATCGAATCAAAACCTCTAATGGACAAAGTCAAGAGCAGAATACCAAATGCCATATAAGAGGGTAGAGTGTAAATACCGAATATGCGCTTAACGGCTTGGCGATGGGAAGTTCTCGAGACGCTCAAATCTTGCACAAAGGCATACCGTGAAGTGAATGTCCGGTCTCGAGGTCACAAATACGTAAGGAGCCGATCATGTCATGCAGTACTCGCTGATCCACGACTTCTCCTTCCTCATCCGGATCCAAAACAATGAGGTTGCCATGGGAGTGGAGATTGGTTTGCAATCACCCATGTTGAAGCGCTTTAGTAGATCTTTAGTGTACTTCGTCGATGGATGAAAGTTCCTTCCTTGCATTGCTTGATTTGAAGTCCCAAAAGTTAATTAAGCTCTCCCATCATACTCATCTCAAATTCCACGACATAGTGTCGTAAAAGTCGAAACAAGAGCATTAGAGGAACCACCAAAGATAATATCATCCACGTAAATTTGAGCAAGCAAGAAGTCATTTCACGCCTAAGAATAAATAGAGTTTTATCCACTTTACCCATCTCAAAATTATTTTTAAGCAAGAAGGTCTTAAGTCTATCATACTGTGCTCTAGGGGCTTGTTTAAGACCATACAATGCTTTAGATAGCTTGAAAACACGATTTGGATATTTAGGATCCTCAAAACCAGGGGTTGCTTAACATACACTTCCTCATCTATGAAACCATTTAAAAGGCACTTTTAACATCCATCCGATATAATTTAAAACCTTTTGATGCAGCAAATGCAAGCGAGAATGCGAATGGCTTCTAGTCTAGCAACAGAGCAAATGTCTCATCAAAATCTAACCCTCAACTTGGTCAAACCCCGAGCTACTAATCTGCCTTGTTTCTAACCACGTAACCATCCTCACCTTGTTTATTCTTAAACACCCAACGGGTTCCTATAACATTATGACCACTAGGAGGTTCTACTAGGTTCCAAACTTTGTTTCTTTCAAAATTCTCTAACTCCTCATGCATGGCATTTACCCACTAGAATCGATAAAGCATGTGATATATCGCGGGTTCAAAAGAAGCAACAAAAGCCGAATGAGAGTAGAGATTTGGATCATTATACCGAGCGAGTGACTCGCCATGTAGATTACCTATTATCCGATCCGGAGGATGCTTTGTCTCAATGCGGCGGAGCGCCGGGTGAGATACTGCTTTCTTCGACCTCCGCAGTATCACGATGATGATGATGCAAGGAGCCTCAATCAAGGTGAAGTAGACGAGCGTGTTCTTGTATCAATATGGGCGCCAAGAAGCAGCAGATGAAGGAATGATATCGCCGTTCGCTCTCATCTTCCTCCACAAAAATGCTCTCTGTCACTGTGAATCATCTCAGAATAATTGATCTAGCCTCTGGCTAGTCTCATCAAAAGTGACATTACAAGTCTCCAATAAGGTTAGTCTCAGATTAAAACCCAAAACCCTCGAATGAGCAGGATAACCTGTAAATAACCCATCAAAAGTTCTTGATTCAAATTTATCTAAGTTGCTGTCTTAAGAATAAAACATTTTGATCCAAAACTCAAAATGCGAAATGAGGGTTTTCTACCAAAACGAAGCTCATAAGGAGTCTTGCCTAAAGATGGTCTCAAAAGACACGATTTGCAATATGACAAGTCAGAGCAATAGCTTCGCCCAAAATCTCCTCGGTGTGCTATACTCATCTAGCATCGCCCTAGCCATTTCGACTAAGGTCCTATTCTTCCTTTCCACCACGCCATTTTGTTGAGGGACGTGGAGAGGAGAACTGATGCTCAATACCACGCCAAAGACAAAAAGAAGCAAAGAAGCATTTTTGAACTCCGTGCCATTATCATCGCGAATCGCTCTCAAAGCACCAGAAGCTCGAAGCCAAACGAAGAACAAGGTCATGAAAATAACCAAAAGCTTCATCTTTTGAAGTAAGAAAGAACACCCAAGTATATCTAGAAAGATCATCGACTATGACAAGAATATACCATTTTCCACCGATCGACGGACTCTAGCAGACCAACAAGATCCATATGAAGCAACCGTCCCGGTCCGTACCATAACCATAGTCACGTAAGGGTGTGAGGCGGCAACTTGTTTGCCATGCCTACAGTGGCGCACATACAAGATCCTTGATGCCTTTGAGTTTGGGCAAACCTCTCATGAGATCAAGGTTGCTAACTCGTGTCGATGATCAAAACCAATGTGCCCCAAACGTCGATGCCAAAGCCGTAAATCAAGAAGATGTAAGCAAACATTTAAGAGATCCAAGAAGAGATTCTCAAAATCACCCAAAAATTCTACCAACTCTAGAGATTCCAAACACAAGCTCACCAATAGAATCAAGCACACGACAAGCATTTTTCTTAAAAATAGCCTCATAACCATCATCAAGAAGTCGAGAAACGAAAGGAGATTATACCTAAGCTTGTCCACAAGAGCGACATCTTTTAGAATGAATTTATTGTTTACCCTAATTGATCATGTTCCTTCAATTCGCCTTGTGTATCATCTCCAAAGGTGATGAAGTCATCACCGTTGCCCGCGTGAAAGAGGTGAACCATTTTGAGTTTCCGGTCATGTGGCGTGAACACCGAGTCGACGAACCACGTGTTCTTCCCTTTCCACGGTAGTCCCGAAAATCAAGGAACAAAGAACGATGTGTCTCAATCTCAAGTTAGATAAACAAGATTTAGGAATCCAAGATCGAGACACACGCCCGCAAGGAGTATACACACCGTAAGTATTATCCTTGATTTCATCTAACATTCGGTTATGAGCAATGTTTAAATTAACATGAGACTTAAATCTGTCCATGGGCGGTGATCGGCGGCGTTGTCTTGTGGGTCGGTCGGCGACCAAAATGGTCGACCGGTGACCACCAATGTCGACCGCCATCGATAAACATTAGAATTAGGATATCTAGAAACATAATGATTTGCATGAGAGAAAATCCTAATCCGTGTTTATTCTTTTCGGTGTTACCATGTCTCATAGAAGCTCTAGGTTGCATGAATGAAATTCTATCAAAATTTTTCCTATCATTTTTCAACCTCGCCAACAGATTCAATCAAATGCCCACCTTTCTTGCAATAAGTGCAATGGTACTTGGTACAACTAGAAGAAGCACCATTTGAATTAATACAAGGTTGGGCAAAACCTCGCAGATTTAAAAGATGTTTTTGCAGTTGGGTTTTGAATTCAATTAAACCTTTTCCAAGACTTGAATGACTTTTGGGTTTGAATTGTCTTGAAAAGAATTGAATCCTAAACCTTGCTTCTTATAAGGAGTTTTAGACTTGTCAAGAATCATGTTTAATTGTTTCTTACCTTTAGAAAATTTCTCTAATGTATCATGAAGGTAAGCATTTTCTTTTCTCAAGTTAACACAAGCATCACAAGTATTATTCATAAATTTCTCCTTATACAAAGCAATTTCAAGCTTAAGAGTAGAACATGAAGCACAAGTAGTATTTTCAATATCGTCCTTAAGCTTAGCATATTTGACTCTAGCAGCTTCTAAGATATCTTTGATTTCACGTTCTTTTTCTAAACATGAAGTGCAAGGGCTAGAATCAAATACATCAAAAGCAATCAATTTACTAGATTCTAAACATTTTTCACAAGGAGCACTTTTAATTTCATTTAGTTCAGATCTAGCATTCTCAAGTTGTTGTACAGAAATATTATGAGCAGACTGTAACTTAGTAATTTCTGAATGCATAGCATGACAAGATAAACATTCATCAGGTTCAAGAGTCTTAGCATTTTTAAGCTCTACTTTCAGTTTGTTAATCTTTGACTCTAATTTCTTATTTTTTGTCATGACAAATTCTAGTGCTTCATCTTGACTAAGCAATTGCTCAACTATAGAATCATATTTAGCAGAAAGCTCATCATAAGAAAAAGATACCTCATTATCATCAATGTCGTCCGTGTCAGCCATGAAGCACATGCCAGTGAAGTCTTTGGCCTTCCCTTTCTTTTTGCCTTGAGGGATCTCCTCCTCCTTGTCCTCCTCACTCCCGGATCCACATCGCTCAAGGATTGATCCTCAAAGCGGCAAGGACCCGGTGAGCACCTTCACAAGCTTATTAGCCTCATACCTTGATTTGTTGAAAGGAGGCTTCTTCCAAGTCGGCTTTCCTTCCTTATGATTGCTCTTACCTTTCACTTTGGGGCAATTTGTCTTGATATGATTGAGCTCACCACATTCATAGCATGTCACCGACCACCTCTCTTTTGTTTCTCACATTATTGTAGGCCCGTGTGAATTTTTAGCTAGAAGAGCTAACTCTGCTTCAGAATACTTTCAAGCTCCTCTTCATGAATAGCGATAAACAAGCAAATGAAAATCCGTAAGAAGATTCAAAAGAGTCATCAAAAGCCTTTTGAGAGGATCTGCTACCAAAGCTAAATTATCTTTCTTGGGATGATCAACTCTTTTAATTTCATGAGTCTTGAGTTTACTATAAAGCAATTCTAAAGTAAGACTTGAAAGATCAACATTTTCCTCTATAGCAAGAGCCTTCATCTCCCACTCCTTGGTGTTGATTGCAGCCAAGAGATGGGTGGCATTTTCAGATTGAGAATATTCAATATCAACAACTTTCATTTGATTAATTACTTTATTAAAGCGATCGAAAATGTCATCGATGCTCTCTCCAGACGATCTCGAATTTATTGTATTCACGCTTGTAAACTGCTTACGACCTTTTGATTTGGGACGAACCTCATGATATGTTTCGAGAGTGTTCCAAATTTCATGCGCAGCTTGAAAGATTGCAAATTCTATCATATTCTTGTCTACCAAGTGCACCATATAAAAGATTCTTAGCCTTATTGTTGTTAGCCAAAAGAATTGCGTAGCGTGTAGCAATTTCAGAATAACCAATGGGCTCTAACAACATCCCAAATAGCTTGTCCTCGCTCAAGAAAGACACGATACGATTCTTCCAATAGGCATAGTCATGCCCATCAAAGATATGCGGTTTAGTAGAAAACTTATCCATCGCCAAAGTTCAAAGGACCTGCTAAGATCAAGATTGAACTAACCGGCTCGATACCACTTGTTGGACCGTAAAGGCGACTAGAGGGGGTGAATAGGAGCACGCCACTTTTTCACAAATTATGAACTCAATACAATTTTACTCCAAGAGCTATTAGAAAGCTATGAAGATCAATATACCAAGACAAATGAAGACTAGTATTGAATCCAATTAAAACCCTAAGCAATGCGACAAAAATCAACAAGAATCAAATCTAACAGAGTCGGTCGGTCTCGATCATTGTGTATATCAAGCGTCCGACCGGTACCAAATCGGTCCGACCTCGGTGTGGGCGGTCGGACCGCACCAAAATCGGTCCGACCTACGTGTGGTGCGGTCCGACCGTGCTCCGTAACAAAGAAAACAACCCGATGACGAAGTTGCAATTAGGTCTAACTTTTGATTCTCAACTCCAAACTTCACGAAACTTTGCACACAACTTCTCTATGCTATTGAGGACCTATTCCAATCGAATATTATGATAATTCTTGGAACGATCTTGAGCAATTGTCAATTGATTAATGTAAGGTCTAAAACCGCAAGAATGAAAACTTGATCCTAATGCTTGTTCGTGAGAGATTGATGATCAAGATGATGCTAGATAGATTCACACATATCACAGCAAGCTAATCCATGTGAAAGAATCAATCACAAACTCGCGGATCAAAGGAAGCCCTAAAATCACCAAATTGAAAGCAAGAACGAAAAGAGATTTATCTCAAGCAAACCTTGCATAGATTGATAACGAGATCGTTGCTGGATTACACCCACGCCATCATGGATCAGTGGTCAATCCAAGATCACAAAATTCTCCTCAAACCATGAAAAGCCCTAGCCTCCACCTCAACTCCCCTAAAAACAATTAGGGTTTTGAAACATAAAAAGGCGAGAGAGAGGGGTGCAGCCACCACCTCCTCCTATTTATAGTGGAGGCCTAGAACTCCTAGGGTTTGACTCAATTGGGCTCCCGTTAAGGCCCACTAACAAACGGGTCACACACGCACGCTTCGCAAAGCGCCGTCTTTAACCTTTTGACCTAAACCGCTTCACCATGCGCCATGGATTCGCCAATAGGTCACCCTTGTCCATCTTGTGTCACGCTTGAGTCATTAACCTCACCCGCATCGCTGATCGCTCGACCTCAACTCTCCAAGTCTAGTCCCGATCCTCTTCGCCGCTGACCGTTGTTGACCACCAAGCAACCTCGCACAACCACGCATAAGAAAACACGAATTCGGGAACAAGTTCTTCAAAACTTGACCCATGTTAGTCAAAACATGCATCATGCAAAACATATGCCATGGAACCCATGTACTTGACCTAACAAAACAACATCGCCACGGTTGGCCGATGATCAGTGGATACCGGTCCGACCGCTCCAGTGAGCGGTCGGACGCTTCTGGCTTGGCCGGACCGCCTCCCGTGAGCGGTCGGACCGCCTTGGGACTTAGCCAAATTCAAGCCCTCAAATTCAAACCTTCGGAAACTTTAAACCAATAGAACTTCTTCTCGAGACTCCAAAATTATGAGACCAAGTGCATTGGGATCCACTCACTTGCCTACAATACCTATTTTTGGCCCACCCATTCGAGAACTTTTAGGTCATTGCGGTCCGATCGCCCCCATATGGCGGGCCCGACCGATTTGGGACCGGCCGATCATTGCAAGGACCGGCCGGACCGCCTCGCCGAAGAAGCTCAGAACTTTGTCGAAAACACGTGAAACGACAAACCGTAAACGCCATTGCCAATTGTCACATCATCCTAAGATCTCGAACATATCCCCATGAAATCCACACCATCCCTTCGCCATCGGAGAGGTATCAATGGAGGTGGTCGAGCATCACCCTTGGCCCGTGGCCGATGAAGTCGAGACTCCCGAGTGACTCCCACATCTGCCAAGTCGTAGCTACGACTCTTGAAGTAGCGGTATTCGTTGAGGTGGCCGCCACGACTCATCGAGGTCGAGAAACAACAGAGGCAAATGGAAGCCTCGTCAAGGTGGTGACCAGCTTGTGCACCGCTCGGGAAGGAAATCATAGGAGGCGTTCCTTCCCTACCCAAAGAGAAGTTACGGAACCGTAAGAAGAAAATTTCAACTTCGTGGTGACTTCTTTGGGCTCGCCTCCCGTCAGAGGGTCTTCGCACAAATCTCGTGACTCGAAGTCCCCATCCCAAAGATATTCCCAACATGGAGAATACCTTTGATAACAAGCGCCTCGAGAAGGTGTGGTGGGACAAAGTCGCGAGGATAGATAAGTCAGTAACCCTGACCTCAGATATTCGATGTTTGCTAGGACGACTATGAATGTAAGTATCTTCTAAATACTTATATACGTGGCTTTCCTTCTCTTCTCACTGTTTTCTTTTTGCAGAAAGCTCTGGAGCAAATTGCTGTTGTCGGTGAGTACCATTGACAACTTTTAGAGCTAAGACAGAGAAAGAACTACTCATGCGGCAGAGGCAGAGAGATGGTAAGTTACTTATCACCATAGTTGTTTTCGACTTAACTACTCGTGATAATGTTTTACGAGAATAGTCATGGAAAAACTCATGACAAAGTACTAGTCCTAAAAAGCTTACGACCAGGTAGTGGTCGTAGAAAGACTTACGACCATGACATAGTCGTAGAAAAACTTACGACTAGGTCGGTGGTTGTAGAAGTACTTACAACCAATCGGCTGATGTTTATCTCCATTTCTGTTCTTTGTAGGTTAAACAGTGACACGAAGACTTTAGCTGACTCACTCGATTACGAAAAAGATGAGTCGAGAAAGCTAAGGAGGAAATAATAGTTCTCTCGATAGACTTCGAGAGGTCAGTCTCACTAGAAGATTGCAGGAAAAATAAACGATAAGTGCCGAACTTAAGACCGCTTTTGATCTTTAACCTTTACTCGACTCTCATTTCTTCTCCAGATAAAGAAAATGAGATGCGGAAGCTCCGGACCGAAGTTCAAGAAAAAGCTTTGGTTATTCAGGAGTTTTCTTGTATTACTAAGGACAAGGATCAAGAATTCGAGGGTCTGAGAACTCAAGTAACGTAAGTAATTCTTTACCTGTTGTCCTTTTCGAGCATTTTCTCTTTTCTAACGCCAATTTCTTGTTCGAAATTGTCACCAATTGAGAAGCCTCAAGGTCAAATCCAAGAGAAGACCTTGATCTACAATGAGTCCGTCTCGCATTGCTAAGATGAATGCAGAGGACATCGAGCATGGGAGAAAAAGCATCAAAACCATTGCTTCCCATCAAGAAGAGGTTAAGAAACTGATTCTCAACTAGTAGGTAAGAAATGCTTTTACCTACAATTATCTTTGTGTTATCTTCCTCTAGAAATTTATTTTTGTTTGACCGGTTTTATTCTTTTCGTAACAAGTGGTCGAAAACAAAAAACTCATGAGGCTTCGACTTGTACCCAACAGAGATGGAGTCGATGAAGACTAGTCTTCAAAGCAACATCACGCCTCTGAACAATGTGCTTAGTGAGCTACATTCGAGGGAAAACTCCTCGAGAAGATATCGTAGAGTCGCCACATAAGTACCATTGGGGAACAAGTCGGAAACTTGCAAGAAATGGTGACCACTCTGAAGGCTAATCAAGCTGAATCAATAAGGGAGGCAGTCGAAGCCGGAGTAAGTTACGCTTTGGCGAAACTTAAAGCTCAAGACCCCCACCTTAATGTGCAACCAATTGAAGCCGAGTTCGATTGCTCTGAATCAGAGGCAAATCGTCTGATTGAGGAAATGCAATCGGTTGGCAAAAAGGTGGCGGAGGAAATGCAGCTAGGCTCTCCCCCTTCAGAGTAATCTTGTAACTACTTTGTAAGGCAGACAATTTCTGTTGATGAGTAATATACGATCCATCTTGTTTCCTGAAAATCATCTTGTCGAGTAGTTAGTAACTCAAAAGATAATAAACGAATGAAGGACCAAGAATTGAAATTAAATTAATAACTTTATCCTAGGCCATCTTGTTTCCTGAAAATCATCTTGTCGAGTAGTTAGTAACTCAAAAGATAATAAACGAATGAAAAACTAAGAATTGAAGTCAAATTAATAACTTTATCCTAGCCCCCGACTATTTGCTTAGATTGTTTAGACAATCTAAGTAAATAGTATTTGAAATGGGGTTTCTGAAAACAAAGAGAGGTTTATTTAACTTATAGCTTTTGTTACGGTTGTCAAGCATTAGTCAAAAGAGTAGAAACGACTCGACACTAGGAAGTTCCTTCTAGTGGGCAGGACCACATGCAGAGAGGAAAGGCTTCGACTAGGTGATGTTACCATCTCCGACTGGTTTAATCGAACCAAAAACAGCAACTTGAGTTAAACAAACGTCTTAGAGGACTTTAGTAATTCATTCGCCCTTTTTTGGTGGACTTCGATAAGTCTTTTCCGGTAGCAAAAGTAGGAGACTGAGCGACACTAGGAAGTTCCTTCTAGTGGGCAGGACCACGTGCAGAGAGGAAAGATTTCGACTAGGTGTGTCTCTTCCTTCGACCAGTTAAAACGAATCGAGTACACCAAAGGTAGTCGAATAAACATAAGAAAGTGCACTCTACTTAGAATATTTTTTGAATTTACTGAAAAAACAAACTAAGATTGAGAGAGTTGGCTTTGAGAACATTTCGACTGGATAGAACCCGAGTTCTTTGTATTGGCTGAAAAAATGAGTAACGAGTCGATGCTAGGAAATTCCTTCTAGTGGGCAGAACCACATGCAGATAGGAGAAGTTTCGACTAGATGATGTTACTTGCTTTTCGACCAGTGTAAAGAAAACTGGGTGTTTTTGTATCATAGTCGAAAGATTAAAAAAGCACTACTCAAAAATAAGGCAAGAGAGGTAGAGAGAACCTGGACTTTTATTGCCTGAGAAATTGGTCACACATAGAATTTGCGTAACTGGTCGATGTTCCAAGAGTTTGAGAGAACTCGTCTGTCTTCCATCGCTAGTCGTGACTCGACCTCGCCGAAGTTATTTCGACCATCGTAAGGACCTTCCCATTTGGGGAAAGTTTATTCGATTAGACTTGGATTGGCGAGCCTCAATACTAAGTCACCTACAAAGAAGGTCGCGAGGTTGACCTACGATCATAGTATCTGCAAGCAGGCTTGTTGGTAGACCGCCGAACGGATTAAGGCTAGGTTTCTCCTTTCTTCGAGTAGGTTAATGTCATCTCGCCGAAGTTGTTCCCGGTCCGAGTTGTTGAAAGTTTCAACTCGTGTCGACTGTAATTTTAGCTCCGAGGAAGCATGGCTTCGGCCCAACACTAGAAAAATGGTGTTTCTCCTGTTGCTCGATCGGTGGTCGCATTTAACCGCCCATAACACGGAAGGTAATTCTTGTACCCAAGCCCCGAGCGCTAACAAGTCGGGTCAAGACTCGGGTTTTAATTCCTCGCATTATTTGGCCGCTTGCACGCTCGACCGCCCGCTGCTTTGGGGATGTGCAATGTAAGCATAGCATAACTTGGTACCCAACTCGTCGCAAAATTCCTCAAATTTTACACTTGTGAATTGTTTATTATTGTGCGTAATTATCCGACTTAACTCCAAATCGGCTAATTACGATCTCATCATGAACCTTTTGTCGCTTCCGTTGTTATCCATTCTGTGTTCACTTCAATCCATTTTGTGAACGTGTCAATAGCCACAAAAGGAATTCAAACCTCCCGGAGCTTTGGGAAACGGTCCTAGGATATCGAGACCCTGTGCGCAAAAGGCCAAGAAAGAGGTATTGTCTGTAATGCTTGAGCCGGTTGGTGTATCTGTCTACCATGGAATTGGCATCGACACACTTTTAACCACCTCCTTAGCATCGCATGTATCAGAGGCCAAGAAAAATCTTGTCGAAAGGCTTTACCAACCAATGTTCTCAGAGGAAGCATGTGTCCCACAGATGCCATCGTATATCGTGAAGGAGTGTTATTCCTTCGCTTTGTGGAATGCATCGCATGAGTATCCCTTGGGTTCCTCGCTTGTAGAGAACTCCTTCACCAAAGTATACATTTTGGCTTTTCGATAAACGATCGCCTCAAGATCATCTTCGAGTATGAACCCTTGCGAAGATACTCGAGATGGGAGTCATCCGTATCCTCGTAGTCTAATGAGGCCACTTCAATAGGAGGTGTCTCGGTTCTTCGACTGAGATGGCTTTTGAGTTGCTCCAAGAAAACTCCTCTTGGTAATCGTGTAGATCGAAGAAGCCATCCGAGCAAGTTGGTCTCATGAGGAAATTATCCTTCGAGGGATGAATTGTACCTCAAACCTAAAAATACTTTTCTAGCTTGCGTACCTCCGATAAGTACCGAGACATTGTCGAGCTAGAGCACCGTACTCTTTCCCAACTTGATTCACGACTAGTTGAGAGTCTCTCTCACGAGTAGTCGATTTAATCGAGAGTGCTTTCGCACTGTATGCCGCCTAGCAAACCTTCGTACTCGCCACATTGTTAGTGGCCCGAAAGTTTAATTGTATGGCATACTTTAAGGTTTCTCCCAGAGGAGATACCAGACTACCTCAAATTTCGAGCCACTTAAAGTAAGTGACCCGTCAAAGTACATCATCCACCGGTCGTCGGGAATCAGATCGGGATCCCGAATGTTCAGATTTGTCCATTCGGCGACAAAGTCCGCCAAGATCCGATTTTATGGCCGTCGACACGAATGGAGGTCGAACTCCCAAGTTCGACCGACCATTTTGCCATGCGTCCCATTGTTTCCTTATTATGGAGGATTGCTCCCAAAGGAAACTCGGACAGCATGATATTTTGTGCGCTGAAAATAATGCCACAGCTTCTCAAGACATGAGGAGGGCATATAGAAGTTTTTGGACCTCGAGGGTAACGCCCTTAGGCCCGTAAAACTTCGCCGACGAGTAAACCGGTCGTTGTGCGCTTTCGCTACGACTCAAGATCGCGCTTGTCGCTGTGGCGTGGCAACTAGGTAAATTAAGAGCGCTCTTCCGCTTTGGAGAAACCGCATCAGAGCACTTGAAAGATACCTCTTGACATCCTCAAAGGCGCTGTTTGCCTCTGCTCGACCACTCAAAACCTTCATGTCTCCCGAGAAGTTTAAAGAAAGGTAGTCCTTTTCTCCTAGTCGCATGCGATGAAACGACTTAAAGCCGCCATGCATCCCGTGAGTTTCGACTTCCTTTTTGTGGTTGGAGGACGATCCGAGGATGGCCTTTATTTTTTCAGATTTGCTTCATTCCTCGCTCGTATACTAGGAATCCAAGCAATTTTCCTGAAGAAATTCCAAACACACACTTCTCTGGATTAAGTTTTAAGCGGTGCTTTCTGAGGTTGTCGAATGTTTCTTGTAGGTCAGTGATATGATTAAGTCTCTTAATGCTTTTACAACTAGATCACCAACATAGGCTTCCAAATTCCGGCCTAATTGAGATGAAAAAGTCGATTGCATTAGGCGTTGAAAAGAAGCACCGGCATTCTTTAGACCAAATGGCATTTTGACATAGCAAAAGGTACCAAATGGAGTAATGAATGCGGTCTTTTCTTCATCGTTTAGACACATATTGATCCGTGGTATCCGAATATGCATCTAAAAACTTAATATCTCACAACTCGCAGAGAATCAACCACCGATCGACACGAGGTAAAGGGAAATCATCTTTTGGACAAGCTTTATTAAGATCAGTAAAGTCTACGCACATACGCCATTTGCCGTTTGACTTTTTGACCATTACAGGGTTAGCCAACCACTCTGGGTGGTTGACTTCTCTTATAAAGCCCGCTTAAGTAGCTTATCCAACTCGATTTAATAGCATCTCGTCGATCGTGGGTAAATCTCGTAATTTTTGTTTTACGGTACTTTATCAGTGCCGAAGCTAGCATGTGCTCGATCACCTCCACAGGGACTCCGCATGTCGGATGCTTGCCACGCAAAGACATCTGCGTTAGCTCTGAGGAAGGTAATGAGGGCGCCTTCCTATTTGGGGTCGGAAGTCTTCCGATGCGAACAGCCTTCGAGGGCTCCTCTGCGCCCAGAGGAACCTCTTTGACTTGGTCGTCGGCTTTGGTGTAGACTTTAGGCTTCGACTTGCTAGTCGGTCGACTTTCATCTCGAGTTGGTATTTGACCAACCATCTCGAGGATCGACGGCCGCAGCCTATACGCCATCTTTTGTCACATTGAATGGTGATCACCCTTTGGGACTCGCATCTTAAGACATTGATACCCATAATGAGTAGCCATTAAGAATTTTGCCAAAGTTGGTCGTCCGAGTATGGCGTTATATGCCGATCGAAATCGACCACATCAAAGGAGACTTTCTCTCACGAAATTACTTGGCGAGCCAAATGTTAAAGGAAGAGAAACTTAGCCAATGGGTTTGACCAAGACCCGGTACAATTCCATGAAAGGAGTATCGCATCGCCTTACCTTTGTCCCGGTACTTGCATCTCGCCCGGGCATTAGTAAATAGTATGTTCAGGAACTACCACCATCAACCAACACTGATTGACCCGACAGTTGTTGATGGTGGGTTCGACCACAATTGATATCGACTGATCGACTCAGAGTGATCGGGCAATCATCCTTCTCAAAAGAAATGGTAACTTCCACCACTTCGTAAATTATTGACGAGAGGAGCATGTATGGAATTTATCTCTCGTCCGTGAGCTTTAAGTTGTCGCTTGAGTCGATGCCGATGATCCTCCGTAGATGTGCTCCACAAGATGTTGCGGATCTTGAACGGCATCTCCTCATCATCCGACGACTTTTCGCCACTGTATGTCCTACCGCTCGAGAGTAGGGAGTGGTGCTTTGCCGTTGTAGTAGTCCTCGAGCTTTCTTTGGAAAACCCTAGCTATGAGGTCATGTCCTTCCTTTTATGAAAAGGACACCACTGGTTTGTCGCTCCTACGATCGTATGCTTACCTTTGCCTTGATCGCAGTACGACTTGGTGGTTTGGGGCTCTTTATCTTTCACTACTAAGACCTCCTTGAAACCACCGGTTTGTGGTTTTGACTCTTTATTTTCTTCTTGGGCTTTTTTGCTTTTTTGTCCTTACCAACTTCACCGCTCTCGAGGAGTGTACGCTTCTCGATCGATAGTGTTGTTCCACTCGACCGCCTCGTAAGCCAGATATCGATCGCCATCTCAAGAGCTCTGCAATGTTGTTGGGAGGATTCAAAGCAATATCCTCCGTTATCCTTCTACTACGGACTCCTTGCTTAAAAGCCCCGATCACAGAGGAATCGAAATTTCCTAATTGAGTTACTTAACCCGACTAAAGCGCTTGATGAATTGACGCAAAGTCTCGTTGTTGTTCTGCTTTATCCAAAGGTAAGTCGCCTTCCTTTCCGTATGTTGTATGTGCCTTGGAAATTCGCAGAGAAGATCGCAGAGGTGTTGCTAAGAGTAGATCGACTCGAGTGGTTGGTTTAATAACCACGATCGAGCGGATCCTTCGAGCACACTCGAAGGTAATTTGCCATTACATGCTCTCCTCCTCGTCCGCTTGACAATTGTTAGATAGATCTCAAGAAATTCGATGGGATTTTGAGATCCATCAAATTTCTCCATGTTCACCGGTCGAAAATGAGGTGGCCAAATGAATCGCTCAAGGTCGCGAAAAATGTCCTAAGATCCGTAATTACTTCTTGACGCCTTCTTTGTAAGAAAGAAGGGTTAATATCACCAGTGATCGATTCGACGATACCAAAGAACAGTCGACCGCTCGTAGTAGGTCTCGCCTCACGAGGGAATACTCCTCGCACTCCACCCGCTAGAATTTCTTTGTCGGGCGGTGAATGATCACCTCTCGAGGGGCTTCTTGATCATCACCGATCGAAATGTATTTCTCCGAATAGGGATCGATTCGACTTATGGCCGTGTCGATTCCTACGAGAAATATTCGATTGATCGTAGCCGAGGAAGTCGCATTGCTACGACTACCGAATGTTGTCGACGAGGTACTTCCATTTTGTCATCACAATCAAGTCTTTGCGTAATCTCTTCAAAGAAAGAGATCGCATCTCGCGCTCGAGCAAGCTCTTGATCGGGATTCTCGAGCAAGTCGTTGATGTCCCGGAGTTCTTGTACCTCCTCCGATCGATGTTGAATGCGCCAGTGCGTGTTCTTCTCGATCGCAATTTTCTTTCTTCTGACGACATCAAAATCCTCCTCATCGTGTCTTTGAGGCCTTCTCTGGAGTGCGAGAATGTCGAGGATTTCTCTCGCTCATCAAAGTGTTGGTTCTCGTCTGTCACCGGTGGTGCCCTTGCCATTACCACGAGGGGCAGCAGTGTGATCTTCGGGAGTGTTCTTATCCCGCCTCCATGAGGTCGACTCGATTTGAGGGAAGGACGAAGACCTCCTGCTGATGATTCTCACTTGCGCCGAGGCCTCCCGCTTGAGGAGTGCTCGAGAGACACCATCCGGCGACTTGGAGTAATCCTCCGTAGGGGAACTCGGGTTATAATCGCCTCCGCTCGCAAATGAGATCTCATGGAGAGACTGGCCGAATTTGCAGAAAGCATGCTTGATCCCACCTCTCTGGAGTTACCCCGAGAGAGGATCACTAGATGCCGGTGGAGTCCTCGAATGGTGGCTCCTGAACTTGACTCACCAAGTCGGACCGCCTTAGGGGACTTGAATACTTGGAGGAAAAACTCGCGTCGGTTGTGAGTCCTCCCGGTGCGGTTCTGTCTGATTGACCCTTGTCCTTTGAGGGAATTGGCTCCTCTGTTGGACGATCGTTGTGGGGATAAGGATCCTCCTCAACTCCATTGATGGGATGGTTTCTCGAGAATAATCTCCGAGGCAACATCACCATCGGCGGATGCATCACTTGGCTCAGTAGTCGAACCCGCATCCATGTCGACGTCACAGAATCCGCCAAGTCAAACCAGCTCGCTCCATCCTCCCGCCATGATTGCATGAGATTTGGAAAAGAGAGTATATTGACAAGAGATTACCGGATTCCCACTTGGTCGGCGCCAACCGCTTGTATTAGAACCGATCTTACGTAAAGATTATTTGATTCGGGGTCTCCTAAAGATGAAATCACGCAGAGTGGTTGACACGGATGTTTAGACAGTTCAGCCTTCTCCGAGAGAATAATAACCCTAATCCCGTGTGTAGTATTCTTGATGATCAAGTAAGAAGCTAAGACTATTACAGAGAATAGTACTTGTATTTCTCCTGACTCGCTATCTCTTTCTCGCCTCCTCCTCGCTTTCCGATTGATGCCTTTATATAGTCATGAAGGAGTAGCCGCTTTATCCTCGCGAAGAGGCGCCTTAATTGAGCCAAGAATGGGCGATGATGGCGTGAATTACCGCGCATTGGCTTCTCCACGCCGTCCGCGCTATCATTCGAGGTAATGGGGTATTTAAGCACTATTACTACGCGGAATAATAGTGCATGTAGACTGCTCGATTCCTTAATCAATTGGACCCACTTGCCTCGTAGGTTTGATTATAAGGTGGTCGTGGTTTACCCGGGTCGAGGAGGACTTACGACTGTGTGGTAGTCGAGAAGGTCTTACGACTATGTAGTGGTCGAGAAGGACTTACGATCATGTAATGGTCGAGAAAGACTTACGACTGTAGTAGTAGTCGAGTAAGACTTACGACTATGGGGGTGATTGTAGAAGATCTTACAATCACTTGGTAGGCCTCTCCCTTATAAATATAAGGGGTACTTCTGGAGACTATGTGACATCATATTTACCTATAATAAGAATTATAGATAAAAGATAAAATAAGGATTATTAGATCCTCGTCAGGTTGTTTCTCCTCTGTTGTCACTACAGCTGGTTTCTCTACAGTGCTTATGATCCTACTCTTTTTATTCACATGTTGCCTTGTGGTCGGACGTTTTTCCTTTTATATGTTGATGATATGATCATTACTGGAAATGATTATCAATACATCATTTTTATCAAGGAACGTCTTAATGAGTAGTTTCTCATGTCAGATCTGGGTCCTCTTCGCTACTTTCTTAGGGTTGAGGTTATTTCTACACCTGAGAGCTTCTATTTGTCCTAAGAAAAGTATATCTAGGATCTTCTTGATCGTGCTTCTCTTACTGATCAACATATCGCTGCGACTCCCATGGAGCTTAATGTTCATCTTCAACCTACTGATGGTGAGCTTCTTACTAATCCTACTCGCTATTGTCACCTTGTTGGGAGTCTTGTTTATCTGGGTGTCACTCGTATTGACATTTCATACCTTGTACATACATTGAGTCAGTTTGTTTCTGCTCCCACTTAGCTCCACTATCGTCATCATTTTCGTGTTCTACGATATCTTCGTAGAACCATCACTCGTCGTCTGTTTTTCCCTTTCTCCAGCTATTTATAGCTCCAGGCATATTCTGATGCCACCTAGGTTAGTGATCATTCTGATCACCGGTCTCTCTCTGCTTATTGTGTTTTTCTTGGTGATTCTCTCACTGCTTGGAAGACTAAGAAGTAGACAACAGTTTCTCGTTCGAGTGCCGAGGCTGAGTTGCGAGCTATGGCTTTGTTGACTACAGAGGTTACTTGGCTACGGTGGTTACTTTAGGATTTTGGTGTTTCTGTTTCAGCACTCACTCCTTTTTTGTCTGACAATACACGTGTTATTATCATTGCTAAAGATCCGGTGAAACATAAGCTTACAAAGTATATTGGTGTTGATGCTTCCTATTTGTGGACACAAGTGCAGGATCAGATTGTTGCTCTTCAGTGTGTGCCTTCAGAGTTTCAGTCGATAAACTTCTTCACAAAGGCACAGACCAGAGCCCAGCACAACTTTTATCTCTCCACAAACTTCATGTGGTTGATCCACCATAAGTTTGAGGGGATGTTAGATGTATTATTATATGTATATTTCCTCTGCTGTCTAAGGTGTGTGTGTGTATATATATATAGACACATTAACCTCATGATTAATACAAACGCTATTCATAATAAATACTATTCTCCTTGTCCGACTTTAGTTTGTGTGCTCAGCATAACATGACTAGTAAGGAAAATTGCATGCCAAGCGATTGCCTCACTGCCCCCACACCGAAGACCGTTGACGCGAAAACCCCTTTTCACAAGTAACAAAGGCCTACATGTTCAAGGGCTAATATCCACCTTTCTCTTCTTAATAAGAGCATGTAAATCGCGCTGTCTTATTCTATACTAGACTTAGTGCCAACTCGATCGCTTCGGTCTAGTGTTATACGTAAGCCAGCAGAGCGATAGAGGCGGTGGGGGACTCGCTACCTCGCACAGAAAGAAAAGGGGAGCCTGTTGCCGCCACCACCGCTTCATCCTCCCCCTCCTCCGCCACTGCTTCCATGTCCCCGGACCCCCGCTTCCACCACTAGTGGGTGATGATAGACTCGCCGCTTTGCCGAGCCACCTCTTCCCCACCGCTGCCTCCTCAAACGCAGTGTGGTCGCCTTCCACCTCCCCCTCCTCCTTTTTCACCGCCGCCCCCACCTCCTTCTTCCCCACGAGCGCTCCCTCCTTCTTTCTTCCCCACGAGCGCCTCCTCCTTTTGTTTCTCATGGCCACACCCTTCTTCCTTCCTCGATGGGCAGAAGGTGCTGTCGCCCTGAACTCGGCTTCGGGCCATCCCTAATCCAAGTTATTGTGATCAGATCTGGTCCATGGTGAGCTCCCTTCTCATTTAAGGAGCTTTTGATCGCTGAATGTACAGGAGTTCTCAAAATGAGGTGCTTTTGATCGCTGAATGTACAAGAGTTCTCAAGCATCGGCAAAGCTGGTTGTCCAGTGCTGCAACAACAACGTCCGACAAGCAATACACCATCAGTAGCTAAAATCTGCGCAAATTATAAGCGTTGGAGGTGAACCAGCGCCAACTGAGCCAAAAATTACTTCTCCCAGCCGAGCCTGAAAACAGGTTGAGAAATGACCGCTTTGGACAAGTGATACATTTTAAAGCCAAATGTAAAGACAATATATGTAGCAATCCAAATCTCCTAGACATCTGTACCATCTCTTAAAGGGTTTTCTTTCTTTCACCACCTAAATGTATCAAATAAGGCAAGCTACAGTCCTACACTCCCAAGAAAGCAACAAAAAAAAAACAACAACATAGGGCCGATCAAGATAACTTAATTGTATTTGTTCCTATTATTTAATCAATAACAGCTTATTAGCAATAAACACTAAACTACCTGAGTATGGCAATAAGACGTGAGGACAAAACTGATAACAAAATTCCTTAACTAACAAATATGCACTCTCCATGCTTTGTTGCCAAAGGAAATATTAAACTCTTTACCTCGGAGAAATTTGTAAAGCTTTCGAGTTAAATATTGGTGTTGAAGTAGTCGGAATCAAAATGGTGCAGTCTAACATATCCATCTTCACTACCACTCCTCAGAAATTACATAGATAAACAAACAGAATTAGATTTCAGCAGAGTAAAAACAGAAGTAGAAATCGAAAACACTTCCTCAACAAACATAACCTGGTACAACATAAGTTAGGCAGCCCAAAAGAAAGAAAATTGTATTTATCTACCTGCTACACAATGAGGCCCGAATAGGTAACACAAACAAAAGGCGGTTCAAGGAAGCTAAAGCAGCTCTCATAAAAAAAAATTCACCAACAGAAACCGGAATAGCGTATATGACCAATTCTGATTGGCAATAATCATTGAGCAGCGGCCATTTTGTCGAAGTGTGCGGCAATCGCTAGACAATCCGCTCAGTACTCACTAAACCAAGAAATATCAAGTGGCACAAAGAAGTACAAACTTTCATCAATGGAACTGCAACATTCTACACTATTTCTACAAAAAAAAATATCCATAATGCATTATGGCTTTTGGAGAAATCAATAGGTGCTCTCATTGGAAAATATATTGGCAATTTTGCACTAAACATGAAGCCACTATCTTTTTCATATACAATGAATCAAAAATACGAAACACCTTGCATTAACATAAAACTATTTTGGGGGTGGAGGCCGTAGAGATGGACGGAGGAGGTGCTATGCCGGCAATAAGCGGCGGAGTTTCTCGGGTCCGAAATGGATTCGCGATTACAGCCAATCGATGGTGAAAGGTGGTGCGCACTGGCTCTAGGGGACGTCTATGATGCTATTGGCAGCGGCTTGGGGACTAATGATCACCGGAGCGGCGGTGACAAAGCTTCCCACAGTGGCGCCATGGTCGGTTATGATGAACTCTATGCTACACTAGCTAAACTTCTGATCTAATGCGCGCAAAAGCTCTAGGGGACTACTAGAAGCTCACCAAGTTCCTTGATGGCATCAGGAGATGACCGGAGTGGCTTGGCAACGTTGAGCAGCTGTAGGATCAAGGATAACCGACTAGAGGGGGGTGAATAGGAGGTTCTTAAAATTTCTAGATCAAATTACTCAAATTAGCAAGATACACTAAGCAAAGTTATTTATCACAAACTATGAGCTACAAACTTAAGTGCAATAAGTAAAGACAAGAAATAACCGCACGAGGACAAAGAGGTTTTTCCCGTGGTATCGAAGATTTGTCGATCTTCACTAGTCCACGTTGAGGAAGCTTGATTCAACTGCCGCTCCACAAATTAAGCCTTCCTCGAATCACTTGGTTGTTCTTCCTCCTCTCCGAGTTGGTGAACACCGACAAATCACAACCGGCAACGGGCCTCTTCACAAGCTTCTTGAAGAGATCACCGCGCAACCTCCGCCAAGTCGTCTAGGTGCCGACAAGCACCAAGAGAATAGACCTTGACTTTCACTTGACGGCAATCAAGAGCCAAAGGATCAACTAATAATGCAATGCTTTGATTTTGCTCACAACCTCACAAATGTGTGCAAAGAGAGTAAATGAGGAGTGAGAGGAGTGCTCAAAGCTCAAATGAATTGAATGAATGCTCAAAGACACTGCCCTTGAGCTGGTGGGGTGCATTTATACCGCCACAACCAAATATGACCGTTATACAAAAATCGACAGAAACAGAAAATCGTAACTTCCACTGCAATGGGCGGAACTTCCGATCTTCAATCGAGTGCAATCAGAACGGCCATTACAAAGGAGCATTAAATGCTATGATCTAGCAGTTGAATTTTGTGCGAACTTCCGCCAACTAAATTTCGGTCCTTCCGATAATCTAAGATCCGCCATTCTATGACGGAACTACCGCACTGTGAAAATGGCTAAGTCCCTAAACAGGTACTCTCGAAAAATCAATCCGCGCATTTTTCGACCATCCGATAATCGAACTTCCGCTTATCATTGCGGAACTTCCGCACTCGAGAAATCGGCTAAGTCCCAAACCGATGCTCTCGAAAATCAAGCCGCACATTTTTCGACCATCCGATAATCTAACTTCCGCTTATCATTGCGGAACTTCCGCACTCGAGAAATCGGCTAAGTCCCAAACCGATGCTCTCGAAAATCAAGCCGCGCATTTTTCGGATCATCCGATAATCGGAACTTCCGCTCTTATAACGCCGGAACTTCCGATTTTGCACAGAGAGAAAGATTTTGCTTTTAAAACCAAACCAAAAGACAATGCATGATCCTAAGTTGATCCAAAGGCATAATGAAGTGCTTTCAAGCTACTAGACAAGCTCCCCCTTAATAGTACGACATTTATCCTAAAATCCGGTCTTCCTCCATACTCCAAAGACCGGTAAAATACAAAAAGGGGTTCTAGTCTATTTGTACCTTGCCCTTGAGATCAACTCCATCTTCTAAACATACTTTGACATGCAGCTCCTTGGTTTCACTTTGTCATATGGAACTATTCCTTGTAATCACTTCAACAAACATATTAGTCCCATATTCACATACTGTCATTAATTACCAAAATACATTTTTAGGGGCCTAGATGCTTTCAATCTCCCCCTTTTTGGTAATTGATGACAACACAATAAAGATGTGAGAGAAATTTAGTTTGAAACAGAAAGCTCCCCCTTAACATGTGCATATAGAGTAGAAGATAATGTACAGCACATGTTTAGATTTTCAGAAAATTTAGGCGGAGTTTCTGTAGAATGTTGTTACTTGGAAAAGAACAAATGACAATAAATAGAGATAGAGTATTCATACATCATAGTCATTCATCATCAACCAAAGATCCAAGTACAACAAAAACATAAGATAACAAGATATATCATTGTAGGCAAAATATTGTCAAAACAAAGTCATTACAGACCATAGCCAAAGTGACAGTAAGTTTAATATATTACAATAGATAAGAACCCACGCTCTCACACTAACACTCACTCCTCTCCCCCTTTGTCATCAAGAGCCAAAAAAAGAGCTTTACTCGGCCTCGGCAGGAGGATCTTGTGGGGGGTCAACCGGAGGAGCAACAGGAGAACCACCAGGAGGAGAACGAAGACGACGCCGTCCAAAACGGACCGGAGGTGGAAACTGTTCTGCGAATCTTGCAGATAAAGCGTCAAGTCTGGCGGTGTTGGCATCAAGTCTGGAGGTGGTGGCCAACTCAAAAGTATCCAATCTGGAGGTGGTCGCTGCCTGGAAGGCCTCCTGTGACGCCTTCATCTCTAACAAGGTAGCATAGATTTGATCCATGGTGGCTAGACCTTGTGGAGAAGCAGCAGCATGAGCAGGTTCAGCTGCAGGTTCTTTTGTTGGAGGTCGCTGAAGGTTGGCAGGAATTGGAGGACCTTCTCTTGGTTTATAGGATTTATGAGCTGAAGGAGTAGCTCCATTATAACCAGTCTGACGAATGATCAAGATCATAATATATGGTGCAAAGTTTATCCTCTTGACCCGATCATTCTTAGTTCCCGCTATCTCCCTTATAATAACATCAATTACATCAAATTTCCTTCCATGCATGATGCAATCCATAATATTCCAGACATGTCCCCTAATTGCATCATAGTTCCCGCTTTTAGTAAAATAGTATGATTAATGATCCGGTTTACCAAGCTAGGAATTGGGAGAAGACCGGTTATCTTACCGGGGATGTACCTTTGAGTAGTATCATAAAACTCAGTCCAAGCAGAAAGAGGGAGAGCTGGTCTATCATAAGTTTGCTCAAATCCGCTTGACTGGATCTCCAAAGCATTTTCAAAGGCACGTTTTGTGCAAGAGTATCTTACTGTCCCTGTCATCCAAGTAAGCTGAGAGAAGTCTGAGGGAATATGTACTGTGGCATAAAATTGTCTAATGATTTCATCACTGTAGTTGCATTTCAGTGCCACAAAATTTTGGATCCCCGCTCGCTGAAAGAGCCTATAAGTGCCCTCATATTTGTCAAGTCCATTGAGATACGACCAATTTATGTACTTGTGATCAGCAAAAGGCTTGTTAGGTCCATAGAAAAGGTCATATACTTGTCTCTGAAACTTTGTATGGAACCGAGGATCATCACAGTTTCCAGGGAGAGAATATTGATTCTTAGTCCTAAGGAGAGTGTAATCTTCTGCCGTTAGTCCCTTAAGATCAATCTCAAGCTCCTCAGGCTCTCCCAACTCCTCATCGGATTCTGACTCAGAACCTTCTCCTGATGCACTCTCTTCTGTTTCTGAACTTTCAGAGGACTCCCTCTGATCCTCAATAGCTTTCAACTCTTCCTCTTGCCTTAATGAAGGATTTTGTGAAGAGGATTGTCCGGCCTCGGAATAGCTCTTCGTGATAGTGTACTTGGTCTTAGGCATCTTCAATATCAATAAAGAATGGAGTGTCAAAGATTGATTCAAAAAGGAAATGAAAATCTATGTTTCTGTCAGAACAATCGGAAGCTCCGCACTTTGAACTCCGAATCATCATAGCGGAAGTTCCATGGTTACAACGCTGAAGTTCCGATTTTCCTAGCCGATTCTAGGGTTTATTGATTTTCAGTGATTTGAATGGATTGAATCCAAAATATAGATGCATAAACATCATACAATACTGAATTGATCAATTTATCCAAGAATCTACCATATATTTCATCTACATTTCCATTTTCCCAAAAAATCTCAAACCTAGGGTTCATGAGAGGCTTAAATCCAAAAGGGAATTGGAAATACCTTGAGGAAAGGAGAGATTGAACCCTGGAGAATCAATTGATTGGACGAGATTGATGAAAAGCCGAAGAAATGCCAAGGATTTCGGTGGAGTTTTGAAGAGGGAAGTGGAGCCTTCGGGAGAGAAGAGGCGGCGGCTGGAGGAAGTGAGAGAAAACGGAGGAACCGCAGGGAATTAAAGTCTTCAATCACGGAAACTAAGTTCCGCTGAAAATGGAAGTTCCGGACATCGGAAGTTCCGCGCCTTGGAGGCCGGAAGCTCCGATTATCCTGATGCTTCTGGAGGAGAACTGGAAGCTCCGCAACTCAACGGCGGACGTTCCGGAAAACGGAAGTTCCGCGCCTGGGAGGTCGGAAGTTCCGATAATTCTGACTTTTCAGGAAGAGAGCTGAATTTGAAGATTTTACAAATAATCCTTAGTTTTTGCACTCAACTAAGTATCATTCAGGATTATTATGCAATGAAAAGACTAATGTCTATATAAGAAAGTAATTTTTACGAATATATCTCATTTGGAGCGAAAATTTGATAAAAGACATCTTAAAATAGACAAAAATGCAACTAAGACCCAAAGTGCATGTGACAAGAGTTCAAGCGACATTTGAATAGTCAATGACATTTAACTCATTCCTCAATAGGCAAAAACAGCCTTCATCTAAAGGTTTGGTAAAGATATCCGCTAATTGTTTTTCCGTGCAAATGTGGCTAATTTCAATATCTCCCTTGCATACATGATCTCTAAGGAAATGATGACGGATATCAATATGCTTGGTTCTTGAATGTTGGACGAGGTTGTTGGCTATTTTTACTGCACTATCATTATCACACAAAAGAGGCATTTTATCAAATATTATTCCATAGTCCATCAATGTTTGCCTCATCCAAAGCAATTGTGCACAACAACTACCTGCAGAAACATATTCGGCTTCGGCGGTGGAAAGGGCAACAGAATTTTATTTCTTAGAAGACCATGACACTAAGGATCTACCTAAGAATTGACAACTTCCTGAGGTGCTCTTTCTATCCACTTTACAACCCGCATAATCCGAATCCGAATATCCAATCAAATCAAATTTAGCACCTTTCGGATACCAAAGGCCAATGCTTGAGGAATACTTTAAATATCTTAATATTCTTTTGACAGCCATTAAATGACATTCTTTTGGAGCCGATTGAAAACGTGCACACATGCAAACGCTAAACATAATATCGGGCCTAGATGCGGTAAGATAAAGCAAACTACCAATCATAGACCTATAAAGCTTCAAATCAATAGATTTACCTCCTTCGTTTAGATCAAGATGTCCATTTGTAGCCATGGGAGTCTTGATGGGCTTTGCGTCATCCATTCCAAATCTTTTGAGTAAATCCTTCACATACTTGGATTGACTTATGAAGATCCCATCATTGAGTTGTTTGATTTGAAGTCCAAGGAAGAAACTGAGTTCTCCTATCATTGACATCTCAAACTCCCTAGACATCATTTCACCAAATTCTTTGCAAAAATCTTGATTAGTGGAACCAAAAATTATGTCATCAACATAAATTTGACAAACAAAGAAATCACCATCAATAATTTTAGTAAATAAAGTTGTATCAACCTTTCCGATTTTGAATCCCTTAGAGAGTAGAAAATCTCAAAGGCGCTCATACCATGCTCTAGGAGCTTGCTTTAAACCATATAGCGCCTTTGAGAGTTTATACACATGATTAGGATTTTTGGGATCTTCAAAACCCGGAGGTTGTTCAACAAAAACAAGTTCAGATATTTTTCCATTTAAGAAAGCACTTTTAAAATCCATTTGAAATAATCTAATATCAAAGCATGATGCAAAAGCAAGCAAAATACGAATAGACTCAAGTCTTGCTACGGGTGCAAAAGTTTCATCATAATCTAAACCCTCGACTTGAGTATATCCTTGAGCAACTAACCTTACCTTGTTTCTTACCACAACTCCATTTTCATCTTGTTTATTTCGAAAGACCCATTTTGTGCCAATGACATTATGCTCCTTTGGTCTTTCTACCATTGTCCAAACATCATTCCGGGCGAAGTTATTTAGCTCCTCATGCATAGCATTCACCCAATCCGGATCTTCTAGTGCTTCATCTATGCGTTTTGGTTCAAGAGAGGAAACAAAAGAGTAATGTTCACAAAAAGAAGCAATACGAGAGCGAGTTTGGACACCTTTACTTACTTCACCCAATATTTGGTCTATTGGATGATCTTTAGTTATAGCATTGTGGATTCTTTGAGGTAGATTCAATGATTGATCATCTTTCTTGACATCTTCTTCATTATGATTAACTTCATTTGTCACGGAAGAGGTAGGTGGCTCGACTTTCGTGGAAGATGATGGTTCATGTTGATCTTCTTTAGGCTTAATGTCTCCAATTTGCATGTTCTTCATTGCTTCCATGAGAGCTCCATTACATACATCATCAAAATCTTCTTGCTCTTCTTGAGAGCCGTTAGTTTCATCAAATTGTACATCGTGTCTTTCTTCAACAATGCCACTAGTTTTGTTAAAGACACGATATGCTTTGCTATTTGAAGAATAACCTAGTAGAAAACCAACATCACAACGACTTGCAAATTTAGAAAGTCGAACACCCTTTCTTAAGATATAGCATTTGCAACCAAATACTCTAAAGTAAGAGATGTTCGGTTTTCTTCCAATAAGGAGTTCATAGGAAGTCTTTTTCAAAAGTCTATGCAAATAAAGACGGTTTATGGCATGACAAGCGGTATTAATGGCTTCCGCCCAAAAGCGATCGGAAGTATCATACTCATCAAGCATTGTCCTAGCCATTTCTATTAATGTACGATTTTTCCTCTCAACAACTCCATTTTGCTCCGGAGTGTAGGTAGTGGAAAGCTCATGCTTTATTCCAAGTTCATCACAATAATCTTCAATATTAGTGTTTTTGAACTCGGAACCATTATCACTACGGATTTTCTTTATTTTGAAATCAAATTCATTTTGAGCCCTTTTTGCAAAACTTTTAAAAATCTTGGAGACTTCACCTTTGTCATATAAGAAGAATACCCATGTATATCTAGAGTAATCATCTACAACGACTAAACAATAGCTATTGCCCCCAATGCTCTTATAGGTTGTTGGTCTTAACAAATCAGTATGTAAGAGCTCCAATGGCCTAGAGGTTGACATGATACTCTTGGAAGGATGAGAGTTAGCAACTTGCTTCCCGGCTTGGCAAGCGCTACACAATCTGTTTTTCTCAAACTTCACATCCTTCAAGCCAACCACTAAGTCATGTTTAAAAAGCTTTTTGAGTTGAATCATTCCCACATGACCTAACCTTCTATGCCATAACCAACCCATTGAAGTTTTTGCAATTAAACAAGTTTTTAAACAAGATTCATTTGAGGAGAAATCAACCAAATAAAGATTGCCAAATCTAAAACCTTTAAAAATCATTTCTTTTTCTTTTTCTTTGAAAATGGTAACTTCCTTTTTAGAAAAAGAGCAAGTTAATCCAAGATCACATAATTGAGCAACGGATAGCAAATTGAAATTTAATGTTTCCACTAAAGATACATTTGAAATGGAAAGGTCATTTGAGATAGCAATTTTACCTAAGCCAATTACCTTTCCTTTGCTATTGTCACCAAAAGTGATCCTTTCATTACCGCTCCCATTTTCAAAAGAGGTGAACATTTTCCGATCTCCGGTCATGTGTTGAGTGCAACCACTATCAAGCACCCAATGCCTTCCACCTGTCTTATAGTTTACCTACAAAAGGAATCACGTTCTTTTAGGTACCCATATTTGTTTGGGTCCTTGGAGGTTAGTTATCAATGATTTGGGCACCCAAATAGCACTCTTCTTAATACCTAGAATTGAGGTGCCAACAAATCTAGCAATCACTTTTCCATCTTTAGCCTTTTTGAGCATATAGCAAGAGTCAAACAAGCCAACCGATGAAACCTTACCAATAGGATAATTTTGTTGTACATGTCCTATTTCCCGGTATTTTTGGCAATGCTTACCATTTTGATTAACAACTCTCACGGGCTTGTTTACCGGTTTCTTACCTTTCTTGGGCACATACCCAAGTCCTTCCTTGTTGAATGAGCACCTTTGCTCACTCAAAAGCTTATCAAGGGTAGATTTGCCCTTGAAACATCTTTCCAAGCTCTTACTTAGCTTGGTGACTTGCTCCTTTAACTCATTATTCTCTACAAATAGCTTATTACAAGATTTAGCATTTTCAATCTTGGAATCAACATTTGAGCTACATGGTATAGCAAGCAAATCATCGCACGAGGTGGATATGCTAGTTCTAGCAATGTTTACACTAGGCATTTTTTCTTGAATATCACAAGTTATACCAATGCTAGTGTATGACTTATCTTGGATAAGCAAATCATGGGCTTCTTTTAGTTCATCATAAGAGTTCTTTAAAGACAAATGTTCTTTCTTTAAAACTCTAAATTTAGCCTTTTCCTTTCCAAGATATTCATTTAATTCTTCAAGCATATCCATGAGCTCATCATAGGAGGGTTCTTCATTATCAAGAGATTTTACCTTTTCTCCTTTTGCCATAAGGCAAGTTGGAGTTGAAAATAGCGATGGAGCCTCCTTGATAGCAATACCAACAAGTCCTCTTCTTGGAGGATCCTTCAATATCGGAGTCGGAGTCGGAATCCGAAAACTCCTTGTCGGAGTCCCATTCTCCGATATGGGCTTCATTCTTGCCATCCTTGTGTAGCTTCTTGAAAAGCTTCTTCTTTCCATTGAATTATTTCTTCTTTGATGACTTACCCTTGTCATCCTTCTTGGTTGGGCAATGAGAGGCAATGTGGCCCTTCTCATCACACTCATAGCAACGAATGTTGCTATAGCGCTTCTTTTCATTAGATGATTGCCCTTTTACAACCTTATCGAAATTGAAGCTACGATGAGGACGTCTCCTCATGAACTTCTTCATTCTTCTCACAAGGAGGGCAAATTCCTCCTCGGAATCTTCATCCTCATCTTCTTCATCGCTTGATTCCGCTTTTGCCTTAAAAGCGGTAACTTTCTTTCTTGAAGAAGTTGACTCCATGAGCTCTTCTTTGTCTTTCTTGTAAAGCTCATTTGTGATAAGATTTCCCAAAAGCCCAGTTGGTGTCATTCTTGGCAACTCGGGAGAGTTGAGGAACAATGTCACCAACATTTCGTACTTGTCGGGAAGAGCCCTAAGCATCTTACGCACAACATCAATGTCAAGCAAATTAGTACCTAGACCCTTAAGCTCATTTACAATGTTGTTTAGTCTAGAATACATCTCGGTGATGCTCTCTTGAGGCAACATTGTAAATGTCTCATATTTGATCATAAGCCTATGCAATTTGGCTTCTTTAACCGTGGATGTGCCCTCATGAATTTCCGAGAGCGTAGTCCATACCTCATGAGCTGTTTCAAGGTTGCTCACTCGGTTGAACTCATCCGCGTTTAAAGCTCCAAAGAGAGCATTCATTGCTTGAGCATTGAGATGAGAGTTTCGTTCGTCTTGATCCGTGGGGTGTGTGGGATCAAGTGGCATAACGAAACCTTCATTTACAATTCTCCATACGCTTGGGCTCATGGCCTTTAAATAAATTGACATTCTAATTTTTCAATAGGCATAATTTGATCCGTCAAATAGAGGAGCCTTGCCTATTGACATTCCTTCGCTAGCCATCCTTTCTCTCCTAGACGGTTAAGTCTAAAATTAAAGAGTACAAGCTCTGATACCACTTGTAGGATCAAGGATAACCGAATAGACGGGGGTGAATAGGAGGTTCTTAAAATTTCTAGATCAAATTACTCAAATTAGCAAGATACACTAAGCAAAGTTATTTATCACAAACTATGAGCTACAAACTTAAGTACAATAAGTAAAGACAAGAAATAACCGCACGAGGACAAAGAGGTTTTTCCCGTGGTATCGAAGATTTGTCGATCTTCACTAGTCCACGTTGAGGAAGCTTGATTCAATCAAGCCGGCTCCACAAATTAAGCCTTCCCTCTTAATCACTTGATTATTCTTCCTCCTCTCCGGAGTTGGTGAACACCGACCAATCACAACCGGCAACGGGCCTCTTCACAAGCTTCTTGAAGAGATCACCGCGCAACCACCGCCAAGTCGTCTAGGTGCCGACAAGCACCAAGAGAATAGACCTTGACTTTCACTTGACGGCAATCAAGAGCCAAAGGATCAACTAATAATGCAATGCTCTTGATTTTGCTCACAACCTCACAAATGTGTGCAAAGAGAGTAAATGAGGAGTGAGAGGAGTGCTCAAAGCTCAAATGAATTGAATGAATGCTCAGCACACTGTCCTTGAGCTGGTGGGGGTGTATTTATACCCCCCACAACCAAATATGACCGTTATACAAAAAATCAGACAGGAAACAGGAAAATCGGAACTTCCGCTGTGCAATGGGCGGAACTTCCGATCTTCAATCGAGTGCACTGTAACGGTCATTACAGTGAGCATTAAATGCTCTGATATAGCCGTTGGAATTTTGTGCGGAACTTCCGCCAACTAAATTTCGGTCCTTCCGATAATCGGAAGATCCGCTCATTCCATGGCGGAACTTCCGCACCTCGAGAAATCGGCTAAGTCCCTAAACAGGGTACTCTCTGGAAAAATCAATCCGCGCATTTTTCGGACCATCCGATAATCGGAACTTCCGCTCTTATCATTGCGGAACTTCCGCACCTCGAGAAATCGGCTAAGTCCCGAAACCGGATGCTCTCTGGAAAAATCAAGCCGCGCATTTTTCGGACCATCCGATAATCGGAACTTCTGCTCTTATCATTGCGGAACTTCCGCACCTCGAGAAATCGGCTAAGTCCCGAAACCGGATGCTCTCTGAAAAAATCAAGCCGCGCATTTTTCGGATCATCCGATAATCGGAACTTCCGCTCTTATAACGCCGGAACTTTCGATTTTGCACAGAGAGAAAGATTTTGCTTTTAAAACCAAACCAAAAGACAATGCATGATCCTAAGTTGATCCAAAGGCATAATGAAGTGCTTTCAAGCTACTAGACAAGCTCCCCCTTAATAGTACGATATTTATCCTAAAATCCGGTCTTCCTCCATACTCCAAAGACCGGTAAAATACAAAAAGGGGTCCTAGTCTATTTGTACCTTGCCCTTGAGATCAACTCCATCTTCTCAACATACTTTGACATGCAGCTCCTTGGTTTCACTTTGTCATATGGAACTATTCCTTGTAATCACTTCAACAAATATATTAGTCCCATATTCACATACTGTCATTAATTACCAAAATACATTTTTAGGGGCCTAGATGCTTTCAGCAACGGCGGCGCAAAGGTGGGTCACGGTGACGGAGTTCTGTGGTGACAGAGAAGCTACAAGAAGCAGTTCATTAGGTTCTTGAGGTCCTAAGGATGGTGTGGATGCAAGAAATTTGATCGGGACTCACCGGGCTTCAAGGAAGAATGGGAATGGCGGCGGATGTGGATGGGGAAGAAGGGCGATTCGGCAGATTCCCTGCACGTGGATCAACAGCAAGCGAGGGGGAAGCGTTAGTAGAGTATGGAACACAAAATGACAGGACCAGGTGAGGTTCAAGCTCACCAGAACGTCGAGAACACAAAGATCCGAAGCGGAGTGTGCACTAGAGGTGAAGAAGACGATGGCATGTTCGTGCTATAGGCTTCCCGGAGCTACATCAGGCAAGGAAAGAGCATCAATGAGGTAAGAGGTGCACTGTGACGTGTTTGGCGAGGGCTAGGAAGCTCACCAGGGTTGGCGATAGTGTAGGGCTTGCTCACCGGTGCCGAGAACAACGCTCTCGTTCCCGGCGAACCAAGTAGCAAGAAGCTTTGGTTCTTGGTGGAAGGCGAGAATGGCGAGCTAGGAACTCTGTGTCGCTGTCGGAGGCTTAAGTATGAGTGAGTAGCCCATGAGAATGGCGGCGAGAAAACGGTGGTTGCGAGAGTAACTCGCGGGCTTGCTTCGGCGTCTCCGCTAGCGCGGGAATGAGACACCATTAAGGAGGTAGATGGCATGGGCGAGGTCTAGTGGAGATGATGGAGGTAGGTGAGGGGCCAAAACGGTGAGCGACGATGAAAAACAGTGGGCGAAGCAGGCGAAGGCGCTGGCGAGCACGAGGTGGACAAAGAGCTCCAACAAGAGGGACCCACATGTTAGAGGGAGATAACTAGAGCTAGGCGAGCGAAAATGGGTCGACTCAGATGCGGCCCAACGGTCTGGTGGGAATTCAAAACTGCTTTTGAAATTTTCCAAACTGGCTGGGAGTTTCCTGAATTTTTGTACTTAGCAAACAAGGTCCAAAATTTACGAAAAGTTTTGTGGGACTTCTGGTACATTGTAGTCTCCTATGTAATGTTTTCAGGATTTTTACCTGCTTTGTAATTTTATAAAAAAATTCTTACACGTTACTGATTATATAGAATTCATTATTTGATTTATACAAGAAGTTCAAAACTCAAGCAAAAATAGTTTTCCTCACAGAATGTGCTCACAATCATTATCCCATTTATTTCCATTCTAATTTCCCAAAAATGTGATTTTTGGAACATTGTCAACATCGTAAAGACATAAACGAATGGCCTGAATCATTATAGGCGTTGACTGATTGTTCTCGGTCGTTGCCCGAACGATCAGGCGAGTCATGCTTCGTGTTCCAGGCCGATCCGGCCCGCTTTATTTTGCACGTTAAAAGATGAGTTCTTGTTCGGCTGGCCTCGAACCAGGCCGGCCTTTTTTATGCAGGTGAACTAACTCGTTATTCCCACTTTTTAAATTAGCTAGGAACTAATATGTTTGGATGCTGGGCATGAATTTTTCTAGCCTTGCTCGGCTAGGATAATTACTTGGAACCACCAAATTATCCTTGCTTTATAGGGCTAGTAGATGCAATGGGCTTATCGTGTAAAAAGAAATGCCTAACTTTACTGTGCCTACATGTCAGTTTGCGTGGCCGCACAAGTCAGTGCCCTTAGTTTGTGATAATCTTTTGGAATTACCAATACTTACAGCTTTTGTTCCACAGCAATGTTAGAAGCAAACCAATGATATATTTTGATCAAGTGAATGCCTTTAACTGTTTTTTTTAAGAAATGACCTACTGCTTTACCTCATTCTTTCATCCTCAAAAAATGGTATTACTTCACACCTTCTGACAACTTTATTAGTACGTTCTGCATCATTGTCTTGGATGATTGTTTCTTTTTGCTGACTCTTTGGTCACTGATCCATCCAGTAAAACTGCGTATATAGCTTGTTATTTTTGGTTTGGGTTCAAAGCGTCATTTCAATGCCATTCTGCAATTTGCTCTCCAAGAGATTTTGAATTGCACTTCCCAGTTTTACTATTAAGTTTGTTGGCTGCACCTCCTCCGAGATAGACACAAAAGACACAGGACATGCCTTCTTACGGAATAAAACGAAGGAGCTAATTTGATTTTCCTGCTGAATAAATTCCCATTATGCACTGAAAGCCATGATTTGATTGGACCGCTCATTATGATGAGGAAAGAAGATTCATTGAGTATTTGAGGACCTTATGTCTAACTACTAAGTTGATAGCCGCTCGATGTGAAGATATGTGGACTCTTTGGCGTTGGTCCGAGGTGTTCCAACGAGGCCTTAGGGATAAAGTTGCATAGCTCGGATCCAGATGTTTTTTCCCTCCTTGAGAGGGGTCAAATTGAGACATGGGAATACGGCAAACAAGGATTGAACCGATTGGAGGAATATGGCCTGGGTTCAATGAACCATGCAGCGCCTAGTCCATAGTCCAGGTGGCATGCCACAAAGTCCACGTCAGCAAAAAAAAAAACAACAGCTTTTGGCTCCGAGGATGTTCGCCCAGAGTACTTAAAGCATGTTTGTCACGAAATTATTAGGAGATGTGAAGGTATTCCATTGTTCATAATTGGTATGGCTGATTGGTTAAAAGAACAATGTGAGGGGTTGCAGCAGAGCTCTGCAGTTTGTAGTCTGGAACAAGTCCCCCAACTACTGAATGAATTCAAACAAACACTGTCTCCTAGTTATGATGATCTTCCTTACAAGCTGAAGTTTTTATCGCTGCGCATGAGCATGTTTCCACAAGGGTGCATGTTTGAGAATGATTTTCTGATCTGCCTTCGGAAATATCTAGAGCCTCCCTACCGTATTCGTGAAGGAGAGGAGTTTTTTGCCGGGCTGTTCGATAGGAGTGTCATCACCCGGCTAGCAAACTGCAAACAAAAACCGGGAATGGAGGCCTGCCACTTCCAAGTAAATCATTTCATGCTGCAGTTCCTTGCGTCCAAATCAGCCGAGAAGGGTTTCGTTTGTACCAGCGGCAAGCTCAAAGCAGCAGCAGCGGGCGGCGGCGACAAGACTCAGATAGCACTACGGCGGCTATCCCTCCTCCATCCTGATCCGGACCTCCCAATGCTGCTGGAAACAATGGATCTGGCTCAAACTCGTTCACTCGCAGTTTGTGGTGCAGTGAACGGAACTCCTCTTGACAAGTTTATTTATCTGTGGGTGTTGGATCTTGAAGGTTGGCAGAGCTTGAAGGATGACGATCTGTTTGAGATATGCAGCAACATGCACGTTCGAACTTGTTTGAGCATCAGGAACACAAGGGTCAGCAAGCTCCCACCCGAGATCAAGAAGCTGCGCAATCTGTGGGTGTACCCGTCTGAAGTAGGCGATCTACAACAGCTGAGGACACTGGACCTGAGAAGCGCACAAATAAGGCAAATTGTGAAGCTCCCATGGTGTTTGGCACATCTGCTCATTGGTAGTGATGGAATTAATCCCGATGGAACAGCAGCAACAAAGATACCTGAGGTGAACAGGTGCCCCCTCCCCTCCTTTCTACACACACTAGCAACTGTTGATGTAAGTGAATTCTCTGCAAGGATTGTAGCAGAGGTGCTTCGTCGTCTACACAGCGTACAGGTGCTTGCAATAACGTGGTCTTCTCACCAGTGCACTGACAGAAGATACCAAGACGCTGTACGGTCATTCCTCAAATTCGAAGAATGGGACCTCGAGTCCCTGGCAATTCACTGTGGGCTCGGTTGTTCCATGGAATTCCTGGTCTCCCACCTATCGCGTCCGCCTAGGAGTCTTGAGACATTTAAGGTAACAACCGGAAGATTTTTCACCGTTCCCCAATGGATCCAAGGGAACGTACATCTTCCTTTCTTGCAAATCACGGTTTGCAAACTAGGGACAAATGATCTAAATATCCTCGGGGGCTTACCCATATTGGAGCGCCTTGTACTAGGCTTGGACTTCCTCCCAGGAGAAGCGATAGTAATTGACGACGGTGTGGGGCTCCGTCGTCTCCAGAGATTCTCTGTCGACTGTCGGCTGCCATGGCTGACTTTCGAACGAGGAGCTATGCGGGAGATGACAGACCTTGAGCTGATAATCGACCAAACCCCGGCGAGCCAGCAGAGCATGCCGTCAGGCATCGGCAACCTCCTGAGCCTCGAGCTTGTCGCCATTCGGTACCACGAGTGGAACCTCAACAGCTCCAGTGTGAAGGCGACTGTCGATGCCATGAGGAAACAAGTTGCCGAGCTCCATTACCCAGTCAAGCCTGAGGTCAACCGCATCGAGGATGATGTGCAGGCGGTTCAGGAGGCGACGGAGAAGACAGCCGAAACTACTAGTGTAACTGAAGGTGAAGCCGGAAGCGAAGCCCAGCTGCCCTGACAAGGGTAGTTTCATACGTGGCCTCCCCTCGCCTCCCCCCACCGACACCGACACCTCCACCGACGCCGCCTCCCCTCTCCTGCCCCCACCGACGTCGCCTCAACGCCACCACCTCCCCTCCCTCCCCATCCCCAACGCACCCACTGCCGCCGCCGCCTCCCCAACCGACATCGCGTTCCCTCTCTCCCCATCCCCAACGGCCCCACTGCCGCCGCCGCCTCCCCCTCCCCCAGCGCCACCTTTCCCCTCGCCGCCTCACCTCTCATCCCACCGACGCCGCCTTTCATCGTCCGCGGACGCCTCCCCAACTGTGCCGCCACCTCCCCTCGTGAGCCGCCGCCTCCCCAAGTCCGTCGACGCCTCCCCTCGTGCGCCGCCGCCTCTTCAGTTGCAGATTAAGGTAGTCATGGTGAATTGTGCAAAAGATCTGAATTTTATCATGGAATGATTGGTCTCTTTATTGATATGTTGCTCTAATGATATAATCTCAACAAGATTTTGATTGTTCTTTCTGCCACATTGTTGTTGCTGCTGGTCTCTGATTTTAACCGCAATCTCTTCATGCAGTGAGCCCAGCAGTTAGTATATTTGATTCATACGCTGGAATCCCTGATATTGTATCAAAATGCCCTTCCTATCCATGTTCACTGATAGCATAATTGCTCACTGGTAGTATTATTGCTCATTGCCTATCATTGATACATCACACTTCTGATTGGGTATTGTGTATTTTTTGCAAAAAGTACAATATTATAGAAAATATTACCAGTACCAGCGGTACTGGTAATTCAACTGTAAGTAAGTACCTTTTCAACTATAAGAAATTCACAGATCTCACGGGAACAACATATTCAAAGGAGATGAGGCATCTGTGTCCGCAGAGAAACATCTGAGCTCCACAAAACTGAAAGAAATGGCTGGCAGTGACATATTTGCAGATGGGAAGGCCCCAACCAGAGAGTACCTAGGTGGAAACCGTAAGCCTCGAAGGTCTCGCCTCGGTGGAGAGACATCGTATATCGTATTCAATCGTGCAAAAGGCCTAGTTCATATGGTATATTTAGGCAAATGTACTTAAATGCTCCCCTCTCTAAATACATTGTGAGGGCAACAAGGTAAATATCTCTTCTTGCCCTCTATAAATAAAACTCTAAGGGCATGTAAGAGGGGGGAGTTCCCTCACGATGTCATTCATACATTCAATACATCATTAACACACATTATGTTTTTGGCTCTTTACCCTTTCGGTTTTCTCTCAAGATAAAGGGTACTTCATACCCACTGTTTAGCACTTTCTTACTACGGCAGTCATCTTTTGGGTGGTCATGCTGGGTTAGTACGTTCGATATATGTAAGCTACTAAGATAAAATTGTCAGATAATTTGCTCGATTGGTCATGCCATATGGTATGTTATTTGCAAGGTCATGTCAGATAATTTGCTCAATAATTTGCTCGATTGGTCATGCCTTGTCACGGCAGCTGGCCTTCACTTTCAGCTTCACGGCGAGTCTCACTCTTGTTGTCTCCTCAAGGAATGCTTCCAGGTCCCCCTCGACGCTGTTGTTCACGAGGTTCACCGTGTAGAGCTCAGTGACTTGCCTCCTCACGGCGCCTTCGGTCGCCTTGACGACGTGGCTGTTGATGTACCACGGGTCGTAGCGGAGGGCGGCCTGCTCAAGGCTGAAGAGGTTGCCGATGCCTGGCGGAACGCTCTCCTTGCTCGCGAGCGCCTTGCCGGCTACCCCCGGCGAGGACGCCTGTGGAGACCGCCGCGACGGCTTCCCGCACGACCAAGAGGCTCGATTTGGGCCATAAGGTTGTTAGGCTAATGGTGCCAGGCCAGATCAAGCTACCCTTGATCTCTCTTTACTGCTCGTGGGTGGCCCGGCCCGACCAGGGTTAGGCTGGGGTCTTGATTTCTGCCACGAAAAACCCCGCTGAATGCAATTGAATATTAATTTTTTATTCAAGAAAAAAAATAAAATGATGTTTTTAAATTGGGAAAAATCAGTTTTCGTGCCAGGCTTGGGCCTACCCGTCCGAGGCCAACCTACCACGTTCAGCCCGAAGTCCTGCACGACCTGTCGTTTGAACAGGTCTAATATGGTCTATTGTTATATTTTGCTTGTATTAGCTTTTTGTAAACATTGTATTCATATGTGGGCCCAAGTGAGAGGGAACCACACCTAGGGATGGTAATTGTGCCCGATTACCCGCGTGCCCGCGGGCGAATACCCTAATGGAGGCGGGTATGGGCGTCTTTCTTTGCCCACGGGTATGAAAACGGGCACAATTCCTTACCCATCGGGTAAACGGGTATGGGTATGGGTAAGCTCCACCTGCACTGCTTCGCCTGACACCAGTAATCTACCCACATGTGTAAGAAACTATGCCAATTTGTATTTGTATTTTATTTGTTAAACTTGATTAGTTGTCTTGTCGAACATGATATGTAAATTGTGATGAACTTTATTAGTTGTTGAATGTGTGATGCACCATTGATGTGTGAATTATGATGAACTTGATGTATGCATTGCTCGTGGGTAACGAGCATGTACGCGGGCGATGGGTACCACAGGCGCGATGCATTATTCATGGTAAACGGGTATGCCATGAGCGACGGTACCCAGGCGGCAGTATGGGCGAGGTTTTTCGCCGTCGTCTTCATGGGTATACCGTGGGGAATTCGGATCGCGAGTGCGGGTATGGCGAGCACTTGCCTGCACTGCCCGCCTGCCATCCCTAACCACACCACATATCATGGGAGGACAGAGGAGAGGGGAAGAGACAGGGACGAGGGAGAAAAGTAAAAAAAAAAAAGAGAGAGAGAGAGAGAGAGAAGGTGATTCAGATGGCTATTATAATTTTTGTACATATTTTTTTTATTTTGAATATATTTTGGTTTTGTACTAAAATATAACTACAAGTTTTCGGGTTTGTTTGTACACAAATTACTCGCACAAGGTTTTTTGTTTGCACAAAATTTGTTCATACATGTTTTTTTGTTTGTGCAAAATTATTCGTACACAATTTTTTTGTTTGTACAAGAAAAAATATGTGTTTCGTACATGACTTTCTTGTTTTTGCAAGTTTAATTTGTTCGTACAAAATGGTTCTTACACACAAAAAATTGTTCGTGCCAGGTTCTTTGTTTGTACAAGCATAATTTGTTTGTGCAAAATTGTCCGTACGCACTTATTTTATTTCTACACGAAAATTTTGTTTGTGCAAGTTTAACTTGTTTGTATAATTTGTTCGCACACGATGTTTTGTTAGTACCCGAAAATTTTGTTGATACACCCATGAATGATCATGAACATGATCGATTGGTTCCCCATCTTCACGAACTGGGAAGAAAAAAATGCTAGAAATTGCAGGAAAAAAGTCACGATAAATTGCAAGGAGAAAATTGCAAGAAATTGTACTTCCAAATGATTTTTTTCATCTTGAAGAATTTGCAAGTTGTTGGATTTTCCAATTTCGGATTTGATCTTCATTAAATTTTGCCCAACTTAATCTTTACATGAACCATACTCAATAATATTTAAAAAACCTATCTTTACATGAACCTAAATGTGCAGATTTTGAACATTCTCCCGGTTCAATTTTTCACTAAAAATCGAAGAACTTTCCTGTTCAAATTTTGAACATTCTCTCGGGTTCAAACTTTTGATTACTTGGGTCATTTTCCTGATCAGATTTTCAAAATTTCCCTGATTCAAAAAGCATTTTGATTCAATAACATTTTGGTTCAATCATCAACATGAAAAATATGGAAAATTTGAGCAACTTACATAATAATTTTGCTACAATCCATTGGATTTTTTTTGCACCTGCTTATCACAAATTGCACAAAAATAATTTACACGATTGCTCATCTCCCCTAGCTTAGCCGAGCCACAACACTAGCTAGAACCAAAAATTCTGGAACACATGAAGAAAATCGGACAAAAAAGAGAGGTAAAAATCATTCACGTGCGCGCCCAAAGGCAATGAAGAAGCCAGATCCCACCGTACCCCACTGCGCGACGCCGTCGGATTCGACCGCCTCCCACCTCCACGTCCACCATTCTCCATGCTCCGTCAGTCAGGTGGAGATATCAGATAGATGGCTCGGTGGAGGAGGTAGATTCGCCACCGCTGCCTTGCCGTTCGCACGGTCACCGCCATGTCGGTGGCCGAGACGGGGAGGGAGACAGAAGATGGAGAAGTGACTGGTGCGAGAGAGACTGATAAGAGAAGATTTTTTTTGAAATAATATTATTTTAAAATAAATTTAAAAAAATAAATAGTTATTTTTTTTTACAAAACTAGACTACTGTTATCATTTGAAATGACGAAAGGGCCATGCTGCCATTCCAAATGGCAACAGTGTCATTTGAAATGGCGAAAGAGCCATGTCGCCATTCCAAATGACGACAGCAGCCTAAGCAATGACGATAGTAGGTTAGAACAGTGCAGACATATCTCTATCACCAGTTGAAATGGCGATAGGGTCAGATCGCCACTCCCACTTCTGCGCATGGACCTCTGCTTATTTTTTACTTCCATTTTCGACCACATATTTTGTGGACAAGTCACAATGATATTGCAGAACACTTATCGCAACGTCCTCACATATTTTGTCGACAAATCACGCTGATATTACAAACCATTCAGCACAACGTCATCACCCAATTTTTCAACAAATCAAAGTAATATTTAAAGCATTAGACACCACAAATTTTAACAAGATAAACCTTTCACGTGGCGCGACCTCAACACCCGCCAGTCGACTCGTCTGGTGGGCGGTCGAATGAGGTCCCTACAACGACGTCCGGATCGCCGATGTGTCATTCGTCTTATGGATTTTTCGAGGGCATTTCTGAAGGTGTGCCCAAACTCCTTACAAATGGATCACTTTTTCGCATAACGTCCGTCTTCTTCTTGATCCATGCCGTTATTGATATGTCGTACCTATCATCGGCCAACATTTTCCTTCAACCTATCAATGTCCACGGCTCAGATAAGTTGCTCCCAGGTTGGATGGCGAGTGAAATTGCTAATCACGCGCATAACCATACAGCTCTGCACTCCAGGTTTCCATCACCTCCTCCATGTTGACATAATCAAACAGACATCGCCGTGATGGTGCGCCATCGTCGAACATGCGACCATGACATGTGAGTATGGCCTATGTAGAAGATGTTTGTTGCAAGTGCATATGCAACTAGCGTGGTGTAGCCTACACTCGTGGGTGATCCTCTCGCGGTTTGTCCTGTGGTGTCCTTTATCCCTACACTGTATCTTGAAGTGAAGCTCTCTTGTGACCATCTTGAATGCCCAGTGCATCTCACCCTTCTTGTTCTTCTCCCCCATGTATTTGGTGATCATAGCAGTCTGAAGATCTGTCATTTGTCATGGCGAGCAATGTGTTATTTCTTCTGTTAACAAAGTAATTTGTGGTGCCGCGGAGAATTGCCTCTATAATACCAACCAAATGGAGGCACCTTGCGCCGTGCATGACCCAATTGTACACCTCGGATAGATTAGATGTCATGACACCATATCGAGCATCACCCCTGTCGTGTAGCAGCAACTACTTCTCCTTAGACTCATGCTCAATCCATTATGAGAAGCATTTCACTTGCTCCCCTGTCTTCCTCGCCACACTAGGACCATCTATAGGTAGTTGTGGCAATGCTTCGGGGGCCTAGTTAGTGCTTGTAGCGGTATTCTTTGCTGCCTCCTTTCTGTGCATCTGGGTCTGCTTATCCAGAATCTTCCGGAGTACGTCAAACTTTCGTTACTGGTTCTGTTTGCACAGCCGCTTGAACAGATTCATCAAATTCTTATTGTGGTATTGCTTATAGAAGTTTGCACCCAAGTACCTCATGCACCACCTGCTCTGCAGATCCACCCATGGAAGTGGTTCGTTCTCTCCATGCTGTAGATGAGTTATTGCACTCAACAGGGCCGCATGCCGATCATGTACGACGCATATGTTAGGATAGTAATGTACAACAGAGTTCCTCAAATTCCTCAGGAACCACAACTGGTTGTCCGTATTCTCGCTTTCAACGAATGCGAATGCCACTAGAAAAACTTGATTGTTCCTGCTCGTTGCATTTCAGTCAGTATCTGGTCCTTGTACTTTCCAGTCAGGAATGTGTCATCCACACACAAGGTTGGACTGCAGTGCTTGAATGCATTGATGCATAGACCAAAGGCAAAGAATGCTCGCTTCAATACCCTCTTATTGCCCCACTTCGGATATGTGGAATCTTGAATGTCGACATAAGTGCCGGGATTCTTGTCTTGTATGACTCGGAGTTGGCCAGGGAGATTGCGGTAAGAGTCCTCGAACATACTGAACATTGATTACAATGCCTTCTGTTTTGCCCTTCACCCCTCGGCATAGCTGATTGTGCACTGGAACCTTGCCTCAATTGCCCGAATGATGGATCGTTGCTCAAAATCTAGATTATCCACGATATCACCGTACATGATGTTCACGCTGAAGTCTAATGACAGGTTCTTGTGGGACTGCACTGACTCAGCGACAATGCATGTGTGAGGGACCACTATATAGCATTTCTAGTAGGTGTCTCACTTAGGCTAAAATGTGTGTGTAATACCCCGGCCTGCTCGTAGTGTGGCCCATGTGGCCCATGAGGAATTGTGTGGTGAGATTAGTCCCACATTGCTTGTCTCAAGTGAGTTGTAGTAGTATATAATGTCTGTTGGATCCAAACGTAGCACCTCCGGGTTAACCCTTTTACACGAAGCGAGGACGAAAGTGTAAGTGGGGTGCTATGTGTGGGCGGATCCGCCCCACGGTGGGCTGGGCATTAAGCCGATTTTGGGTCAGGGTGTTACAGTGTGCACTCACCAAAGGCATTCCTTTATGTTGCACTTCACATCATAGCATCTTAGGTTAGACTTGACAACTGTGAATGTATGCCACACCGATAAGGCCAAGAATTTGACCACCTTTTGCACAATCTCCTTGTATTTGTACATAGCTCCTTGCATGACCTCGCTTTGGTCGTACTCCCACGGCACACGAGAGCCTTCGTTAATGACAAGGTTGACGAACTGGTATGTGTTCCACTAAGATAGAACCGTATGCTATTCCATAACATCCTCGTCGTCGTATCCTTCATCTTATGACAATGTCATGTAGTCCTGGTCTTCGAGATCCATCCTTTAGACTAGAGCTTCCAACTCCTCACCCACGTCGGCAAGTCCACTAGCATGCCTGACTGAAGGAGCCCCTTCCACATGGTCTTCATCGATAGGATCAACAATTCCTGGACCTTCAGCCATTGTGTACGCTGTGCTGTGGCTGGAGTCCCCGTCTTCTTCTTCAGCATCACCATCCTTTTCATGTTCAGCTACCGATGCAGGAGTGGACTTGGCATATGCCTAGGCCAAAAAGACCAAATCCCACCGTTCTTCCCTCGCCCTACGTACATATGACTACCACGACCTTATTCCCTTGATCTACACTAACTCTCAATATGTACCTTGTTGTGCTCGGTTGGCAAGGCAACTCAATCTCAAATCATACACAATATGGTCCAAATCAAATATGTAGAACAACCACTGTATCATAGCACCCCATGTACGCTGCTCTAGTCTTGTTAAGGTCACGGTCGTCGATTGAAAATGACACAAATCAATCCTCTCAGGAGCCTCAAGAATAGTCCCCTGACCGTAGTAAATTTTAAAATTGGTGGTGTCGATGTTTTAGAACCAAACTTACGTAAAGATTATTTGATTCGAGGGGTCTCTAAGACTCAAATCACGCAGAGAGGACACATGGATTTTTATACAGGTTCAGGCCTTCTCCGGAGAGAATAACAACCCTACTCCTATGTGACTGTATTGAGTATGCTAGTTACTGCAGATCAAGAGAAAGACTAGAATAGAGTGTCTTGTGCTCTTGATTGTGTCTCTTCGTTCCTTCTTTTCTCTCTCTCTCCGATGATTCACCTTTTATACAAAGACTGAAGTGGACTCTGCTTTCTCGGTCCAAGGCGCCTTAACGCTTTAGATGATGGAGCCATTACCGGAGATTATTGTGGGAGTAGTAACCTTCCCACGTTGCCAGGCAGCTATCACCAGGATAGAGAGTAAAATCATGCAATTATTATGGAAAATAACAACGTAATTAACTGTCAGTATCTTAGATACGTGGTAGAAGATTCCTTGAACAACTAGGCCTACATGTCTGTAAACCCCATCGATTAGGGACTGATTGTAGAAGTGCTTACGATCGGGTGGTGGTCGTAGTAAGACTTACGACCACAGACTAGTCGTAGAATAACTTACGACCATAAACTAGTCGTATAAAGATTTACGATATGGACTGGTCGTAGAAGAACTTATGACCAGGTGGTGGTCGTAGTAAGGCTTACGACCACAGACTGATTGTAGAATAATTTACGACCATAAAACTAGTTGTAGAAAGACTTACGACTATAAACTGGTCGTATAAGAATTTACGACCAGGTGGTGGTCGTAATAAAACTTACGACCATTAGCTTCCCCCTTATGAAAAATAAGAGGTATACTCAAGGACTATATAATAGTGTTATTATCCATAATAAGGATTACATATAAATAATTAAATAAGGATTACTAGATCCTCGCCAGGTGGTGTCCGACATATTTGATGTATTGCACTGTAAACAAGATTTCCACGATTAACCACATATCTAAAACTAAACTAACCACTGAAAAGGATTATATACAACATACTACATTACGTAATCGTACATCTAAAACTATGTAATCCATGCGGTTAAAAAATTTACCTAAAAGGTGGACGACCGGACGGGCAGCGCTTCGCTAGCTTCTATCCCCCCTCTACTCCTCTCTGCTCTTCTCCCTTCCCCCTACTCTCTCTCTCTTTTCTGAATAAAAGTGAGTTATGCCGAAATTTTAGAGTTTTTTATAGAGTATGTTGTGCCGCCATTTGGAATGACGATATAGACTTGCGGGATCACTATCGTCATTTGAAATGGCGGTTTCACAAAATTTTAATATTAAAAAATTTAGGAACTTGCAGATCCCTGTCACCATTTGAAATGACGTCAGGGTCATATCGTCAGTTGGAGTGGCGATAGATTCCTGTCGCCATTTCAACTAGCGACAGGGACATCTCTGCACTTTTCAAGTCCCTGCTGCCATTCTCTATACTACTGTCGCTATTTGGAATGGCGATAGGACACTTTTGTTATTTAAAATGATGACAGTAACATAATTTTGTGAAAATAACTTACTATTTATTTTTGTAAACTCCTTCTAAAATAATATATCATGTAAAAAAAATCGATAAGAGACCGTAGCCAGTCGACGGCGTGCATGACCTGGAGACCCTAGACGTCGTCCTGGAGCACGAGCGCGAGGAAGTCGTAGTCGGAGTGCGGCGGCATCCCCAGCGTGAGCTCCGGCTGCGGGCACGCCAGGTAGCAGTTCACCGTCATCATCTGCGACCCCGCCGCCAGCTCCTCCAGCACGCCGCCGCTGGTGATGCCCATGGCCTCCAGCGCCGCCTCCATGATCTCCATGAACACCCGCTGGTTCGCCATGGCGTACGTAGATGCCACTTCACTGCAAGTACGTAATGCACACGTTGGACGATGAACGAATGCACGGATTTACTGTACGATGTCAAGATGACCGGCCGGGATCGATGCAAGCTAGAGTCCGAGATATATAACATGTCAGTTTCTGATGCGGTCCATCCATATATAAGACCTGCATGAGGAATTAATTGAATTCCCACAGAAAAAAGAAAGAAATTAAGGTATGTAGAATAGAATTATTCGAGCTAGCAGTGTCACAAGCTAGCTATCGTTTTCAGTTCAACAGTCGTATGGGTGAAACTCAAAAAGCTGGGGGCGACCGAGACAGTGAAGTCTCTGAAAGTTGATGTGAACCGCGGACTTATATACTAGTACGTAAGCTACCCAACAAACTAGAAACGGTTGGATATTTTAGGGGCTTTACGGCAATATCTCATTTTGAAGCAAGAATAAGTATAAAAAGAAAAGAAAAGAAAAGAGGTGGGCCCACCTGTCGGTGGGAGAGAAGGAAGGGACAAACGATGGTGTGTGGTTCGTGCGGCGTGGGAGGAGCTTCCTGGCGGCATCGGCGCAAGAGGCGCTAGCGGCTCGGGCTCTTCGGGGCTGGCCGTTGGCTGCAGCCGCGCTTGGTCCGCTCCAATTCTCCTCTTTTAGCCGCCACCTTCTCCTTCTTTTCAGTTTGTGAAAATATGTGATATGTAACACTCAAAAAATGACTGAATGCAAAAATATAGGATTTTTAAAAATTATTTGTTATCTATTGTCATCTTTTTACCATTATTATTGAGAATTATTTAAGCTGCATTTTCTCCTTTGCCGACATAAGAAAACCCTAAAGCATAAACCCTAGAATCAGAATAATGCTCAAAGAGTCAATTAGAATTGTTTAACAAAATACCAGATTAGGATCTATCATCTCATGAGAATTTCTTAAAGCAAAGTCCCTTTTCATTATCTCAAGCCCTTTCCTGATCTTTTCTTTTTCCCTTCTGCTATTGCTCTGTCAGCCGGCATGAAGCATCGTAAGCCACATAGGTTGCCACTGAGTCCCCTCGGTTGGTCGTGGCAGCTACTTTTTCTCCCAATGCATCGCAATATCGTTCTGATGCTCTTCCCTGGCTATTGTTCCTCTGACCAGTGACCAGCCGAGATCACTCCCCGGACGTGGTCTTTCGAGCGGACCCGAGTCGGTGTGTCTCTCTCCCCCGCTCGGCGTCGACACCTCCCGAGTAAAGACTCCCCGATGTGACAAGACATAAGCACTGGTGACTGCCGTCGCTCGGCCATTGCTCGTCATCGCTCAATCTGTCACACCGCTGCACTGTGCTGCCGACTCTATCAAGATCGTCAACCACTCCTCGGTACTGAGCTGCGCTAGATACAACGCATGCTCTCGGACGACCTCCACCACAACGGCTATAAATAGCAGCCCCAAGCCCCCTCGTTCTTTCCTCGCCACAAGTGCTTGTTTCCCCACACTCCTCCATCCCTCAAACGAGCTTGAGCTCCAGGTAAGGCTTGAGCGCTCGTTTCGGCCAAGCGTCTCCACGATGTCGCCATCAGCATTGATGCTCATCAGTGAAGCTCTTCCCTTCTTAGATGCGTCAGTTTATATTCCCTGGTCCAAGGGGTGATTCCTCCCATTTGATTCCACTATATATTCACAGAAGCTGCCGCCGACCTCGTTCTTCCTTCCCTCCGACCAGAGTAGCCCAAGCAGTCGGATCAACCTCGTCGGCTATCACCCCTACTTGGAGCTTCTCCCGCCGTCGCAGACCACCGTCACCAGACCATCTCCTGCTAGCTCGCTATCTCCGCGTCATATCGGTACGTTTCTAGTGGCCACTAGATGCTCATTTTCACTCTAATTGCACGTAAGCATTGCCAGAATAATGAATGCATTCTAGACCGAAATTGTAATCGAACCCCCCAGGTGGTCGAACCTCCTTCTACTTTGAATGTAGCCAGACCTCATTCCGAACAGGTAGTCGTGCATCCTTTCGCCTGGAATATAGTCGAACCTCCAGGTAGTCGAACCCTCCCCCGCCTAGAATGTAGTCAAACATCCTTCCGACCGGATGGTTGAAACTCCCTCCGATCGAATGGTCGAAACACTCCCGACCAGATGGTCGAGACTTCCCCCGGTCCATATAGTTGAAACCCCCTTCGACCATGAAGTTGAAACCCCTTTCGACCAGTTAGTCAAAACCCCCTCTGGCCATATAGTCGAAACCCCTTCCGACTAGTCAGTCGAAACCCCTTCGACCAGTTAGTTAAAATTCCTTCGACCAGTTAGTCGAAACTCCTTTCAACCAGATAGTCGAAACTCATCCAACCAGTTAGTCGAAAACCCCTTTCAACTAATAGTCGACACTCCTTCGACCAGATAGTCGAAAACCCATTTCGACTAATAGTCGAAACTCTTTCGACCAGTCAGCCGAAACTCTTTTCAACCAGTTGGTCGAAACTCTTTTGACCAGTAAGTCGAAACAATGAACAGTAGTCAAAACAATAAATAATGGTTGAAACTATGAATAGTACACAAAACAATGAATAGTACTCGAAAACCCTTCGACCAGGTATTCGAACCCCATTCCGATCCAGTGGTCGAAACTATGAACAATACTCGAAACAAGGAATAGTACTTAAAAACCCGTTTTGACTAGGTAGTCAAAACCCCCTCCGACCAGGTGGTCAAAATACTGAACAGTACTAGAAACCGAGAACTTGTATACGGATTAACCACTGTCTCAGAAACAACTTACGTTACCTACTCAGATTCTATATCCAATACCGAACGCGGTAATGAGAATCGAAGACTAACTAAATCTACTTAACTAAACCGAAGACACCCCCATTTGGAGTTCATTTGGATTTTTTGAATGCGAGCAGAATTCATTTGGGCTTATTTGAATTTTTGGTTGGATTTTGCATGTATAGAGTCTGAAGCACCCGAAGGCCCTCTACCAGACCACGAGTAGGAGTAGCAGTACATCGACCAAGGCGAGTCAATATTTTGATCATGTTGCACCCAGTCTTTGCAAATTATATTGCTTTAAATTATGAAATTGCATTGCTATGATTTATATAACTATATTGGTCTAGTTCATAGTAAATGCCTTAACGATAATTGAGTATAAACTTTCAATCCTTGAACTTGGATATTATCATTTGTTACCCTAGAATTAATGGTTTACATATTAGTTTCTAAGTCTGTATCTAAGTGTCATGCTTAGCCTTGCTTAGATACATTGTCATGCGGGCATTCAATTACCCGACACCAATCATTCAAAATATAAAAACTGGATTTGGGCAGGTGAGGCTAAGAGCCTGGCTGGTATGTTGGACTAAAGGTTATTTTTAAAACAAACTAAAACCTGAAAAAACCGATTTCGACTTGGACGGATGGAAAGAGTGGCTGGTGCTGGTGATGCACGTCGGTGGGGTATGTCGATGTATCACTCAAGTTAATAAAGGATCGAGTTCTTGTGATGACCTCTCGTGTAAAAACAGTACGACCACAAGTCTATAATGGGTATGACCTAGATGACTAATTTGTTCGCCTCCTTACAACCTCGCCATTGGTGGATGTGTAGCGTGTATATGGGTAGTAGACATAGGAAAACTACACGGTGTAAATGGAGACCCCCAGGGGCATGTCCCAAGGGGTAATACCTAGCGGTGTGGGGTTGCATTAGGGATGGCATTGTAAAGACCTTGTGATAATCAACTTAGTCGCACACCATCGGAAGTGTGTTTGAGACATTATAAGTTGAATATCTCTTGTGGGTAAAGTGTACGAACTCTACAGAGTAAGAAAACTATCTAGATAGCCGTGCTCACAGTCAAGAGCAGTGTCGGGAACTCACTTGAACTAGATTTCATTTTTTATAAAACCATTTGTGCGTCGGTGTAGAATGAAAAGCTGGGGCACAGTTGATACAACGGTGGTGAAGATGGTGAAGGTTAGGCCGGGACCCCTAGTTGCTTGCCTGTGGGCAAAGTGAATGGATCAACTGCTACTTCTTTTGTTTCCGCACTTATCCCTTACTATGTACTCTGAACTTTGTGATATTGTGGCCTTCGTGCCCCTTTCGTAAAACAATGAGTTGCACGATCGGTTATGTACTATATTTTGGCTGTGTGTATGATGTATGTGATTGATCTAAGAATATATCTGTGTGTACTATCTACTGATCTATGGAATGACACAGATTGACACAGTAGATTCCAAATTACAAATTTGGGGTCCAACATGATATTCCCCTAATTTGGTGTCTTCTTCTTCTTCTCCCAGTTTGACTTTGGCTTTGGGCTCTTGGACCTCCCGTGTCGTCGTGCTTGTCTCGGTGCTGTCGGTGGTGAGCTCCGGACCTCTCTTTTGTGCGCATCCTGCTGGTTCCATTTTTGCGTCATTTCCTCTCTGTGGGCGTTTCATTTGGGAACCGTAACTTGCGTGTGAAGGGTATGTTTTGGCTGGCTGTGGGCTTGATCTCAGTGAGGAGGAAGAACTTCGGTACGGTTCCGTGCATTTTGGCCGATGCATTTATGGTGGTCTTGTGCGGCATCCCCTGTACCCCGGCTTCGTTTTTCGGTATGTTCCGAATTGCGAAGATTGATATTGTATCTTCGTCAACCTTGTATGACTAGACAGACTCAATTTCTTGGGAATTCTAGAGGATTTACACTCTTTCCTGCGAAATTCATGCTTGGCCCATGAAAAAAAACTCTTCTGCACATACTTAGAATTTATCTATACAGGTGTTCATGTCCTCGATCGTGTCGCACAGAAGTGATAAACTAAATATATTTTGGACAAATTGGATTGTACATTTTTTGGCAAACATTTATTCTGCGCTTCCAACGTGGTATGAAAACAAAAACATGTAGCTAAACATGAAAGTATCTCAAAACGAGATTATCATAATGCTCCGTAAATGCCAAACGGAGCCTAGAAGTAATGGCCCTTATTTTCTGAAACGGGACCGGGCCCTTTTTTGATAAACATCGTGGCAATTCGCCGGAGTCCGTCGAGCGCGGCGAGCCCCATGACGGCAACGCGCGCGAGCCCCCACCACGAGCGGCGGTTTCTCGGCGCGTCCACCGCCGGCAGCAGCGGCAGCTTCCCTTCGCCGTCGAGCTTGCAGCAGCAGAAGGCCGAGAAGTAGAGCAGCACCCTGGCCCTGTCGAACAACCCGAGGTCCGTCTTCCCGGCGTGCTCCGAGTAGAGCGCCACCAGCGCCGTGAAGCAAACGTACATCACGCACAGCCACAGAAGCCGCAGGCTGTGGACCCGCGCCTGCAAGTCAGCGTGCCCCTCGGCGTCGCGGCGACGCTGGTCGGTGCGGTCGGCCTCCTCGCTGTAGAACATAGCTCTGAACGAGAAGGCGAGCTCGAGGAAGTCGAGGGAGAAGCCGAGCAGGGCGAGGCCCCCGAGGAAATGAGCGGCACCGGCGAGAGCACTGAGAGAGAGCAGCTTCTCCAGGTTCCCCACCAGTTGGCCCAGGAAGTCGGCAAGCCTCGGCGGTGAGGATGGCAGGCGGAGCCTTGGGCGGGCCGTGGTGACCAGCATGACGAACTGGCCGGTGATGATGGTCAGGAACAGCAGGCTCTCGGAGACGCTGACGTCGTGGACCGGGGAGGTGTTGTTGGAGTAGCCGAAGAAGGCGCCCGTCAGCCCCGCGCCGACGGCGATGGTATTGACGGCGGCCGACTCGTCGAACTGGTTCTTGAGCTTGCGGTCGTAATCGTCGTAGTTCATCTCCCCGCCTTCGCCGCCCGGGAACTCGCCGCCCGAGCTGGCGCCGCAGCACTCCTTGAGGAACAGCGAGCCGACGAGTAAGAGGAGCGGCGCGAGCGCCACCGCGAGCAAGGCGTAGAGTTCGTTGAGCGACACGAGCAGTAAGTAGGTCATGACCATGAGGAGCACGGTGGAGGCGTAGACCTGGACGCCGTGCAGGTCGCAGCAAGCGGGGATAAGCTGGCCGACTGTGCTGAGGCAGACGGCCACCATGAGGTCAAGGAAGAGGGCGGCATAGAGGAGCATGATGCCGACCTTGGCGCACGCGTAGCCGGCGAAGGTGTCCGTCCGGTGGACGAGCAGCGACGTGGCGAGCGGGAACTCGAACAGGATGGCGCGCGTCGAGTACTCGGTGAACCGCTTCATCCGCTTGTGGGCGCTCGGGTGAACCTCGCCGCCGCCGTCGTCACCGCCCCGCCCCACCGGCTCCACATCATAGACCACCTGCACGCGCGTATCTGACAGTGTCAGTAAGTGCTTTTGCGCGTGTGTAACATTGTCAGAATCGTGAAAAACCTCAGGTCGCACCGCAGCGCCGGCGCCGATACGGCGAGATCCATCGGCGTGCCGTTGCGAGAGATGCATCGCCGACGACAGAAGGCAAGAGCTCGTGGACTGCGACCGCAAGGAAGGGAGGATCGGAGGAGGAAGATAGCTAGCTGGAGTGAGCATGGTACGTAGTGTAGTTCCTCTTCACTTTTGGCCTCTTGGGTCTTCGTTTTTTCCAACGAGAACAGCATCACTGGTCGACATTGCTGACATCGTAAACAATGGCCTGAATCATTTAGGCGTTGACTTGCTATTCTCGGTCGTTACTCGAACGATCAGCCGAGTCATGCTTTGTGGGCCAAGCAGGTCCGGCCCGCTTTATTTTGCACCTAAAAAGACGAGTCCTTGTTGGGCCGGGCTCCGACCAGGCTATTTTTTTAAGACTCAACCAAGCCGGATTGTAAGTTACTCCTCCGTTTCAACGACGAACTCCATCTCGTCGACTACTCCCATCTCACGGAGGAGGCATACAGATACGACTTCTTCGACGGATACATTTCCGAGAAGAAGCCTTCACTGCTCTCAATCTTATCCATTGGGAGTGCGTCCAAGTCGTTTTTAATACGGCAATCAAACTTTAGAAAATCTAACTATCAATATATGTTTAAAATATTTAATTAGATATATAAAAATAATATGTAGATTTATCTCAAAAAATAATTTTATAATATTATAAATTTATCGGCACATGTGAAGAAGTGAGGCGACGATGGTTTGGGTGCTTGCAGAAGAGAAGTGGGGGGCATAGATGCATTCACGAGTCACGGGGGTGGCGGGGCAAGACCTTGTCCCTACCAGGTTAGGTACGTATGTTGGTGCGTCTCAATAAGGAATTTAGAAAGGGTGGGAGAGGCCAACCGCGCGCATAAGATAAAGAATATTGTTCCACTGTACGGGAGTAAACTCATTCTTTTATTTGTTAAGTAAGATAAAGAAAAAGGTGCCACCTTCTCTTTTCCTCCATTCCCTTTTAGTGCCTTCTCTCGTCCCCACCGCCACCTCTTCTCCCTGCGCCGCCACCTCCTACACTGTCAGATCTTCTCATCTTCGTGCACGCCGCCGTTGCAACCCGCAGACTGAGTGCCGAAAGGGGTGGGGATCTCTGATGCACGAAGCGAATGTCGGACGAGCACAGATGGCGAGTCCCGACGTGAGACGGAAAGGATTGTAACGGCGACGAATTTCAGTGTGTGCATGTAAAGAAGAAGTGGGGTGGCGACGGTTTGTGTGGTTGTAGAAAAAAGTGATGATATGTATACGTTCACGAGTTACGGGGGTGGCGGGGAGAGACCATGTCCCTGTTAAATTGGGTCTATATATTAGTGCACCTCGATGAAAAATTTAAGAGGGATCAATCACATGCGTAGGATAAATAACATCATTCTACTGTACAAATATAAAATCATTTTATTAGTTAAGATAACTACGGTTCTTCGGGGGAGAGATATGCATGATTATTGCCTTGTGTCATCGTGCTCGTTTCATGGAGCACGACTAGTGTTGCAGTAGTGCTATGGCCGTAATTGTTTACCCAATACGTACATGCGAAATCATACAGCTAATACTACTAATACAGCTGAGTGCCTGAGAGGCAATCAAAGAGACAAGATTTGCTTCCTTGATTCGGCACGAAAAACTGAAAAGACGACCCCAAAAAAATATCGCAGAATGGAAATAGAACGGGACGGGGAGGGGAGGCAGTTCCCGCGTCACCATCCTCACCCGTCCACCCGCGCATCGCGAAAAGTCCTCAACCCATAACGAACGAGAAAGGAGCAGCACTGGCGCCATCGCCCTACCCATCTTCGTTAAGCACTCACTCACACGTGGGGTCCAAAGTGTAGCGATAGCGCGACCTCACCTGTCAGTTACACTCCGACGTCATGGAGGCTGGCGTGGGAGAAAGCAACCTATCTATCTCCACGTCACCATCCGTTCCTTCACACGTCATCGCATGTCCCTTCGCCAACCAAACTACAGAGATATAACAAATAGCACCCTAAAATCTTGTTTGTGTTTGAATACATTATGATCCGACTCCATTCCAAATGTGTATTTGGTGCTTATAAGTAATAATGCCTTTGACGCAGGGAGTAACAAAACTAGCTCATATCTGTTGTATTTGCAAAAATGACACTCTTTACCGTGCAGGGGCTAGATCGCCTGCGTCACATCGTGTCGTACCCCTAGGTCGCAGTTTTCCCCTCGTGGCGCGTCCGAGTTAGGGGCTATAATCTAGTATTGTTGTGGCCCCGATGCACGGGAATACTCTCTCCCGCATACAACGTATGAATCTGTCCTATCCTCGCTAATATTTGATTTTGTTTGTTTAGAGGGTATCTGGTAACTCCTTTACACGCAGGGATTGTTAAAAAGAGTCAGTGATTCGTCCGATGCCTTAGAGGTCAGATTCGCCTTTGTCGTGGCCCTGAGACACGATTTTGCCGTGTATATATTTTCTCCTTGTTTTGCTGAAAGTATGCATTTGATTTTGAATTATGTGATAAAAATATGAGTTATTAAGACTTTTGAGAATGATTATAGTGAGTGGTTTTATGATTTTATGTGAATCTCCGACCAAAGAACGAGGGTTTGATGACCATCCTCATCCCCGCCGCTCCACAACTTGCTCTGGTGATGCTCGTCGTAGAACGGTTCGAGTAGCTATAGTAGAGATATAGCTTACAAAAAAAGAAATGCACAAATTAATAGTGGATATATTAATAATGACTAAATTATTTACTACCAAATTATCTACAACTAAATAGATTAATTAACCATGCAGTATTGAGTTTTGGGAGCTTGTGGCCATGTAGGATGCTACGGAGCTTTACTTCATGCATGATAGCAGCCTAAAGATTTAGGCATAGCATAGGGATAATTTCTTCTAAGATTGCATGTGATATATCATTTTGTCCATGTAACGGTTAAGTATTGAGTAATATTCTTGTTGTCTGCCCTACCATTTACAAGGCAAATTATGAAGTGAGTAATTATTAGCTAAGTTCGATGTACTGCAACTAATTAATTATGAAGTTTAATTGCGACTAATTAATGACAACTAATTACCTAAGATAGAATTAATTACGATTAAATGGTAATGACTATATTAATTATGTCTAATTAACTATGACTAAATTAATTACGACTAATTAACTACAACCAATAAAGGAAATGCATATGACCAAAAAAAAATACCCGTTTCTGATGTCGAACTTACCGTAATAATACGTCCGCTAATGACTACTCTAAATAATCTTTAATCGTCGGGAGTAAGGAATGAATAATCTATTTGAGAATGAGAGAGCTGTGAATGAATAAGTGAGCGTCTGTGTTGCGTGTTTTATAGTCACACGACGCAGAAATTACGCCGACCGTGAAGCGACAGGAGGAATCAGATTCCCTCCCGTGCGGCCTTCTTCAAAGTGTATGCATGCGGAGAGACACTAATGGAAGAGACCGAGAAAGATTTACGCATCTGAGACGCGGCGTCAGATACGGGTCAGCGTCGCGACGCGGAGAGTATTCCGTGCCTCGGGCCACATCTAGAGATGGGCATTGGGCGTCTTGCGTCTTGCAAGACGGTCCGAACCCACTTGCGTCGCGGCGTGTCGGCCAGTATCGCCTCTAGTCGAGCCCAAGCACGCCCAAAGCCCGCCGTCTTGTCGGATCGTAAATCTTGTCGCCCAAGCCCGCCCTAAGTAACTATAGACGCCTGAGAAGACGATAACCGCCGCCGCCGCTGTTCAGGAAGACAAAGACACCTGTGATTCAGGTCAGGTGGCAGAAGGGGATGATTGGTTGGGCTAGGCCGGTGTGGGGGAGTGATTGGACTAGGTTAAGGGAGGGATTGGGCTAGAACGGAGGGCTAGGCCGGTGTGGGGGAGTGATTGGACTAGGCTGAGGGAGGGATTGGGCTAGAACGGAAAGGTTGGGCCTATTTTCGTCTGTGCCAAGCACGCCCAAACCCATCGATCGTCTTGCGTCGCCCAATCCGCGCATTCTCGAGCCCGCCGTTGTTGTTCGTCGTTGCACATGCCCACCACCATACGTCTTTGTCTTGCGTCACCGTCTTAAACCGATCGCGTCTTGCGGCCGTCTTGGTGGCCAAAAGACGACCAAGTCCCAGCTCTAGCCACATCAATCCTAGATTCTAGCCTCTCAACCAGAACGTGCTACATGACGCCACGAGAGGAAAACCGTGCTCTAAGGGAGGGGGCGCACAACTCAGTATATTTCTGACTCACAAGGGCAGGGTAGAGAATATTTCTAGCCAGGGACGCAGCAGAGGTGATTCAGGCCCATGTACTCTTTTCGTGCGGAAAACGGCAAATAGCCGCAGCATAAGGGTATACATGCAGTATCAAAATATCACAGGGGGCTTATCTAAGAGTAAGGTTCGCCTCCCGTGCCCATTAAAGCAACGTCGGCACCAACCATCGCCTTCGCTTCCTTTCCCACTCCCGCACACGTTTCCTCGAACACCTACCAGCCTCGCAATGGCCACCACCTCCCGCTCCGGCTCCGGCTCCGGCTCCGACGACGACATGCTGCCGGAAATACGCCGCCTACGCCGCCTCTCCCTCCACCTGATCCAGCCCTCGGTGCCGCCCCCTCGGGAGGGGGCGGAGGCGCTGGCCCTCGCGGCGTGCGCGGGGAGGCGGCTGGCCGCGGGCGCGGACGCTGCGGCGCTGGCCGCGTACCTGCGGGGGCCGCACCGCGCAACGCAGGAGCGGGTGTACGAGTTCCTCGTCTCGCGGCCGGAGCTCCAGACGCCGGTGGAGCTGCCCACGGCCCAGCACCGCGAGCTCTGCTTCCGCCAGATGGCCGCGCTGGTGCGGGAGGCCGGGGTGCGGCCCCTCAGCCTCATGGAGACCGACCCCGCGGCGTACTTCGCCCTCATGGAGGCCACCGGCGGCATGGACATCTCCCTCGGCATTAAACTCGGCGTCCAGTACAGGTAGGTGCGCGCATGCGTGCGTTTTTACTGCGTGTTGTAATTAATTAATTAACCGCTGCTAATAACACCAGTCGATGCTGATGCTTCCATATGTGAATTGTTTGTTGTTAGTTACATAAGTGTCTGATGTTGCGAAGGGTTACTGATTAGATTGAACTTCTGGTTTGGAATTATTGTCAAATTCCAACCAACAAAGGTACCTTATTTGCCCATGTTTTGTAGTCAGTAATCATGTTTGAGTCTTACTGGAATTGTACTAGTTTATTTGGTGGTTCATACAACTTCAAACTCCGCAGACATGTATTCTCAATTTTATATCTTAATTTACTCGAATTCATGCAAAAGGTCCTCACGGATTGTGTGAAACGATTTTGTGGCTGATTATATAGTTTGGTGATCTTTGCAGGACAATAACACAACATTTGTAGTTTAAATTCACTAACTTTACCTGCTCGTTAATGCAGTCTCTGGGGAGGTTCTGTAATAAATCTGGGAACCAAAAAGCACAGAGATAAGTTCTTTGACAGAATTGACAATTTGGACTATCCAGGCTGCTTTGCTATGACAGAACTGCATCATGGTTAGATTCTCCACTTATTAAATTCCATCAGTAATTACTGACCTCTCTTGTTTGGTCGATTTTCATTTTATCAGCCTTCAATTCAATTACAGAGTCTCACTTCTATTGTGTACTATCCTCTTTTTTTTTTATGAGCAGTGGGGCTTCGTATCCAGCACCTAAGACGCTGTTTGCAATAATTTGAAAAGATTCCTTACAGTTTTTTTCTCTTCTTTTAAACAGGATCCAATGTCCAAGCTCTACAGACTACTGCTACATTTGATCCAGTTACCGATGAGTTCATTATTAACACCCCAAATGATGGAGCCATTAAGTGGTGGATTGGTAATGCAGCAGTTCATGGAAAATTTGCTACAGTTTTTGCAAGGTTAATTTTACCCCTTCAAGGAAAAGGAGGGGACCCTGCTGATATGGGCATTCATGCATTTATTGTGCCGATACGGGACCTTGAAACCCATGCTGTTCTTCCTGGAATTGAGATAAATGATTGTGGGCACAAGATAGGCCTAAATGGTGTAGATAATGGTGCGCTGAGGTTCTGTTCAGTTAGGATACCTCGTGATAATCTTCTGAACCGATTTGGTGATGTGGCACGAGATGGAAAATACACAAGCAGTCTCCCCACAATTAACAAAGATTTGCAGCAACCCTTGGCGAGCTTGTTGGGGACGAGTCAGTCTTGCATATAGTTCTGTTGGGGTACTCAAAGTTGCAGTAACCATTGCTGTTAGATATGCTCTGCTGCGTCACCAATTTGGACCACCTAAGAAGCCTGAAATCAGCGTGCTGGATTACCAATCTCACCAGCACAAACTAATGCCTATGTTGGCATCGTCGTATGCATTTCACTTTGCCAGAGCATATTTGGTGGATAAGTACTCGGAAATGAAGAAAACCAATGACGAGGATGTTATCGCTGATGTCCATGTTCTTTCATCTGGGTTGAAAGCCTACATAACTTCGTATACAGCAAAATCTATTAGTATATGCCGAGAATCATGTGGTGGCCATGGTTATGCTGCTGTAAATCGTTTTGGTGTTCTGCGCAATGACCATGATATATTTCAAACATTTGAAGGAGACAACACAGTTCTTTTGCAGCAGGTACCATATCTCAGACTGACCTATGCAATGTTTGACGGGCAGGTTTTCTGATAGTTGAAGGAGTAATATATCTTAAGAACACACATACATAATTATATTTTATGGGTTAAAGGGAAGTTTGGATGAGTCACGAGAGATTGCTATGAAGTTACGTATCCTTCAATTAATGTGCCTCTTATCATGCTATTGCAGGTTGCTGGAGATCTCCTGAAGCAATACCAGGAAAAATTTAAGGGAGGGACACTCTCAGTCACCTGGAACTACTTGAGAGACTCCATGAGTACCTACTTGTCCCAGCCTAATCCTGTCACTGCTCGATGGGAAGGGGAAGATCATCTACGGGATCCTAACTTCCAGCTGGATGCATTCAGAGTGAGTCATCTCTTCTTAATAATCTCAGTACCAATTGGATAAAATTCTTGTACTGATTGGATGAACTTTCTTCACAGTACCGAACATCTCGTTTACTGCATAGCGTTGCTGCTCGACTCCAGAAGCATATCAAGACACTTGGAGGTTTTGGTGCGTGGAATAGATGTTTAAACCATTTGCTCACACTTGCAGAGTCGCACATTGAGTCCGTCATCCTTGCGAGGTTCATAGAAGCAGTGAAAAGGTATATTCTTCTACCGCATTTGTGTTTCTACGTGTCCTCAGTTACACTGTTGTTACTGTTATAGATATAAGGGTATTTGTGGTATTTCCTATTGTTATAGGGTTTAGACTTGTGTCCTTTTGTACCCTATATATATTTCCTATTAGGCCTCTTCAATATATACACAATATTCATAACATAGTATCAGAATAAAGGTTAGGGTTACTGTAGCCGCCGCCACCCCCTAGCCTCTACTTGACTCCGCTGTCGCTGCCCTCGGGAGGAGCTATCTCCGCTCCTGGGGGCGGCCTCTCGTCGCTACCTGTGCTCTCCCGTGCGGTCTTTTGCCGCCTGGCTCTGTCAGCAGCTCCGCCGACTGCGTCGCGTGCCAGCAGCAACAACCTCGCTGATTGCGCCGTCGCTGCACCGCCGGAGAAGAGCCCGGCCTTGCCCTGCGCAAGCGACACGACAGATGTCTCATTGCAGGCTCTGACGTCGTTTGGTCCACCTTTCGGCCTCGCTCGGATCTGCGTCTCTCCCGATGGATCCAGCCCCGCCTGGCCTTCTCCCGCTCGGATCCGCGTCTCTCCTGACGGATCCGCCGCTGCCTGACCTTTTCCCTGGTTTTCGTGGCTGCAGTGCTTGTCGTGCCGACGATGCCACGGATCTTTGAGATTTCTCGTGATCTGGGTCGACGCCTGCCGCCGTTGGCTCTTCCATCGACGTCCTCTCCAGCGTGGACCCCGATTCAACACATCGAGGAGACATCCAGCCAGGGGAGGACATCCCAAGCGATGCTTGCAGCAGAGACGAGTGTGAAGGCAACTGCTGGTTTGGTTTTCCACAGCCTTTGGGGAGAAGACTCCTGTGTTGATTGGTGACAATAGTGCTTGTTGCTGCTACTACTAGTATCTGCTGTCGGTTGACTTCTTTACACCGCGTTAGAAGGGGAAGAGAGTTGCTGATGGTGTTGCTACATGCTGGTGTGCTTTCTGCTGCTGCTGCTAGTATTGGGCCACACGTGGTGCTTCTGGGCTAGTGATGTTCGCTGCTGGTCCTTGCTGTTTGGCCGTCGTATTTGCCTGCTTGCTGCTAGTATCTACTGCTAGTTATCCTTGAGTCTTTTTCTTGCTTTGTGTTGTTTCTTCTATTGCGTCCATCCAAGTCTCTACCACTCTATTTTTGAGTCGTCTAAGCCACGCGAGTCCACAAATTTATTATCAGTCATAGAAGCACATGAATTCTTTTTGCATGGCAGCAGTCGCTGCTCTTTTCTTCGACCCGCTACAGATCCGCCGCCCCAAGCTTTTAAGGCCGTCGCGCTTCTTCCGCACCGCGTCTTCGTTGTGCTTTATGCATTGCGTCGCGCTTCTTCCGCACTGCGTCTCCGTTGTGCTTCTTGTGCATTGCGTCGCGCTTCTTCCGCACTGCGTCTCCGTTGTGCTTCTTGTGCATTGCGTCGCGCTTCTTTTCCATTGTGCATCTGTTGCATTTTTTTTTTGCACTGCGCCGCTGCCGTCTTGGGCTATGATCTGCGCCACCATGCTTCTATCTATTCCTCTTTGATTTAATTTGACAGCTTTCTCTATATTTATTGGTTTTACCCTCTTCGTCGTGTTGCTGCGATCGACTTTGCTCCCGCATCTTGTGCTTTATGGGCTGTCGCACGACACCGGATGAGAGATCTTTTGATACTCGATATATTTTCTTAGAGCAGTATGCTATGACTACATTACGAAGACTCGGATTTTGGATTTTTCCTATTTTAGTGTCAACTCTTTTCAAATACAATACTATTGCATACGCCTTGCTTTTGAGGGGGGTGTTAAGGATATAAGGGTATTTGTAGTATTACTATTGTTCTAGGGTTTAGATTTGTGTCCCTTTATACCCTATATATATTGTTCATTGGGTCTCTTCAATATACACAGAATATTCATAACACTTACCATCATTACTTACACTAGTAGCTTGATACTTTAAAAGTTAGTTTTTACGATTTGTTTGGTTGATTTAATCAACTGCGAAGTCCAACATACTCCCCCGAAAGGTGCATTGTCAATGCTATCGGTGCAGCCCTGAAAAATCCTCCTGTTGCCCTGATTACATTTTCCCACCCAGCTTTGATCCTAATTCTTTGCTTGAGTTGTATAATTCTTTCTTGAAGCACCAAGCCACCAAGCACTGTATAGCAAAGAGCACCGAGTCCTTCAGACATTGTATTATTCTGCTAGTTTATATCATTGACTTTTCCCTCGCTTTATTGATTAACTGAACCACGACGAATAAACTGATTTTAAACCATCAAAGCTTACTCAGCATTCAGATGCCCTTTGTGTCCTTTTGGACTTATACGGTTATACCCAGCAAAGTTAATGTGGCAACAATGACTTATGATGCATCTATGCAGTTGCCCCGACGTAAAAACACGGGAAGTGTTGAAGCTGGTGTGCGACCTTTACGCGCTCGATAGGATCTGGAAAGACATCGGGACGTACCGGAATGTAGACTATGTCGCCCCAAACAAAGCCAAGGTTTGTTTCTGCTTGTCACTCGCGGTAGTCTCATACTGCAATTTCAGCTCTAACTTCACGCTGGAACCAGAACCTGACAGTACTCGCCTTCATGCCTGCAGGCTATCCATAAGCTGACAGACTACCTCAGTTACCAAGTGAGGCTTGTGGCGCGAGAACTCGTCGACGCGTTCGATCTTCCGGATCTCATCATCCGTGCCCCAATCGGCTTGCAATCGGAGGCCTACGCGCAGTATACCCAGTACGTAGGCTTCTAGATAACAACAGTGTATAACTACCATGCTACTGCCAACCACCAAGACGAAGCAGGGTACGTCCGTACATACAGTTACTAAATTCGTATGCACAACCAAACCTGTACCGTATATCTAATACTAAGTCAAAATGAAGTGTATAAAGTAAATAACAGATGGGCAAATAATGTATATTTAGACAGTGATCACATTGTGAAGAATGAATTTTGTCAGATTTCGTTTTGGCACAATCGGTGTGAACAAAGTTGCTGAATTGTATTAGACTACTCAATCGTGAAAGTTCCGTGAGATAAAATATTTGGTGCATATTGTTTCAGTAAAAAAAAAATGGTTCATCGTTGGATTGGCCCTGATTTATGGCTGGGTTTCATGTCTGATGAACAATATCAAACTTCAGTTGTGATAGTTACTTGGCACTAGACAAACATGATGATGAAGAATAAAATCAGAGATAAGTGAGCTAAAATCTTCCTAACAAACAAGCATAATTGGCAATGCTAATAATTAGCCAAACATATGTATTTAATCCGACATTAACGAGCTATATACCAAATACTCTCAGTTCTTCAACCAGAATAGAATCCAGCGGACAACATTTATACACCAGAAACAACATCTGGCTAAACAAGATGAGCATTTGACCCAACTGTCTTCACGCATCGCGAGCTGTCTCATAGTTGTGCTTGAGCTCCTCGTATCGCTTCAGCGAAGCCTCTGAGAATTTGGTCAGGCGATCAAGCACCGCCGTCAATCCAGTCGCCTCCTGCTGGTTGTTCTCCAGCATCCCACATTCCCGCGACTCGCTTTTCGGCTTGTTCTGGTCGGTCTGGTGCTCGAACGGGTCACGCAGGAGCTGCATCACGTCTGTAATGGAGTTGCGTAGCCCATCGGCGGGGAGTGACTCCATCATTGACGTATGACCTGTGAGCGGCGGCCCATATCTTGAAGCTGGATGAAAAGCAGTCCATCTTGCTCCACAGACGCCTTGCTGCCTGGCGGTGGTGCTCGCCTTGCTGCGCCGAGGTTGAACTTTTGACATGGTCAATATGGACAAGAAAAGTGTAGTACGGTGTTGTCAAATGAAGAAGTTCGCAAATAGATTTTGATCAGTCTAGGCTGAAGTTCAAATGTAGACATGAGATTGTTCATCAAAACTAGTTCTTTCGAGAAGAACTCGTAAATTGTAATCTTCTGAGTTTTAGTATTACACCGCGCCATTAAATTTAGAGTAACACCCACAGTTCAGAAAATGGACACCCTATATGATGAACATTCATCACTTTCCTAAGTGGTGAACACTCGTTCTTTCGTCGATCCGACACTGCTTTCTTTGTCGCTGCTGCTTTTCCCCTCGATCCGGCGCTCGACGACCTCTAGATCCTGATGATCTCGCCGCTGGCCCGAGCTCCGCGCTCACCACCGCCGCTGCTTCTTCTTCATCTCCGGTGCCTCTCCGCACGCCTTCTTCACCACCCTGCACCCGCTTCCACCACCCACGGTGCCAACCCTACCCACCCTAATATTCTCTTCGTCTAATGGGGTCTATTGTTGAATTTTGCTTGTATTCGTTTTTTTTAAAACATTGTATTCCTATGTGGGCCCAAGAGAGAGGAGCCACACCACATATCACATATAATGGGAGGAGAGTGGAGAGGGGGAGGGGAAGAGGTAGGGAGGAGGAGGGAGAAAAACCTTTTTCAAAAAGAAGGAGGTGATTCAAATGGCTATTCCAATTTCTATACACATTTTTATTTTGAATATATTTCGGATTTGTACAATAATATAACTACAAGTTTTCGGGTTTGTTTGTACACAAATCACTCACACAAGTTTTTCTTGTACTAAATTTGTTCTACAAGTTTTTGTTTGTACAAAATTATTCGTACACAATTGTTTTGTCTGTACACTATAAATTGTTTGTTGCGTACATGATTTTCTTGTCTTTGAAAGTTTAATTTGTTTGTACAAAATTGTTCTTACACAACAAAAAAATGTTCATGCAAGGTTTTTTGTTTGTACAAGCGTAATTTGTTTGTGCAAAATTGTTCGTGCACTATTATTTTAGTTGCACACGAAGATTTTGTTGTACAAGTTCGTACACATTTTTTTTGTTAGTACACAAAAATTTGGTTGGTACACCCATGAATGATCATGAACATGATCGATTGGCTCCCCATCTTCACGAACTGGGAAGAAAAAAATGTAGAAATTGCAGGGGGAAAATCACGACAAATTGCAAGGAGAAAATTGCAAGAAATTGTATTTCCGAATGTTTTTTTTTTATCTTCAAGAATCTGCAAGTTGTTGGATTTTCCTATTTCGGATTTGATCTTCAATAAATTTTGCCCAACTCAATCTTTACATGAACCATACTAAAAAATCTAAAAATACCCAATCTTTACATGAACCAAAATGTACATATTTTGAACATTCTCCCGGTTCAATTTTTTCACTAAAAATCGAACAATTTTCCCAATCAAATTTTGAACATTCTCCCGAGTTGAAACTTTTGATTACTTGGGTCGTTTTCCTGATCAAAATTTTAAAATTTCCCCGATTCAAAAGCATTTTTGGTTCAATCATCAACAAGAAAAATATGGAAAAACTGAGCAAATTACATAATAATTTTGCTGCAGCCCAGTGGATTTTTTCACACTTGCTCATCACAAATTGCCAAAAAAAAAAACACGATTGCTCATCTCCCCTAGCTTGGTCGGAGCCACAACACTAGCTAGAACAAAAAATTCTGGAACACAAGAAGAAAATCGGACCCAAAAAAAAAAAGGTAAAAATCATTCACACGTGCGCCAGAGGCAATGAAGACGCCGTATCCGGCCGTACCCCTCTGCGCGATGCCGTCGGATCCGGCCACCTCCCACCTTCCCTGGCGTTGTTCTACGTGCTTCGCCGGTCAGGTGGAGATATGAGAGAGATGGGCTTGGTGGAGGAGGGAGTTCCGCAGCCGCTGCCTCGCCGTTCGCACGGTGGCCGCCATGCCGGTGGCCGATACAGAGAGAGAGAGAGAGAAGATGGAGAGGTGACGGATGCGAGAGAGACCGATAAGAGATAACGTTTTTGTGTGGTACGGTAGAGGTACACAGAAGTACAAAACGTATGCTGTCAGATTCCTTTCGTTCTCGTGGGCCGAGCTTTATTTACTCAGGTCTAGCGGCGTAAAACACGAAGCTTTGCTTCCCTTTCCCAGCCATGGGCTCGTGGCCACCACGCCCCGATCGTCTTCCGACGACGACTCGTGGTGTTGCGCCTGCTCCGGCCCTTGGCGCCGTCCCGTCAGAGGAGGCGAAGGCGGCGCTGGCCCTCGCGGTAGGCCGGGGCGCACAGACACGGCTGTGGCGCTCGCGGCGAAACATGTCATCAGTTGTTTCTTCCTCATAGATTCTTGGCAGAAGCTCCAATGCTCACCAATTTGCCTATTTGTATGTTCAAAGTTCAACCCAGATGGCTTTATTTTGCTGGATAGACACACTCAATTTCTTCGAAATTCTAGAGGATTTAATTCATGCTTGACCCGTGGAGGGAAAAAAAAAACTCTTCCGCGCATACTTTTAATTTATTTCGGGCAAATTGGATAGTACATATTTTTGGCAAATCAGATTGCGCATTTATCCTGCGCTTCCAACGTGGTTTGAAAACAAAAACATGTAGCTAAACATGAAAGTATCTTAAAACGGCTCAAAACGAGATTATCATGATCCTCCGTAAATGCCAAACGGAGCCTATAAGTTATGCCCCTTATTTTCTGAAACGGGACTGGGCCCTTATTTGAGATACATCATGGCAATTCGCCAGAGCCCGTCGAGCGCGGCGAGCCCCATGACGGCGAAGCGCGCGAGCCCCCACCACGAGCGGCGGTTTCTCGGCGCGTCCACCTCCGGCAGCATCCCTTCGCCGTCGAGCTTGCAGCAGCAGAAGGCCGAGAAGTAGAGCAGCACCCTGGCCTTGTCGGGCACCTCGAGCTTCGTCTTCCCGGCGTGCTCCGAGTAGAGCGCCACCAGCGCCATGAAGCAAACGTACATCACGCACAGCCATAGCAGCTGCTGGCTGTCGAGCCGCGCCAGCAAGTCAGCGCGCCCCTCGCCGGCGGGTTCGGTCTCGGCGTCGCGGCGACGCTGGTCGGTGCGGTCGGCCTCCTCGCTGTAGAACTTAGCTCTGAAGGTGAAGGCGAGCTCGAGGAAGTCGAGGGAGAAGCCGAGCAGGGCGAGGCCCCCGAGGAAATCAGCGGCGCCGGCGAGAGCGCTGAGAGAGAGCAGCGTCTCCAGGCTCCCCACCAGGTTGCCCAGGAAGACGGCAAACCTCGGCGGTGAGGATGGCAGGCGGAGCCTTGGGCGGGCCGTGGTGACCAGCATGACGAACTGGCCGGCGATGATGGTCAGGAACAGCAGGCTCTCGGAGACGCTGACGTCGTGGGCCGGGGAGAAGTTGTTGGAGTAGCCGAAGAAGGCGCCCATCAGCCCCGCGCCACCGGCGATGGTGTTGACGGAGGCGGACGCGTCGAACAGGTTCTTGAGCTTGCCGTCGTAGTCGTCGTAGCTCATCTCCCCGCCTTCGCCGCGCGGGAACTCGCCGCCCGCGCTGGCGCCGCGGCGGCACTCCTTGAGGAACAGCGAGCCGACGAGGAAGAGGAGCGGCGCGAGCGCCACCGCGAGGAAGGCGTAGAGCTCGTTGAGCGACAGGAGCAGTAGGTAGGGCATGGCCATGAGGAGCACGGCGGAGGCGTAGACCTGGACGCCGTGCAGGTCGCAGCCGGCGGGCGCGCAGGCGCACTCATGCGCGCCGACTACGGTGAGGTAGACGGCCGCCATGACGTCAAGGAAGAGGGCGGCGTAGAGGAGCATGATGCCGACCTTGGCGCACGCGTAGCCGGCGAAGGTGTCCGTCCGGTGGACGAGCAGCGACGTGGCGAGCGGGAACTCGAACAGGATGGCGCGCTTCGAGTACTCGGTGAACCGCTTCATCCGCTTGTGGGCGCTCGGGTGAACCGTGCCGCCGCCGTCGTCACCGCCCCACCCCGCCGCCTCCTCATCATAGACCACCTGCACGCGCGTATGTGACAGTGTCAGTAAGTGCATTTGCGCGTGTGTGACAGTGTCAGAATCGTGAAAAACCTCAGTCTGCCCCGCAGCGCCGGCGCCGATACGGCGAGATCCATCGGCCTGCCGTTGCGAGAGCTGCATCGCCGACGACAGAAGGCAAGAGCTCGTGGACTGCAACCGCAAGGAAGGGAGGATCGGAGGAGGAAGATAGCTAGCTGGGGTGAGCAGGTCCGAGCTAGATCGTCTCACATTTCCGGAGTTGACCGGCCGGCCGATGTAGTGTAGTTCCTCTCAGTCTTGGGTCTTCGGTTCTATCAAGGAGACCAGCATATCTGATCGACATTGTTGACATCGTAAACAATGGCCGGAATCATTATAGGCGTTGACTTGCTATTCTCGGTCGTTGCCTAATCCTTTATTTTGCACGTTAAAAGACGAGTTCTTGTTGGACTGGTTTTTAAGCGAGTCGACTAACTCGTACCCCTCCGTTTCAACGACGAACTCCTTCGTCTTGTCGACTACTCCTATCTCCACGATGGAGGACTGAATTTTTGGCCGTCCTTTTCCCCACGTAGGAATAACCGTCCTTAATTTCTTTTTTCAAACAAATGCCCTGTTTGTTAAGACTTAGGCTTTTTGGCTTATAGTTTAAAGCCAGTTTTTTGGCTTAATTGGCTTATAAGCCCCACAGCTTTTAAGCCAAGTTTTGGTGTTTGGTAATCTGACTTTTTATAGGATATTGGCTTATTAAGTTGTGTGTGAAGGATAAAAAGTCTGAATTGCTCTTGAAGGTTTGAATTATGTTTTTAAGGATGAATTTAAACTTATTTTTTCATAGGATTTGTAACTATGACGATACGTCACTACTACAAAAGCAGGCTATAGAGACGCCTCATCAGACGGTTCTTGAAACCGCTGCGTGATAAAGTAATCACAGACGGTTCCAAGGCGAACCGTCGTGGTATGTCACTATCACAGACGGTTCTAGAACCGTCATGATATCTACATATCACGAGGCGGTTCATGGTTAGAACTGCGTCGTGAACCATCACGAGCGGTTCTAACCACGACGAAACCGCCTGCGATACCAAGAATATCACAGACGGTTCATGGTTCACGAGCGGTTCTAACCATGAACCGCTGCGTGATACGAAAATATCACGAGCGGTTCGTGGTTAGAACCGTGCGTGATGAGGTTTTACCATGGTTTGAACCTCATCACGCATTTCGGTTGAGTTAGAACCGCTGCGTGATGAGACATTTTATCACGCAGCGGTTCGTGGTTAGAACCGTCAGTGATATGTCATCCTGAGCGGTTTTTGTATAAAACCGTCTGTGATACTTTGATCGTTAAGCGGAAAGCGAAAATTTGCACATAATGGCGGGCTCCGAAAATATCTCTATATTAACAGAGTCATTCATCTCCCCCTTTGCCATCTCCATTTCTTCCTCTGTCATTTCTCCCCCTCTGTCATTTCTCCTCTGGCCTCCCCTACCGCGGCCTCCTCCACCTCCTCTACCTCGCCCCAGCCTCGTCGCCGCCGGCCTCCCACGACCTCGTCGCCCCCGGCCTCCTCTACTTCATCGCCCCCGGCCTCCTCTACTTCGGCCGGCCCTCCTCCACAGAGTTAAATCGCTGCGGCCTCCTCCACCTTGCCCCGGCCTCATCGTCGTCGGCCTCCCATGACCTCGTCACCCCGGCCTCCCACGACCTCACTCTCTCTACTCCCCCCTTTTGCTCTGTGATGTAGATTACTACTGTGATGTGTTACTACTCTGTGAATTGTTTGAGTTGATGCTACTGTGATGTGGGTGATGCATGTCGTGTTGTTTTTAGTGCTCTGTGAATGGATTGAGTTCATGCTATTGTGATGCTCTGGCTATTGTGGGAAAGCTAGCGAAATCCGAAAATCAATATCAGATTCATTCGTGAGGCTCCATACAGTGAAAATCCGTTTTCGTTTTTTGCCCTAGAAAAACTATCACGACGGTTCTAAACAAGAACCGCTCGTGATAGTTACTATCACGAGCGGTTCTTTTTAGAACCGCTCGAAAATAGAATATCACGAGCGGTTCTATTCACGAACCGTGCGTGAAAATAGACTATCACGGACGGTTGAGAATAGAACTGCGCGATATCTGTTTTCACAGAGCGGTTCGTGAATAGAACCGTCTGTAACAATTATCACGAGCGGTTCTATTCAAGAACCGTCGTGATATCGCTATCACGAGCGGTTCGTAAATAGAACCGAAATGCGTGATAGCATTTTTCCTGAGCGGTTAAAAACCGTGCAGGATGACCTCGTGTCATCACAGACACAAATATTTAGACGGTTCAAAAACCGTCTGTGATGATGGTTTAGAACCGTCTGTGATGAGCTTTTCTGTAGTAGTGCGTGCAAGTGTACATATGAAACAAAAAAAGTTTTGCTTGTTCGTGCATATATTAATTATGGACATTGCGTAATGAAAGAAATTAATATAGAAAGATATATTTTAGCCAACCAAACAAAATAATATCCGATCATATCATAATAAAGTATCGCTTGAGTTATAATCTTCATTAAGATCACATCTCTCGAAAATCTCATCACGTAAAGCACTATCTCGGATAAAATTGTGCAGTGAAAAAAAAAGATTCATGTTTATATACTGAATGGCATTTTGGGGGTAATTTTAGCGAACTTTAGTGGTAATCAGTTATTCTATTCCGTAAAAGCCAAAAAAAGCACCTCTTCATTGGCTTATGGCTTTTAGGCTTAAATAGGCTTAAGCTTTTTATAAGCTGCATAAAAAAGCTACCCCTTTGTTTAGGCTTAGGCTTTTTTGCTTATAAGCCAAAGAAAAAGCCTAAACAAACAGGGCCAAAGCCACCTACTACACGGCCATCGTGCGGCATCCCGCACGGCCCGCCACGCGTCCTCCCGCCCGAATGAGGCCCCTCCTTCCATCTACTTTTCTTTTCCACCGAAAGCAAGCAATCTTGTCATCCCGCCACGTCCATCTATTCGCTGTCTCCTAAGTCTAATCCTTGTCTGCCGCATGCAAATTAAAACCGATCACGCGCGGGGAAGGATCCTTCCCGGCTATAAATTAGCGAGCGAACTTATTTCGCATTCGCTCGCTCTCTTGCTCTGTCGATTATATTTTCGGGGACATTTCAGCGTTATTGACTGTCGTCATTCGCAACTAATTTGTATCTCCGTCGTTTAATTCTTGAGGCCTTATTAATTAGTTACCAAATAATTAGTCGTAATTTTACGGTGGATGTGCACTTAAGTAGTTGTAATTTTTCAGACATTTACTTAGTTTAACGTTGTTAGTCCCATGTAATTAGCGTTCTGAGATTTTCGTAGGAAAATATTTTTGACTTTAGGAGTCCCATGTAATTGTCAGTATGTATGCTATCAATGTAATTAGCGTTCTGAGATTTTCATACATTGTATATGTTGTAAGCTATCAATGTATGAACAAAGTAATGTATCTAAGACCATGGGTAAAGGAACTTAAGAACACCTCCACTAATACTGCTATACATGGATAATAAAGTTTGACCTCATCAGTGGCTTTGTACTTTTGAGCAAAAAACATATCTGAGCACTAAGCCGAGGAATTTAGTCTATGGTCAGCTAGCCATCAGATAAATTAATTAATGTACATTAATTTGTAGTGTTCATTTAGTCGTAATTTTTAATTTGCACTATTTTATCATCATTAAATATCTGTATTTAATTTTGTACCTACAAATTAGTGTACAATAATTTGCAGTATTCTATGGTCATTGTCAATCTCCTCAATAATAATCCATCTATTCCATGTGTTGCAAGCCATGTCTCTATTGGCGCCTCGGGAACACTTCTACGATGAGGACCACCGGTGACGCGGATGGCCCTCCGCCCCTGCTGCTTCGATCGGGGAGGGATTACTGGGAGCTGGACGATCGCTACGTCCCAATCCTCCAGGACACGGGCTTGTTGCCCCCTGCGAGGATGGTCTCTGTCGGACGCCAGTTCACCCTAGACGCTAGCCTACTGTCGGAACTTATCGATAGGTAGAGGCCCGAGACACACACCTTCCACTTTCGGTGGGGTGAGATGACGGTCACTCTGCAGGACGTCTCGTTCTTGACCGGTCTCCCGATCCAGGGTGAACCACTTGTTCCGCGCACTCTGGGTGCGGACTGGAAGGCCAGGCTGGAGCATCAGTTCGGCCAACCTCTCCCGGAGCATGTACGTGGTGTCCCCCGGACTTGGATGAAGCAGTTCAGTCATTACCCTTAGGGTGCACCTAACGAGGTCGTTAGGATGCACCTCTTTGCTTACGTTCTTCGACTCCTAGGTAGGGTCTTGTTTCCAACCACATAGAATGATTTTTGCTACCCTAGCTTTGTCCGCGTCACCGAGTCGTTGGTTAACGCGGAGGCTGGGCCGATGCCTCATTATAGCCGGGGATCAGCTGTGCTTTGCGCCACATACTGGGGGTTGTGTGACACTTCGCAGCGCAGCACCGGTGGTACCCCAAGCCTAGCTGTCTGCTGTGTGCTCCTGCAGCTGGGCCAGACTCAGCCTATTGGTCCACCTCCGCCAACTCAACGCACTACTACAGAAAAGGTCATCACAGACGGTTCGTGCGGTCATCACGAGCGGTTTTGAACCGTGCGAAATGTTATGTTCGAGATAACGGCGGTTATCACGAGCGGTTGAAAACCGTCGTGATAACTCTTATCCTGAGCGGTTCCAACCACGAACCGTGCGTGATACTAAAATCACTGAGCGGTTCGTTGTTGGAACCGTGCGTGATATTACTGAATCACGAGCGGTTCGACCACGAACCGTGCGCGATTCTAGTATGAGCGGTTCGTCGTTGGAACCGTCGTGATAAGAGATATCACGGCGGTTTCAACTACAAACCGCCCGTGATAAGTCCTTTAACCTAATTAAATTTTTCGTATTTTCACTAGCCTCGGAATTGCTAGCCATGCCCTCTCGAAAACTAGCAAGTAGAAACATGTCACGAGATAATTGCGACAACTCAAAGTGATCATTTAACTCAAAATCAATTACAAAAGAATGTTTCAAGTATATATTGTCGCTAGAGTTACAAATTGAATTACAACCGGTCAAAGTGAATTACAATATTGAATCAATTGTTTGAGGTCGTTCATCGGTGTCGACGGCGTGAAACTCTCGTTGGTGTTAACTATATCGCCTTGATGAAGCCACGAGCTCCTCGAATGTGCGTGACTGTTCCATCTCGAGTGCATTTAACTCTATGTTCAAGCCACGTCGCTAGCGAGTAAAGTAGTAAGCATATATATTTAAATTTATAATTAGGAGATAATTATTACGAGATTGACAAACACGGGATCGTTAGTCCTAGAAGCAATCAATAGTGCATATGATGGCATCGTAGAATGCGCATAGGTGATCTCGTTTTTGCTGGCGGCACTGCAAAAATAGAATTACATATATATGTACAGTCAGTTCGAGACGCAATATTACGGAGTATGATATATGATTATTGTGTTGTAGCGCGTACCGAAAATCGCATCCTGTGAGTCAGTGTGGCGCTCGTTCCCTTGTATAAACCTCCCTCGGCAACATAGCCGATGAACGCCCTACATGATTCAAAAAAGTTATCCTTGTCCATTTACAACGAAGGAAGACTACAATAGAGTTATGTGCGGAGGAAATGAACATACCTGTCGAGTATTCCTTTAAGAATGGTGAAGTCGTGTTTTTTTTGTTGAGTAGAGAATCAAGGTACAATACCATGTTCCTCTTTGGCACAAGAATTAGAAGAATCCAGTGGAACCTACTCGTGTATGTCGCTATAGTCATAAACCTATGTTGAAACGTAATTTGTATAGCAAATATTGAAGCACTTACTCGGTTGTAGGGTACCATTATGTACTCCCATCGTTCGAGCAAGCAATCCCATTTTTATGTAATTCGGCGTAGGATGCGCCTCTTGGTTGATTGTTTGCTCGGAGACCACGTGTGGGTCGAGGAAACCCACCGGTTCTTTGATTCGACGGGCACATTTCATAATGTATCTGTACATAAGCAATGAGTTATGATATTTATCGGTATCACGTGAGTGTAGAAATTGATTGCGCACACTTACAGTGTCCAGCATCGTAGAAGTGAGGCGTCGAGGGCAGTTAGGTTGTGTCGGTGTATTAGAACCGATCTTACGTAAAGATTGTTTGATTCGGGGGGTCTCCTAGAAATAAGATCACGCAGAGTGGATTGACACGGGATGTTTAGACAGGTTCAGGCCTTCTCCGGAGAGAATAATAACCCTAATCCTGTGTGTATGGTATTCTTGATGATCAAGTAAAAGACTAAGACTATTACAGAGAATAGCACTTGTGTTCCTACTTGACTGGCTCTTGTTCGCTGCTCCCTATCTCTCTGATCGATGCCCTTATATAGTCGTGAAGAAGTAGCCGTTTTACCCTGCGGGAGATGCGCTGATTAATCGATGCAGGCGCATCTTTGGCGATAATCTCGGCGCCTCGGCTTCTTCACGCCGTCTGGCAATTATCTTCCAGAGATAATGGGGTAATTACGCACCATTAATAAGCGGAATAATAGTGCGTGCAGACCGTTCGGATTCCTTAATCAATTGGACCCACTCGCCTGTAGGTTTGATTATAAGGTGGTCGTAGTTTACCTGGTCGTAGAAGAACTTACGACCGGTAGCGATCGTGAGAAGGACTTACGACCGGTGGCGATCGTAGAAGGACTTACGACTATGTAGTGGTCGTGAAGGACTTACGACCACTTATTGGACTTCTCCTTTTAGATAAGGGGTACCTCGGGGACTATGTGACATCATATTTACCCATAATAAGAATTATAGATAAAAGATAAAAATGAGGATTATTAGATCCTCGTCATCTAGCCCCGACTTCAAGTGAAAGTAACTTACTTGATAAAGGTTTCAGAAATGGACTTACGACCATGAGAATGTCGTAGAATGATAGTCGAAGGAAAAACTCTTCGACATTTGAGTGTTGCTTTGACCAGAATTTGCTTTATCGGGAAGGTTGCTTACGACTATCAAAAGTCATAAAAACCCCTATGACCGCTCGATGGTCGTGGTAGGGAATCGGAGAAAAAGCTCTTCCGATTGATACTTCCTTCGACTAGAAAGACTTGGTCAAGAATGTAATTTTGCTTGGAGGTGACAATACGTACCTACTTTTTCTCGAGCGGACCATCCGGAGAATTGCAACCGTCTCTCATAGACTTGTCAGATGAAGCGGTTCCGGCGGTACAACCATCTATCATAGACCTATAGCCGGACGGGTTTAAAGCGGCGGGCGGAGATCGTCTGATTATAAAAACTTACCGGAGGTAGACTTGGATTTTACTTTTCCCCAAATCACTCCATTGTTTCTTGAGCTCTTGCTTTCTCCGTCTTCGACTAGGTTTCATCTTCTCCGCGCCAACCCAATCAAAAAAAACTTCTTGCTTCGGCGAAATGGCGGAGAGTTTACGAATGGGAGGAATCGGAGATGGATGCGGCTAAGATCAAGATCTTGGTCGATCTTTGGGAAGATCCGAGAAGGCTCGGTGAAGTGGATTCCGCTATCGGGCAACCGCGCCATCGGGGAAAATGGGCAAATCCCGTCTTCCAAGCGTATTGTGAGTCACGCCTTCGATTGCTCGCCCACCCTTTCTTCTGATGAGTACTCGAACACTTTGGGGTGGGCCCGGTGAACTTAGGTCCCAATTCCATTACCATGTTGAGTGTGTTCGTGTATCTGTGCGAGGCGTACCTGGGGATTCCGGCGGATCTCGAGCTGTTCCAATATTATTATGGGATGGCTCGACAAACCGGAATCACCGGAAGCTGTGGTCTGAAGCTCCACGACTCAAAGTCGAAGGAGTACATTCAGAGTTTCACCCGGTCTTCGTGGCCGAGCTGGAGGAAGAGGTGGTTCTACTGGAAGGTCACCTCTGAAGACAGCCTTTCTTTCGTGGGGAAGGCTGCTGAAAAGAAATCTTCATGGGATTCAACCCCTGAAGATATTAGCCGGATTAGCCCTTATATTCAAGCCATTAAGGACTTGAAGGAAGAAGGGCTGACCGGATGGCATGTGGTGAAAGATTTCATCATACGCCGAATTAGTCCTCTGAAGAAACGAGCATCTCCTATGTGGAGGTACTCGGAAGAGGAGACCCACCGAGACTACGAGGAGGGTAAGCAATTGTCGACTTAACTCTCCGTTTGGTCTTTCTCAACTTTGTCTAATATTTTTATCTGTTTACACAGATCTTTCACAGGCTGAGGTTGACTCCAGAGTCAGACTCATCTGTGAGAAGTCCCCGCCACTCCGAGGGGTTCCTCAAGTCATTGCGGTTTTGTCCGCAGATGAAAGGATAGAGCGCCTAAAGGTAATCGTAAATCGATTCTCTCTTTAGGACTTTATAGTCGTAGAAGATACTTACGACTAATGGTGATCGTAGAATATCTTACAATCAAAAAAGTCGAGAAAACTTACGACTTGGTACTAGTCGTAGAAAAACTTACGACTTGGTACTAGTCGTAGAAAAACTTACGACTAATTAGTGATTCTTCTTTTCTGCTTTGCTTTACGTAAAGTAGGCATGGAAAATCGCCGAGACGACGAAGAAGTCGTTACGATGACTATTAGCGCCGGGTTGTCGAAAGACAAAGACTCGGCCCTCCCTCGAAGAGGCGTCGACTTGTGAAATCTGCTGAGCAAGGGGAGCAAGTTCGAGTTCGGTCTTTCACCAAACCCTCTACAACTCTGCGGCATTGTAGTTGTATCTGGCCGAGGCGCGCACCGTCGGCCGAGGAGGTTGAAGCGCTTGAACCTCTCAGCGCAAACCTCGCAAGGCTAAGGTATCCTTCTATTATGACACGGAATCTTTCGCAGATTGGTGCCACTCCTAGTTTTATTAAGAAACTTGAAAGGGAGAAGCTGGAAGGATTTTGTGTCTTTATGAAGGACGATCTTTGCATCGGCACAACCTCGCAATCGAGGGATCTTTATACGGAATGGTCGAGACCGATCTCGTCCATCAAAAGATCGAAAACGAGCTCGGTTCTGTTCAAACTCTGACGACCGGCGTGGTCGTAGGTGAGCCAAATGTTGAACCTCGACCGGCGTGGTCGTGGAGAAGAAGAGGTCCTCCGTTGGGAGGATTGCTCCAAAATTCTGGTTAAGACCAGAGTGCGGTATGTGAAATGTCTTGAAGTGTAAGAACGACATTTACCTTTTTCTTTTCACAACCCGATTTGCTTTTCTTTATTTCACCAGACTCCTTGACCCGGGAATGCTTCGAGAAGTCCATTGCTATCCCTTCATCTACCGGAGAGGTAGCAGCGGAGGTGGTCGAAGCATCACCCTTGGCCCGGTGGCGATGAAGTCGAGACTCCCAGTGTCTCCCACATCTGCCAAGTCGTAACTCGACTCTTGAGGTAGCGGTATTCTTGTTGAGGTGGCCACGACTCATCGGTCGTAGAAACAACGAGAGGTTGTGGAAGCCTCTGGTCAAGGTGGTGACCAACTGCGCACCGCTACGGGAAGGAAATCGTGGGAGGCGTTCCTTCCCTACCCAAGAGAAATCACGTAACCGTAAGGAGAAAATTTCAACTTCGTGGTGACTTCTTTGGGCCGCCTCCGTCGTAGGGTCTTACGCTTACAAATCTCGTGACCGAGTCCCCATCCCAAAGATATTCCCAACACGGATAATACTTTTGACAACGGCGCCTCGAGAAGGTGTGGTGGGACAAAGTCGCGAGGATAGATAAGCTGCGACACCGGACCTTGTATATTCGATTTTTGCTAGAACGACTATGAATGTAAGTATCTTGAAATACTTATATATGTGGCTTTCCTTCCCTTCTCCTTTGTTTTCTTTTTGCAGAAAGCTCGAAGCAAATTCTTTGTTGTCGGTGAGTATCATCGACAACTTTTAGAGCTAAGACAAGAGAAGGAACTACTCTGTGAGAGGCGAGAGGTGGTAAGTCACTTATCATTCATAGTTGTTTTGACTTAAATACTCGTAAAAAGTTTCACGAGAATAGTCATGGAAGAAACTCATGATGAAGTATCGATCGAAAAGAACTTACGACTATTTACGACCAGGTGGTGGTCATAGAAAGACTTACAACCATATCTTAGTCGTAGAAAAACTTACGACTAGGTCAGTGGTTGTAGAAGTACTCACAACCATTCAGCTGATGTTTATCTTCGTTCTGTTTTTGTAGGTTAAGCGGTGATACGAAGACCTTAGTGACTCACTCATTGTGAAAAGAGGAGTCGAGGAGGCTAAGGAATGAAGTATTAGTTCTCTCGGATAGACTTGAGAGCTGTCTGCGCATCTAAAAGATTGCGAGGAAAAAATAAACGATAAGTTACGAACTTAAGATGCTGCTTTTGATCTTTAACCTTTACTCGACCCTCCTTTCTTCTCGGATAAAGAAAAAGATCACGAAGCTCGGACGAAGTTCAAGAAAAATCTTTGGTTATTCAGAGTTTTCCCATTACATGAATAAGGATCAAGAACTCGAGAGTTTTAGAACTCGATTAACAGGTAAGTAAATCTTTACCTGTTATTCTTTTTTGAGTATTTTCCCTTTTCTAATGCCAATTTCTTGTTCAGAAATTGCTGCCCAATTGAGAAGCCTCGAGGCTGAAATCCAAGCAAAGACCTTAATCTGCAATGAGTCCGTCCGCATTGCTAAGATAAATCTGAGAGGACATCGAGCATGGGAGCAAAAGCATCTTTGAAACTATTGCTTCCCATCGAGAAGAGGTCAAGAAATTGGATTCTCAATTAGTAGGTAAGAAAAAGCTTTTACCTATAATTATCTTTGTGTTATCTTCCTCTAGAAGTATATCTTTGTTTGACCGATATTATTCTTTTCAGAACAAGTGGTCGAAAACAAGAAGCTTCGCGAGGCTTCGACTTGTACCCAACAGGAGATGGAGTCGATGAAGACTAGTCTTCAAGGCAACATTACTCTCCTGAACAATGTGCTAATGAGCTACATTACGAGGAAAAACTCCTCGAGAAGATACCATAGCCGCTCACACAAGTACCATTGGGGAACAAGTCGAAAATTGCAAGAAATGGTGACCACTCTGAAGACTAATCAAGCTGAATCGATAAGGGAAGCAGTCGAAGCTGCAGTAAGTTACGCTTTGGCGAAACTTAAAGCTCAAGACCCCCGCCTTAATGTTAAACCAATTGAAGCCGACTTCGTATCTGAATCGAGGGCAAGTCGTCGATTGAGGAAATCTGATCGATTGGTAAAAGGTGGCGGAGGAAATGCAGCTAGGCTCTCCCCCTTCAGAGTAATCTTGTAACTACCTTGTAAGGCAGACAATTTTTGTTAATGAGTAATATATGATCCGCTTCATTTCCTGAAAATCATCTTGTCGAGTAGTTAGTAACTCAAAAGATAATAAACGAACGAAAGACTAAGAATTGAAGTCAAATTAATAACTTTATCCTAGCCCCCGACTATTTGCTTAGATTGTTTAGACAATCTAAATAAATAGTGTTTAAAAATGGGGTTTCTGAAAACAAAGAGAGGTTTATTTAACTTATAGCTTTTGTTACGGTTGTTAAGCACTGGTCGAAAAGAGTAGAAGCGACTTGACACTAGGAAGTTCCTTCTAGTGGGCGGGACCACGTGCGAGAGAGGAAAGACTTCGACTAGGTGATGTTCCCATCTCAGACTAGTTTAATCAAACCAAAACGACAACTTGAGTTAAACAAGCGTCTTAGAGTACTTTAGTCATTCGTTCGTCCTTTTTGGTGGACTTGATAAGTCTTTTCGATAGCAAAAGTAGGAGACTGGCGACACTAGGAAGTTTCCTTCTAGTGGGCGGGACCACATGCGAGAGGAAAGACTTGACTAGGTGTGTCTCTTCCTTCGACCAGTTAAAACAAATCGAGTACACCAAATGTGGTCGAACAAATGTAAGAAAGTGCACTCTACTTAGAATATTTTTTGAATTTACTGGAAAAAATAGACTAAGATTGAGAGAGTTGGCTTTGATAACATTACGACTAGATAAAACCGAGCTCTTTGTATTGGCGAGAAAAAGTGAGTAGCGAGTCGATGCTAGGAAATTCCTTCTAGTGGCGAGAACCACATGCGAGAGAGGAGAAGTTTCGACGGATGGCGTTTCTCTTTTGGCCGTGTAAAAAAAGCTGCGTGTTTTCATATCATAGTCGAAAGATTAAAAAGCACTACTCAAAAATTAAGGCAAAAAGAGGTAGAAAGAACACGGACTTTTATTGCACAGGCTGGTCACACATAGAATTTGCGTGGCGGTCAATGTTCCAAGAGTTTGAGAGAACTGTCCATCTTCCATTGCTAGTCGTGCAGGCCACAGCGAGTTACTTCGACCCTTTGTGTAAGGACCTTCCCATTTAGGGAAAGTTTATTCCGATTAGACTTGGATTGGCGAGCCTCAATACCAAGTCACCTCTGCAAAGGCTGCGAGGTTGGACCTTACGATTATAGTATCTGCGCGGGCTTGTTGGTAGGCTGCCGAGCGGATTAAGGCTAGGTTTCTCCTCTCTTGAGTAGGTTAATGTCATCCTCGAAGTTGTTCTGATACGAGTTGTTGAAGGTTTCAACTCGTGTCGACCGCAATTTTAGCTCGGAGGAAGCATGGCTTCGACTCCAAAAACTAGAAAAATGGTGTTTCTCCTGTTGCTCATTGGTGGTCGTCTGAACCGCCCATAATATGGAAGGTAATTCTTGTACCCAAGCCCCGAGCGCTTAACAAGGTGGTCGAAGACTCGAGTTTTAATTCCTCGCATTATTTGGCGTTTGCGTTCGAGCCCCATTGCTTTGGGGATGTGCAGCGAAGCATAGCATAACTTGGTACCCAACTCGTCATAAAATTCACGAAATTTTGCACTTGCGAGTGTTTACCATTATGCGTAATTATCAGGCTTCGGAACTCCAAATCGACT